>CM032629.1:13098766-13529750 GCA_019097785.1 Fraxinus excelsior
GGACTTCAATTAAGAGTTCCCTTCTACAATGCCGAAGAAATTCTCGTAGTAAATAAGTTATTATTTTACTTCTTGGCACATGATATGCTTAAAGATATCACTTTTCTACAGAAATGTACATTTCGTTGAATTGGTGACCATAAATTTCCTAGTGTTAGGCTGACAAATATTTTGACTTATGTTTTCAATGAAATTCTCATTAACTTAAGAATTCAATGTTTTGTGATTCATGTGGCTAAGGATTATATTGTTTACCTCTTTAAGCAATGGAAGTATCGACAATACATTCCATTCCTCTTACCCCACTCGACATGGAAACAATATTCAACGTACACGCTTGCGACATGAGAAGTTTTACCATTTTAAAAATAATGATTTTGATTAGTATCCTCGATATTAGTTGTTTCAAAAATCATTTTGTCTTCATTAATTATGACTCTAAATGAGTTTCTTGGTGACAATCATGCAGGAGAAGCACACTCATTGAAGGTAGAGAAGATATTATTTCAGGGGAGATCAGATTATCAGAATATCATAGTGTTTCAGGTATTTGAAACTCTTTAAATAATGAATGCCGTATAGTTATATTTTGCTGAACAATAAAATTGACAAGTTTTTTAGTACATCTGAATGCATAAATTTGGGTTGATTCTGGATGCAGTCATCAACTTATGGGAAGGTTCTTGTCTTGGATGGTGTCATTCAACTCACTGAGAGGGATGAATGCGCGTATCAGGAAATGATTACTCATCTCCCACTTTGCTCAATTCCAAACCCAAAGAAGGTATTTACACTCTGATGACTTGTTTGATTCTTACCCCAGCTACACACCACCTTTTTTTCCTAATCATCGTAAATTGGTAGACTGATTTCTGACTTTGTTAATGCTGGTCTTATATGAAGAAATTTGTATAGCAATGTGTGGATTGTGCGCACCATGTAATTTAGTACCCCCCCCAAGTTGCTTGGCATCTGAGTAGACCTTTCAGGAACAGTCTCTGCATGACCCTTTTACAGTATTTTGGCTAAGAACGGTCTCTGCATTACCCCTTTACAGGATGTTTGGCTAAGCTGTTTCTAAGTAAAGTTACTTTCAAGTAACATTTTCTGTCCAAACATGTTTGAAAAAGTTACTTTGTTTGTTATTTTTAAGTAAAAAAATAAATAAAAATATGTTACTTATTTTCAATTTCGAACAATAAAAGAAAATTACTTATTTTAAAACTTAGAACTAATGCCTCTGATTTTCATCGAGTCAATGTTTCAATCTTCCTTTCTCTCTACAGGTTCTAGTAATTGGTGGAGGAGATGGTGGTGTCTTGCGTGAAGTGTCTCGCCATTCTTCTGTTGAGAAGATAGATATCTGTGAGATTGATAAAATGGTCGTGGATGTGAGTAATACTTAATTTTATCCTTTCATTCTGTGTTTGTATTTTATCCTTCTCACATTCCTTTTCTTTCCATTCTTTTGCTTGTATGTTACTTATGTAGAGAATGTGAATGTTTTTGTTCTGCTAAATAACATCTAGTTGAGCTTTTATAACCCTAAACTTCTTTAGTTAAGGATTCTTCTGATTTAATTTTTAGGATTTTTAAGAATAGATAGATACTGTAAACATTTCTAATCTATTTTTCCATTTCAGATTTCGAAACAATTTTTTCCTAAGGTAGCTGTTGGATATGATGATCCCCGTGTAACACTTCATATTGGCGATGGTACAGTCAGCAATGCCCCCTCTTTTTCACTTCTTGTTGTCTTTGGTGCCTTCTCTTTGACTTGAAAATTTTACCTCGATTTCTTCAAACTTTCAGGAGTTGCATTTTTGAAGGCTGTTCCTGAAGGAACTTACGATGCAGTTATAGTGGATTCTTCTGACCCAATAGGTAACGTCCTCAATACCTATAAACTACTTTGGAAAGATCCACTTCAAGTGTTCTAAATTGTGTTTGCATCACTCAGGTCCTGCACAGGAGTTGTTTGAAAAACCTTTCTTTCAGTCTGTAGCGAAAGCTCTTCGTCCAGGAGGGGTTGTATGCACCCAGGCTGAAAGCATATGGCTTCACATGCACATCATTGAAGATATTGTAACTAATTGCCGCCAGATTTTCAAGGGTTCCGTGAACTATGCTTGGACCTCAGTTCCTACTTACCCAAGGTATTCTTTTTTTTCCGCTCTTTCTTGTTCTTTTGAGGGTCTTTTTCTTTCCCTTCCCCCCAGCAATTAACTCAATGCTTTCCGTTGGTTGATCTGATTTTACTGTTTCTAAATCCATTATGCCGATATAGAGAGAGACTATGCCCCCGTTTGGTACAGGTTAAAATCAGATTTTTAGTAGATTTTAATAAAAGTTGATGAAATGTATGATTGAAAAGTTGTGGGCCCCATAAAATGTGTGATTAAAATTAATTATTGACTTTGACTTGAAATTTTAATTCAAACCAAACATGGGCGATGTAAATTATGTAGAATCCACCATTGATGTACTTTATGTATCTTCCTGCAGTGGTGTTATTGGATTTATGCTCTGTTCCACTGAGGGACCCGCAGTCGATTTTAAGCATCCCATCAACCCAATAGATGCTGAATATAGCCATGTCAACACAAAAGGACCCTTAAGATTCTACAACTCCGAGGTACACCATGTCTCCTTGTAAAGCTACACATTCTTCCTGTGATTTACTTGGGGTAACTTTTATTCTTGGTTTTACTTTCAGATACATTCTGCAGCTTTCTGTTTACCCTCATTTGCAAAGAGGGTGATCGATTCTAAAACCAATTGATAAAGCTCCAAGAGCTATCAGAAGAGCAGGAATTAGCTGCTAACAAGTACTACGAGTAGTCATTTCTTTAGAAGAGAAATCGGTCCAATTGATTTCCTTTTTTACTTTTACTTACACTCATCAGTGCCTTGAGCATTAGTTCATCTTGTTGAAGAATCGATCCATCAATGGAACATGATATATACATTTGTCATAATTTCTTATGTCTTGGTTAAAGTCCTCTTCCCCTCTGAAATCAATTATCCAATAATTTCTCAGAGCCTCTTATGTTTCTCTGATTTTGAATTGAATTGTCAGCATCTATCGAGATAACAAAGAAACCAGAAAGTACGCATATGATGCACAAATTTGTTGGACATTAGAACCTTATGCGAAGTGTATGTTTTCGTGTGACAGATTAAATAAAATTAGACGAGATTAATTGTAATTTTTTGGAGAATGTGTAAATAAAGAGTAGGAAAAAAAATTTAAATTTATGTGCAGAATTATTTTATTGAGAGATGTGTGTGTGAAAATGAATTTAGAAGATGAGGCTCAAACAAAGGGTAAATGCACGTTGTTCTGTATCCTAGAAGTGAATCATTACGGTGCACAGAGCTTAGAATACAGTTTTGAAGCTCTTAGAAGTTTATCAAACTTGGGAGATTCAAAGAAACTTGAACATTACTTGTTTAACGGGGGCTGGCATTTAACCAACCAAATACGAGGAACAATGGCTATCGAGAAATTTCAAAGACGGTAATTACATTGGGATACAGGGTTGTTTTTTTTTTGTACTGCATTTTAAATGCAACAAAAGTCTCTGGTGTATACTCATTCTCTCATTTATGTCCTCGATTTTTTTTATTTTTTTTGTCGCGTTCTTATTTTTCGGCCTTTTATTATTCCATCCATACAAAATATCCATTTGAAAGGTGCAAAAAGACTTATTTACCCCTCATTTTAAATTAGTAAAACATAGCACATACAAAATCATGACAAAAGGTGCTGATAGAGTATTTATACAGAAATCATAAGATCATACGTGTTAATTAGTGAAAGATACAATTCGACAAAAAAAAAATTGTAAACATAAGCTCAACCCATGTTCGCCCCCATTTCTTAAAAAAAAAATTTGGTTTTTTTTTTTGAATCTTCAACCACACAATCCAAAACTTTTAACAATGTTTCAACCATACATTTTACCAATATTTATAAAAATTAATAAAATTTATTTTTTTTATCAAAACCAAACAAGGGCTCAACAATAAACAAAGATTGAAGACTTTTTTTTTTCAATTAAAAAGTGATACAACTCAAAACAAAAGTTTGTCATCAATATTAGTACATTCATACTACATGTATATCGTGTTTTACATCAAATTTGACATTATATGAGTTGACATGCTTTTGTACACTGATTTTAACAATACTTTTCCATATCAATGGCTAAATTTTCATCACATAGGCGGAATGTCAAAGATGATGTCAATCACACGTGTACAAGAAACATAATTCATATTAGTATAGTCACCCTTCTAAAAATGTATACATATGAAAAACTTAGCCTTGTACTACACACCCTTTTTCGCCTCTATTGAGCTCAATGGTATTTTCAAACCAAATGCATACTATATACAGGATCTGAAAATGCTTCTCACAACCCTTCATTTGTTTCATCTATCACCCTTGTTTAAATGTCATTACTACCATACAATGCGAAACCAAATCCACTGACTCATTCACTCTTCTTGCTCCAATCTTCAATGCTTAACACCATAAATTTCTAGTCTCAAAGGGATCCATTTCATGCCAACCAAGCCTAAGATTAGAAAATGAGATAACAAGCTAAGAAAGTACTGGGCACAACTAGCAAGATGCAGGCAGAATTGAAACCACCATGATGAGTCATTTTCTTTGGTGTGGGGACAGTATAAACAAGGTGTAAATTTCAATCTTCACACTACAGCTTCTAGTTTAATTATTTTATAAATGTCTAGGCCACACACCGAAGCTTCAAAACGGCACAACAATTAAAACGACCACATTAATAAAGCATAGAAATACAAGCCGCCGAACTACGTCCTACACATTAGGAGAAAAAACAAAACCCACCAATTTTGTGCTTCCAGGAGATTATGTTAGAAATGACAGTGATATCACACAGCAAATTCACTATATTCTATTACAGCCACACCTATGGGCAATTGAATTAGTAAGTCGACCGTTCAGAAGGAATGCATCGAGTCACTGTAGAACCGATCTCATACTCGAAGGTTATAACATCCGAAGCTTGGATGGTGCCAAAAATTCATTTGAAGAGCAGTGCGACTAACGAGCTGGTTTCAAGATTTAGGAAATAGGAACCTTAATAGTTTCTATGGTAGAATCATCGCAGTAAAGCCAAGGCAATAAACAGCTTCAATCTTCTGTCACCAGCAGGCAGAGAAGTAAACATCCACAGAAAATCGCACACAGAATCAGGATTGAAATCATTTTCCATCTCTAACTACATTAAGAAGCACTAGGACCGACCAGAAGTAGAAGACGTGATGAAGCAGAGAAGCATGGAAAAATATGACAACAATACCAGGAAAAATTGTCCCTCATGATCCATATGGACAACAGAAGACTAAAAAAAGGGGAAAAAGGAAAAAAAAAATACAAACCACAATACCGAAGGAAAAATAGATGATGGTATATGTGCTTTACTTTTCAACTATTGCATTTCATTGTAGTTTCTTATATCCATCTTGATGATTAAATTTCCACTTATTAGCAGGTATTCTAAATCATTCGTGATGGCAGCAACATGAACCATGCAATAAAGATGTGAGGCAAACTAGAATTCTAAAAGAATCGTGCAAATGAACAGATTACATGTGTGAGAAAAAAGACATACCAAATTGCATAAGGTGAGAAGTGTGACCACAGCAACGTGCCACTGACCAGCTGTTCTACGAGCCTACTAGTAACACGGTACCACAGTCAGGCGATGTGCCGCTCGTAGTGGTGGCAATGGGCCGAGACGAGCCAGCTCGGCCCATGCCAACACGAGCCGAGCTTCAGCTCGTCTCGTGGGATTTTGGGCGAGCTCGCCCAAACGAGCCGAGCGCTCAGCTCGTTTTTTTTTATTTATTTATTATTATTATTACACATAACACACTAATTTAATTGTAAAAGATATATATATATATATACACACACATTTTGTGATTAATTTCTAAATATACATTTTCAAAAAAATTTATAATTTTTTAAAAAATAAGAACAAAAATTGTTTTGTTGAGTTACTTGAGTAATATGTTTTTTGTTTACCGTTTTATACTTAAACTTAAAAAAAATATACATGTAAAGTATAAACACATTTTATACACTATTTTTTAAATATACATTTTTCAAAACATTTTTATTTTTTATAAATAAAAAAATAAAGATAGACACTCCTCCTTTATCCGGGCTTGGGACCGGCTACTTCAATTTTTAGTAGGCAGAGTTAAAAATTGTACACGAACAACTTGTTACGTGTACAATTTTTTTAAAAATATTATAAATGTATGAAAATTAAATTTTGTGATGATTATGGTGAAATTAAATATCACTTACTTGATTACAGGCAATTTCGGCATATTTATCTTGAATTCGATAATTAGCGTCTTCCCAATCTTTCACGCACATTAACGCTTCCAAAATATCTTCTTTGAGTCAACTCCTGACCTCAGAGAGAATCCTCTTCCCTGCACTAAAAGCAGACTCCAAATCTACAATGCTAACAGGAGGTGTTAGTAGATCTTTTGCCATTGCAGAAACTACTGGCCATCGACGTTCATTATCTCGCCAAAATTTAATTACCTCTTCTGAATTTTTCTTAACTTCTTTGTTAGCAGGCAAAGTATGACGAAAGTAATCGATTAATTCAGATGGCAACGCATTTGGACTATTACTCGAAGTTTGAGTACATGCAGTGGATGACAAACTACTACTACTACCACCAGATGAACCACATACATATGCAAATGAATTAAATCTATATGAGTTCATGCTTTCGAATAAATCTAAAATTACATCGTCGTCATCCGTTTGATTAGTGGGAGGAGTAGATGTAGGTACACGAGTAATATGTGTACCCATTCGTGAAGCATATAATTCGTACATTTCACGTAATGTTTCTTCCAAATTCCTATAAGTAATAGGTATACTAAAAGTTAAAGAATTTGAAATTTTATAAATTACAAATTTAGTACCCGATAAATTATATCGGGGGTCCATAACGCATGCTAAAGAAAATAACATAGGTAATTCTTCCCAATATTTTCTGAATTTTAATTCAATAGAATATATAACTGCATGAAATCGGGGTCATTTTGAAATCTTTTAAAAGTCCTAGCAATTGTATAAAGACGTTCAAGAACCATACAACTTGTAGGATAATAAACGTCAGACAATATATTTGTAGAATCATAAAATGTGGACAAATTTTTTTTTTATTTTAAGAACTATATTCCAATCGGTTTCATTCAAAATAGTTTCATCTTCATCTCTAACATGCCTATTGTTATAAAATTCAGTAATTAAATGTTCGAAACCTTCACATGATTTTAATAATAAGTAAGTGGAATTCCATCTATGGCCTACGTCAGTAATAAATGTTTTTGTATTTGTCATTCCATTTTCTGAACAAAATTCTTCAAATGCTTGTTTTCGACTAGGTGTAATCGTGATATATATAAGTGCACTCCTAATTCGGTCAATTTCATCCTTAACATGTTTTAAACCGTCTTGTACTACTAAATTAAAAATATGACATACACATCGAATATGAAATAAATAACCACCAAAATCGGGTTGAAGTACTCTATGCAATTTATCGATAACAACTTTATTTACGGTAGCATTGTCGAAAGTAAAAGAACGAATTTTGCTCTCGCATTTATACTCTTTAACTATATTTATGATAGCATTAAATATAGTTTGGGCGTTGTGCGGGTACTCAACAATTTTAAAAGCAATAATTCTTTTATGCATAATCCAAAGTGGGTCTATATAGTGTGCAGTTGCAGCAATGTAACCTCTCTTATTAATCCCTTCCCACATATCAAAAGTTAAAGATATCACACCCCCATATTTCTCTAAATCATTTATCAATAGTTGTTTTACATGAAGAAAATATTTAATTGTATCAGCACGGAGAGTATTTCGACTTACTCCAACGTACCTCAGCTGAAGATATGTTTTGACGTAGTTCACGAAATGTTGGTTGTCCGCTATTGCTAGTGGCAACTCAGACGCGGCAATAAACTTCACCATTCCCGTTCGAGCTTCCTCCTCTGAATACATCCATGTAGAAAGTGGCGTAGTACCACTAGCGCCTGGAGAACCAAACTGTAGTTGAGTTTGACCAGCTGGAAGAAACCCATGTTTAGTCACACATGTTTTGTAGTGACGATTGAGGTGAGTAGTTCCAATGCCTCTTTGCCATGTCAGTTGTTGTTGGCAGTATTTACATATTGCTTTGGTTTCGGGGATTCCATCGACCAAATGACCGGTTTGAACCAATTTAAAATGGTCTCAACATTTTGCCTTGTTCTTTCCCTTTCTTTTCCCTCTTGCATCGAGAATATTTGACGTAGGCTCTTCATCTTGTTCCAAATCAATTGGAACACTAGGATCAACATCAACGTCATCCAAATCAATTGGATGACTACCTTCATGAACGTCGTAATCTTCAATATTTTCTGGAATTGGTAATTCATTGAGACCGGAGAATTCATTCCCAAATTGATTTTGGGCAGGTGTTTGTGTTTCGTTCTCCATACCGAACAAGTTTTCAACAAATGTTCGTGAATCCATTTGTTATGAATAATAGAAATTGAATATAGAAATGTAGAAGATGATTATAAAATGAATGAATGATATTGTTGATAAATAAATGGAGATTGAAGAATGTAAATTGTATAGAGTAGATAATGAGAGAATAGAGATTGATATTAGTGGAAAAAAAGTTTGATCTAGGTGGGTATTTATAGAAACAAAAATAAATAAATAAATAAATAAATTTCGAGGACCAAAACGGTCACTGACCTTTTCAATTTTTTTTAATTATGGCGAGCCACGAGCCGCTCGGCTCGTGGCTCGTTATTATTATTATTATTATTTAAATTACCCACGATCCGGCTCGTCTACAGTGACGAGCACCCGATCAGCCTAGCTCGGCTCGTGCTCGTGCTCGTTTTTTTACGAGCCCGAGCGGCTCGTGGGCGTGAACAGTACGAGCCGACGAGCCGCTCAGCTCAATTGCCACCTCTAGCCGCTCGTGCTAAAACTTAAAACCAATTAGTGTATGCACCAGCCAGAATAAAACAAATAACAATAGCAATAGTGATTGTATGCATGTGATAGCAGTTTAAAACCAAAATGATTAGGTACCCATTTGCATACGGTGAATCACGGCGACCACAGTGTCCACGACTGTAGACTGGAGATCTACTGTACTAGCGACCACATCGAGGTGATAGGCTACGTTTACGTGGAGACCTTCTTCCATAAGGACTATAAATCTTGCAATAAGATGCGGGAAGGGGGGGAGGGGGGGGGGGGGTAAAAATACAAGTCTCAAATTTATATCCTTTTTCCTTTTTGAAGCCCAAAATTCTCACAAAAGCATACCATATTACTTCCACACAGGAGTCACCATTGAAATACTTAGTTAATATGACAATACCAGGTATGTTTTTGAAATTCATAGATATAAAAAGAGTATAGTTCTTGCAGTTATTTTATTGGGAGGCTAGTAATAAGAGCACTTTATGCCACGTAAAAAAGATGTAAAACTTGCAATGTTGACATTCATTGCTGTTTTCGATTATTAAAATTCTATGCTAAATTAAACACTACTCTAGAAATCTAGGTGGCGTTAATATGAGACTAAATGATAAGTTAAATTAAATAAGTAATTTAATTTCACATTTCATTTAACATATTCACCTAGATCGGGGTTGTAACCCCAATAAGAAATAATAGCATTATTCTTTTTTCTTGGTATCTCATCATTCGCCCTAGACTTCTAACAATTATTGACCAAAAAGAAGACATTATACACTATCTATTAACATCCTAGTATTTAGATCCCTTTCACAGAAAATACATACTCAGGATTTTTTCAAGTTGGCCATGTCTCAAATTATGCTTCAGAAGAAATTCTAGAGAATGATAGAAATTAGAGTTGTGATTTTATTCAAATAGAAACCATCAATATATAGTACAACTCAATAAACTAAATATGTAAAGATAAATAACAATTCCTAAAATTAAGCACATCATCATAATCATCAATCATCTTGATCTTCAATGATTCCTTGATTTCCTCCATCATATATTTTGTTGCTGTTAATACCCTCCCTCAAACTTTGCCGGGGTTGGAGGCAAGGTTTGTTGTTTAAATCTTCATCCTTGTGAAGATATGTGACATGTTGTGATGGTCTGAATTCGCCCTTTTTTTTGCGAATCTTGTGTATCCCATATTGCATGGGTTGTGTCTCTGAGAGTTTATTCAGAGAATGTTCCGATGATTCGAACTTTTGATAAGTAATTGATTCATACATTGATTTTTGGTATGAATTTTTGTTGTTGCTGTGCTGTTTGAATTTGGTGCGAGTATGATATTGATTTGTATTGTCTTGATCTTGAATGATTCCTTGATTTCCTCCATCATATATTACTTGAGATGAGTGAGAATCAAATTGTTATGGGTAGAAAAGTGAAATCATGATGATTCATGTAGAAGCATTGATGATGATGAGAGTTTTTTTTAAAAAGAAAAAAGAAAAAAATGGAAAAGTTGGCCGGACGAGCGGCACTAGGCCGCTCGCCGGAAGCGGAAGCTCGAAACCTGCTCTGATACCAAGAAGAAATTCTAGAGAATGATAGAAATTGGAGTTGTGATTTTATTCAAATAGAAACCATCAATATATAGTACAACTCAATAAACTAAATATGTAAAGATAAATAATAATTCTTAAAATTAAGCACATCATCATAATCATCAATCATCTTGATCTTCAATTATTTATCTTGATCTTCAATGATTCCTTGAGTTCCTCCATCATATATCTTGTTGCTGTTAATGGCTTCTACTTGAAAGCACTCATAAAAGGCTGGAAAAAGGAAACCGCAAATGTCTTTTCCAATCGATAACACGAGAACTATGATCAACCTCAAAATATTAGACTTCAGGTTATATTGTGATTCAAAAGAAGAATCTGAGGCTCTAAGAAATGAAAAGAACTCACCTCCTCCCATAACTTGGACTCCTACAGTGGCAGCGAGGACTGGGGCTCCGCATCGTCCACTTCCTTAGCCTCTTGAACCAATGCACGAGGGACGCTCTCGAGCAAAATGACCAGGTTCACCACACTCATAACAATTCATATAATCACTGCCTCTGTGGCTTCCTCCTCCCCCTTTGAATTGTGGGAAAGCTCCACACGCCATCCATTTGTTTCATTTCAAATTTTATTACACGAAGATGAAAAGGAAAAAAACGAACCACCGTGAATTTAAGAATGCACCAGACAACATTTTCATAGAAGTATTCAAATTAACCTCTTGGCCCCATGCTCTAAAACTCATTTTCAACAATATTCTTCGTGGGTTTCATAACTTTTATCAACTTTTGAATCACATAGTTCATCAATTTTTATCAAAATCTACTAAAAAGTTATTTTTTTCAACTAAACCCAACAAGGTCTAAATAGCATAGTCAGGGACGGAGCCAAACATTTGGCATTGTGGGGTCAAAAATTGAAATACAATTTTTTCTAAAACAACATATCATTAATAAAGATAAGTCAATACACTACTATAATTGTAGCCTACGTGTTTTCATACTCTGAAAACGTCATATAATTACATCATTATTAATATGGTCGAATACATCATTCTCGATATATGTAACCAAACTATCACTTAATATGTTTCAATATCTGCATACTTGTTTGCCATAGCTACAAGAGCTAGTTGCAGCTGATGAGCAAGACAATAAATATAGAAAGCACTTGGATTCTCTTTCAAAATAAGTGCTTTAAGACTATTATACTCACCTCACATATTACTTGTCCCATCATAGCCTTGACCTCTTAAACTAGATATACTTAAGTTAAATCTAGAGACTAAGTGATCAATAGCATCTTTAAGCGAGAGACCTGTGGTACTAGACACATGTTCAACATCGATAAAACGTTCCATTATTTGTCATTTCTTATTCACATAACGTAAAACAATTGACATTTGTTTAAATCCAAAAGAGGGACATGGCCAATAACTTTAAGGAACAAAATTTAATAGTTTATATTGGGATTTGGAAAAAGTAAACAAACCTGAGTGATCCAGAGAAATACAATATTTCCAAAGATGTCGCTAACTCACTTCTTCTCTCTGTGGTTGGGGAATTTAGGGCAAACCGGCAAGTGAAATGTGAAAGAGAAATACATGGGTATGGACTTGTGCAATTGGGCTTGGCAATGAACAATTGGACTAGGTTTTGCATAATTTACAGTTAAAATAAAAAAGTTCGACAATGTTTTGGATTTCAAAAAAACAAAATCAGAAATTTTTGTGGGGTCAATTGACCCCACATAAACCCATGTGGGTCCGTCCATGAGCATAGTTATGTGGGCCACAAGCAGTGGCAGATCCAGGATATTGAGCTAGCTAGGGCGGCCATTGACAACCGTAATAACGAGATTGTTTATTAATATTTAATTAAAAAATATTTAAAAATTTCAATTAATATATAAATACACTAAAACATAAAAGTCATATACATATGAAAATATAATTCAAGGCAACCCAAACTAATTAAAAAAATGCATTTGTCAATCATATACGGATAATCAAGTTTCAAGTTTTTACGAATTTAAACGAGACAAAATAAAGTTTATACTTAAAACATGATTAAACAGAAAAGAGAAACGTCGAGTTTAGGAGAGAGTTTATGCAAAAATTTTAAAACAATAATTTTTAGAACTAGAACTATTTTTGACTTAATATTTTTCGAACTCTTAAAAGGAAAAAAAACATTACTTAAATTGTCTAAATTTAATTTTGCAAAACAAATTGATAAAATCTAATAATAAAATTATATATTATGAAATAATAATTTGAGTCAATAAATTTCTTAAAAAAGATATTTCAAGAATGAAAACTAATAATATATAATTGTTTAGTTTTTTTTTTTTTAATTTAATTTGTTAAAAGAATTAAAAGAAGGAGAGAAGGTGATTGGAATCGAACCCACAATCTTTTGAATCCAAAACAAGCACTTCACCATATGAAAACACCCTTTCTTTGTTTAAAAATTGGCACATTTTTTATTTATTTATTATTTGTTAAAACAATAAAAAAGTGAACGTGAAAGGAATCAAACCCCATTCATCTCGCATGGAGAGTGAGCGCTCAACTGTTTGAGCAACATCGCTTATCATGAAACATTTATGCACTAACTGTGATATATATTTAATATATTTTCCTTTAATCTTTTTTTCTCGACGGATTCAACACGGGCGGTCGCTCCGACTCGTCGAGTGTTGGTTCCGCCCCTGGCCACAAGCATTGATTGATGACCCATTGTCTTGTGATTGGGTGGCATAACAAGCGTAGTAACTAGTCAAGAATCAATGCAGTTAGAACTCAAGCACCTATCAAAGGGTGTAAATTGTTGAATATACAAATCCAGAAAAATGACAGTTTCTCCTTACCAACATTCACAAAAAACCTCACCAAACAATTCATTAAGCACATCCACTAAAAACACTATGGATATGTAGGAGGATTTGATCTCATTGTAATTGCTTGTCTTTCTTCGAAACTATCACAAAACAAGTGTAAACAACAACCGTAGTAAGTGCAAAATGTGCAATGTCACAAGAACTAGATCGTTATACAGCTAATAATATCATCATATACATCCACAATCAAATGCTAAATAACCAAGAACGTTAAGTGCTAAATAAAACAAATGATAGTCAAAACATACTAGTTTTGCTCAGTGTTTTTAATAAAACTACTACTTGTACTTACCATCCAGATCCTGAATTTAATCGAGAGCATCCTGACGATCATCAAAATCAATAAAGTAATAACATGGTCGATCCCAACAAATTTTTCGTATACAATTTTAACTTCGTCTACTAGAAAATTAAGTAGTCTATCCCAACCTCAAAAAAGGAGGAGAATTTTTTTTTAAAAAAAAAGGACGATCTCATTGGCCAAGTCGAACTTGGCTCGTCATCTTACGAGCTCGTGGGTATGGGCTTGAGCATGTTCGACCCAATCCATTGTGATGCCTAAATGGATTTCAGCACTGTCCATAATGTTGGGCCACTAGGCATAATGGGTCTAGCCCATTTTTACACCACTAAAGCATTTTTTGGGAAAATTTCATACTTTTTAACTATGACTCATTTTAAGACTAAGAAACAAGTTTTAAAATTTCAAAAATTAGATATTATTAAATTTTATTTATGAAAGAATTAATTAAAAATATATTTTATTAATGTCACAATTATATAGAATTTGATCACAAATTATCGAATTATTTGGTTACAAATTATTTTTCGATCATAAATAAAAAAAACTTATGTCACAAATTATTTATCGATCACAGATAAAAAGTTTACATGTCACATTTTATTCATAGGCCACAAAATAAAAAATTTTTGAAGGTCACAATTCATTTATCGATCACAAATCACAAATTTTATAAGTCACAATTTATTTAACGATCACAAATTATCAAATTAATTGATTTCAAATTATTTCTTGATCACAACTTACTTAATAAATTATGAGTCAGAATCACACTTTTTAGATAACATATTATTTATTAGTCACAAATCAACAAATTTATCAACGAATTTATTAGTCACAAACACTATTCGTCCCACTCTAGGACCGTTGCCGATGCTACCAACACCACAGCGCTACCACCATAACCACAGCTGCCACAACCAACAAGCATCCATCCATACCACCATTTGCAATAAACTGTACTAATAAAGTCAACCTAACTACCACCAACAAAGCTTCACTACCATCGCCATCACCAATACCAACACAACGTCGCCGCCGCCAAAGATGGAGCTAGGGTCGCCCCCCAACATTGTCCGCGGTACACTATTTCTAGTTAATTTGTAATGTATTTTTTAGTTTCGCCCCCAAAATTTTGACTCGCACCAAAATTTTGAAATTTTTTATTTTTTTTTCGTTAATAAATATTGAGTAAATAACTTACATTTTAAAATTCAACCATACAAAAATCTTAGATCTAAACAAAAGATCCAATAGTTACTTAAATAAATCAATAGCCCAAATCCAATCCAAAACCTAAATTCTCAATTCCCAAGCCCAACTAATTAAAATCCAATTCTCAACCTGGTTTATGCATAATGCATGTGTTACTTGTTCTTGAATATTTGAATTTAAGAATTAAATAGAGTAGTTGCTGTTAGTTTGTGTAATTGTGTTAGTTATTGAATATTTGAATTTAAGAATTAAGTAGTAGAATAGTCAGTAGTGATTGAATCGAACATTGAATTTTAGTACTATTTTGGTACTCAAAATCGTCGTTTTCAATTTTCTTAATTAAAAAAAAAATTCGTGGGCTCCGCCCCCCTCCACCCCCCGTATTTTCGCCCCCCCACAATTAAAAAGCTGACTACGTCCTTGGTCGCCGCCACAAAAAAAAAACACTTCACTACCATCGACAATACCACAACAACCACACCACCAGTTGCAATACACAATACTCATTCTTTTAGACCACCGCAACCACTATAGCTACATTGCTCAGATCAGTAACACGAATTCACTCTTTTAAATCAACCACCACAACCACAAACCACGTCGCTTAGATCAGTAACAGGAACTCACGCTTTCATATCAACTACCATAGTCTCGTCGCTTAGATCAGTGCCACTTGATGGTGCGGGAAGAAAGAGACGGCAAAACGACGTAGCATGTTTCTTTGCGATGGTGCGGTGAAGAGAGAGATAGGGGATCAACGAGGAGAGCGACGGGAAGAGAGAGACATGAGATCGGTGGTGGTGCGGTTGCATTGCATGTGCCGTGCCATGCCGAGCGCAACCCCTCATCATCGACGAGGGTTCAGAGAGATGATGAGAGAAGAGAGGGTGAGAGGAGAGAAAGAAGGGTGAGTCGGTTGTATAGAGAGAAGAGATTGTGAAATAATTAGGTTTTGGGAGGGTAGATGGTAATGGGGTGGATATGTAAAATAATTTTTATAATATTATTATTAATATTTAGAATTTTAATTATATCTAATTTTTGAAAGAAAAATTAGTAACTTTTAATTATGAATTGAGATCTTGAAATCACTTAGTACATGTAATTTTCACTTTTTTTTTTTAAATCATAAAAGTAACTTCTAAATTTTAACTATTATGTACTAGTAGATGTTACTTGTACATAATTATTTAAAAATTGATATATAGATCGTTAATATGGCATTATATTAAAATATAATTGTATTTTTTTCCTCTCTTTCAAATTATTCTCTCTCTCTCTCTCTCTATAAAATTATGTACAAATATTATTACTTTATGGAAATTGAGTAAATTAGAAGAGTTTGTGTTAATATCATCTTTATAAATAATATTAGTTTGTCATTATTTGACCGTGTAGAAAACGAGAAATTCAGAGCTTGGACTCCAACTTGACCCAAAAAGATACACATTTTTTTTTACTCCAACCGTCCAACCTGACCAAGTTCTTTTCGATTGAGACTCATTTGATGACTAGAGAGGGGCTTTAGTTACAGCCATTACGGGGAATGTAAATTTACAGCCCCTCTAATTAGGGTGGGCCCCAGCAATTTATTAATCACTGGGACTCACCATAATTAGAGGGACTATAAATTAATTATTGGGGTCCACCCTAATTAGAGGGGCCGTATACAAACATCTTTTTCCTTGATGACTAATGCCCTTTGTTTTACATAGGCCTTACAGGGCCTTCACTAAGAGGGTGGACCCACAAGTATATAAAAACGAAAAAGGCACAAAGGGCGTGGCCTACCCTTTGTGAAGGACTGTAAGGCCCATGTGAAGCATTACCCCATTTTGGTACATGTGCGTCCCATACAAACTTGTCCAAGGTTGTATTATTCCTCATCCTGAAATACAGAAATATATATCTATAATATATTAAATCTATATTCTATAATATATTAAATTCTTGTTTTGTAGAGATTAAAATCAAATTTTTAATAAATTTTGATAAAAGTTGATAAAATGTGTGGTTGAAAAATTGTAGGTCCCATAAAATGTGTGGTTAAAATTAATTGTTGATTTTGACTTGAAATTTTAATTGGATATTAATTCAAATAAAAAAGGCCTCAAATATCACATCAAGGGAGATTAATTTTTTGGACGATTGTAACCCTACTACAATTCAATTATTTTAATAATACATTACTTTATATTTTTCAATATATATTTAATTTATTTTATCGTTTGAATAATATTATCATGAATTATTTTGTCAATTATCGAGTCACTATCAATGCACATTTGATAAATTCATTTTACTTACGTGCTTTTCACCACATGAAATCCAATAATTAATTGCAATAAATAGTACAAATTTCTTATTCGTATATGAATTCCCTATTAATTTACATTTACATTTATTAAATTAATATCCATCTTTATTTAAGCATTTTAGTATTATTAATTCTAATTATAAGTTAACTCAAAATTCACATTCAAGAATACATTTCATTATTCATGTCCATGTGTGCTAATTAGCACCAAGTTTCACTTAATTGAAAATTAAATTATATTTATTTAGTATAATTGATTTAACATTCATTATTAAATATATATTCCCTATTATTAATTCTAAATTAATTAACATCCACATTAATTCATGTATATTTGCTTTAACCATTTGAACAACATTTCATGAATTATTTCATCAACTATTTACTTATCATCAATGTATATTTGACGGATTCATTTTACTTACGTGCTTTCACCACATGAAACCTAATTACAAACTGTAATAAATATTACAAAACTCTTGTTCATGCATGTATTCATGTTATTAGTTCTCAATTAATTAATATTCACATTTATTTAATTAACATTTATCTTCAAATATTATTTTTACAATAATTATTATTTCATAATAACGTAGAACGCACATTCAACATTTGAAAGAAATATCGTTATTCAAAAATTATTGTTCGATCGAGACGTCAAGATGAATATGCTTATGTCCCTAATAAAATGTGGTACAATGCATCATTTTCAAAATTTCCGTTTGATTCCAATTTTTGCCGAAAATGCAGAAAAAATTGGATCGTTGCTACAGTATCATGGCTGACCATCACGGTGCCAATCTGATTCATGCAGATAGCGCGAATGACCATAATGACCTTGTCAATTTTCAGAAGAGTACCAATTTCAAAATGATAAAGAACATTTTGGTAATTGAACACGTGTATTTATTTGCTTTATTCATACACTTGTCAGGGACCAATTGATGTGAAAGAAAAATAAATTATTGGCCAAATAATGTGCGTCCAACTGCCTCTTTATGATTTTCCGTCTTCTTACATTCAGTTAATTGCATGCTTCAGCCAATTATGCTGTAATTACAAGACAGCTTTTCGAGTTACAAAGAGATAAAGCCACACACGGGCATGATTTCTTATGATAAGGAGAAAATATTTCACATGTGCAACTCGTGCCATTTTCGAAATATCTTGGGTGCTGAACTTGAAACGTTTAGTAAAATACACTCCACCAACCACTGGAACACAGAATTAATTACTTAGTTTTACAATTGGGATTTTCAAGAAATTGTATTTCTTGAAGTTTGAAGCATTTATTGGCATAGGAGTCATTTTTTATAGTGTATTGAAGGGAAACCAGAATGGAAGAAGATGGGATTGAAGAGAGTAGTGTGAGATTGTTGGGCGGCGGCAACGGCGTAGGGGTTGGTGGGGAGTCTAGGTGGGTAGATGGAAGTGAAGTGGATTTAGAGCCACCACCATGGTCTTTGATTGGGGAAGTGGAGATTAGTGAAGGGAATAGTAGAAAAATGAAAGAGGAAGGGATTGAAGAGAGTAGTGTGAGATTTCTGGGTGGTGGTGGTGGTGGAAGCGGAGGTGGTGGGGAGATTAGGTGGGTGGATGGAAGTGAAGTGGATTCAGAATCACCACCATGGTCTTTGGTGGGTGATGTGGAGATTATTGAAGGTTTAGGATCTGTTAGAAGGAGGCTTGTAAAGAAGCCTAAAAGAGTTGATTCTTTTGATGTTGAAGCTATGAAAATTGCTGACTCTTCTGGACATCATAAAAAGGTCTAAATTTCTTCCTTATTGAATTGTCTCATGGTGTTTCAAAATTTCTAGTTTTTTGAATATTATTGTTCTTAGAGTAATTGAATTGATCTTTACTGGTATACATTTTTGTATTGTAACCATGTCTGGCACACTAGACTAGAAAAGATATGTACAATGACAGATTTTCTAGAAGTACAAATTATTGTGAAGTAAAAGTTTTGCCTTTGATTTGTAAATGTAAATGCTTATAGTTTCCTAATTGAGATTATCTTCAACAAATCAGGATATTCCTCTTTGGAGAACTCTCGCGATGGCATTTCAAACACTTGGTGTTGTATACGGTGATATGGGCACAAGCCCTTTATACGTCTTCTCTGATGTATTCAGTAAGGTGCCCATAACATCAGAGGTCGATGTCTTGGGAGCTTTATCGCTTGTAATGTACACAATTGCTCTCATTCCTTTAACAAAATATGTTTTTGTGGTGCTCAAGGCAAATGATAATGGAGAAGGTATGAACTTTTTGCTTAAAAAATAACTTATTTCTCATCTCGTTTGGCAAATTCAATACTAACGACTTCCATTGTTCGATTGGCAGGAGGAACATTTGCATTATATTCACTGATTTGCAGGTACGCAAATGTTAATCTTCTTCCCAATCGTCAACAGGCCGACGAATATATTTCGAGTTTCAAGCTGAAACTTCCAACTCCAGAACTTGAGAGGGCATTAAGTATAAAAGAGACATTGGAACATAAGTCCTCTTTGAAAACGCTTCTCTTACTATTGGTTCTTATGGGCACATCTATGATTATAGGGGACGGTATTCTGACGCCGGCTATTTCTGGTATATAGACTTTTCACCTATACTAAAATTGAATGACAAAAGCAACGGTATTACCCACCAATATATTTTTTGATGTAGTAATGTCTGCTGTGAGCGGTCTTCAAGGTCGGATACCAGGATTTGGTACAGGTGGGTAAGCCGAGTTTCTTCATCTTATTACCTAGTATAGGACTAGGTTTTGACAAACTAAGACCCTGTCTGGTATCTCTATTTTCCTGGATTAAAATCAAGATTATGGCCGTTGGAGAGAAATGTGGGTCCAACGCCTGAGAGAGAGGGTCAAAAATTGTGGGCTATAACGGGCAAAAAATCCATGTTTTGGCAAGAATAATCTGCACCAGACAGGCACTAAGTCATCTAAAAGCTTCAAGTTGTCAGGAATATGATACATTTATTTTGTTAATTGTGTCTTCAGCACATTTCACATATCAAAGGCCTAACTCCTGCACAATTTTTTTTAATGAGTAACTATTGAACTTAACAAAGAACTTTGCCTATTGCCATGTTCTAATACCATTTTGAACTACCAATCTAAAAGTACGTACGCAGTTAGAGAGAGGTCTCATGTGTTTATTTATATTGTCTTCAACAAGGCTGTTCAATCTGATTTTTTTTTTTAACAGCATATTCTCTGTATTCTCAAGTAAAGCATTCACCAGAATATATTAGTGACTATTCCAAGTAGTGAAACATGACTAAACATTGGAAAATTTTCATAAATTATTTGAACACAATCTTGTTATGATGTCCTATTGCAACATATGTTAAATTATATCACCTCAATTTTAATCTTTTTTTCCAGATGCTCTCGTTATCACCTCAATTGTTATCCTTGTGGGATTATTTAGCATACAGAGGTTTGGGACAAGTAAAGTGGGGTTCACATTTGCTCCTGCCCTTGCTTTATGGTTCTTTAGTCTTGGATCTATTGGAATTTACAACCTTTTCAAGCACAATGCAACTGTTATAAAGGCAATCAACCCTTTTTACATCTATCTGTTCTTCAAGAAGAATAGCATCAAGGGATGGTCGGCACTTGGTGGTTGCGTGTTATGCATCACAGGTCAGTTGGATGTGCAATGTTCATTTTCCATTGATTATCTGCATGAGACAGTGTTTCTTGATTTTTTCAAGCGGGCTCCTTTCATTTTTTATTTGGTACGGATTAGGAAATTTTCTTTTTTGTTCCAATTCACAGTATATATAAATGTTAGTATGTATGTATGCACGTGCATATATATAATGATGCTGAGACTGATGTACACTCAGACGTGTATTTATTGTTCTATTTTCAGTCATTGAGATATTTTATGAATCACAATTGCATTTGCAGGTGCAGAAGCAATGTTTGCTGACCTAGGTCATTTCTCTGTACCGTCAATACAGGTTTGTCTATCCCCTTGGTTTTATAATCCTACATCTTATCTTAAGGTTATCTTCACATGCTCTTAATACAGTAATGGGCTTATTTGATAATGCCACAGATTGCCTTCACCAGTGTGGTTTTTCCCTGCCTTCTCTTAGCTTACATGGGACAAGCTGCTTATCTCACAAAACATCCCGGTTCAGTTGATAGAATATTTTACGATTCTGTTCCAGGTGATGGTTTCTAAGATGTGGCTTCTTATTAATTTCACTCTTGAACTCCTCGGAGTAGGAGCCTAATCATATCATAAACGTATCTCTTCAACCTTTTGATAGTGGATTTTTCTCTAAGTGCATTGATAGATTGATTCTGCAAGTGTATGGATCGTGACAAGTAATAAATTGGATTTTGAGCACAAATATCGTCCCACAGAAATTGAGTATTTAATATTTAGCTTCAATCTAAATTAATCTAATCTATTAACAAATCAAGAGTTTATTTTCCAACTAAATTAAACTCAACTCTATTAAATTAATTTAACTAATCTAATTTTTGGAGAGCTTTTGGGATTGATTGGGTTAGTAATTCCAATTTCACTAAAGTTATTTAATCTTCTTTCGATCCAATATCATTCAGCCCCTTTTCATATATATGTATTAACAATCGAATTAACCAATTTTAGTTAGTAATCTCTCTCGAGCAAAACTAGCCTTGTTTACATGCCCGAATTTACTGTATCTAATTCATACACATGTAAAATCATTAATTCATAGGAACTCGATCAAAATTGCCTAAGCTATAATAATCTCTTGATCTCTTATAAAACCTGTCATTTATTTCATGAGCTAGATTAATTCATCACCTCTAAGTCTTAATATTATCCCTAAATCAATCAATTGGTGATCAAAAAATTTAATGCAATTAAAACACAATAAGTAATCAACACATAATCAAATTGCATGAAATCTTTGGAATTAAATAAATATTAAACTTAAGCTACATCATTCATCCTAACAATCAATTACTTAGGGTCCGTTTGATTGCAAGAGTGGAATTTGGGTGGAAAGAAAATGAATTACAGGTAATTGAATTGCTTAGAATTGTTTTCTTGGGAATTGTCAATTAATTATATTTGATTAGTATAATTTTTCACCAGGAAAATGTTGAAATTTTTGATATTTTGGTATTTTTTTGACTTTGTTATTCATGGAAATTGTCGATTGAAGGAATTTTTTGTTACAATTGTCCACATAATTTGTTTTCACTATAAAAAAAAAAAATAAATTGGAAACCATTTCCCTACCACTTTGGTGGGAAAACCAATTCAATAAAAACATGAAAAAGGGGGGCAATTTCCATGGAAAATTTTGGTTATCAAACGTGGCAAAAGTGGGAATTAGAATTTCAATTCCATTTTCCATGGAAAAAAATGGCCTATCAAACAGGCTCTTAGTCTATCATAATTGCAAAATTAAATAACTAACTATAAAAAAATCACCAGGTTTAATACAACTAATAAAGAAAAGAATCCTAGCAATTGTTGTTCTTTGGCACCCAATTCTCAACAATGAATCTTCAATCTTCTCTTCAAAGCTTGTACTCTCGCGAGTAATTGTATTTTCAACCTTCAAATCCCAAATTGAGATACAAGATGATGGGGAACCATTAGTGAATGAAAGATTCCTACTTATAGACCTCAATTTAGGTCTAAAATAAAGTCCCAAGCTGATAGGAAACCATAATTCTAGTCCAATTAGGATATTTCAAATTGCAGGAATTTGTACTTCATTGTGCAATTTGGTTCCCATTTTCTCTTTTTGTTCACATTGAGTCATTAGATATTGCAATTGAGGTCCGTCAATTTCCAAACATAACTCCTTGGTCCCCAACTTCCAGTATATGTCGAACTTTAATCCCTTTTTATCAATTATTGTTCATTTTCATTCGTTCTCGTCCAATTTAGAATTTTCTCCTAAAATAATCAATAAACAGGCATAATTAGGTGTCAAGCTCATAATAATCACTCCCAAAGTCTAATTTTGATGGCCAAGATAAGTGTGATATTTACACTTATCATGCTTAGTTTGATTTCTGTTATAGTGGTGTATTGGACTCTCATTCTTAGTTTGATTTCTATTATAGTGGTGTATTGGACTCTCATTCATGTGTTAGGCCTCATTCATATGTTTACTGTGTAAA
Organism: Fraxinus excelsior; assembly: GCA_019097785.1. NCBI lineage: Eukaryota > Viridiplantae > Streptophyta > Magnoliopsida > Lamiales > Oleaceae > Fraxinus > Fraxinus excelsior. The sequence continues at coordinate 13,122,305 of CM032629.1, forward strand.
GGACTTGCTAGGGGCACATTTTTAGTGGGAGACTTAGATTCAGCGGCATGCGAAAACTCTGTAATCTTCTTCTCCATTATAGTGAAAACTTAGTGCGAACCACTATAGATTAGTGTGTCCTTTGCTCATTTTCTAACTTCTTTTTTGTTTATAATTGCTCTTGGAAATAGGGATTAGGCTTAATCCAAAGCACATTGCCTTTCTTCTGTTATCAAAATGGAAATAGTCCTTTTACTTATGATGGATTATTCTGATATATTTGTGAATGCCACAGTTCATCTTTTCTGGCCAGTTTTTGTGATAGCCACAATTGCTGCTGTCATTGCTAGTCAGGCCATGATATCTGCTTCGTTTTCGTGTGTCAAGCAAGCTATGGCTCTCGAGTGCTTCCCAAGGCTGAAAATAGTTCACACTTCAAAAAGACGGATGGGTCAAATTTACGTTCCTGTCATCAATTGGTTTTTGATGATCATGTGCATTATCGTGGTTGCTGCCTTTAGAAGTACCACAGATATAGCCAATGCCTATGGTTAGTATTTCCTTAGCCAGCCCAGGCTTTTTCTAGCTGTTAAATGCCCCTACCCATATGATTGTTGGCAAGAACCGTATCAAATTTTGGATGATGATCTTTGAACTTGTCACCTACTTGGGAGTCCAAAATTCCTTCTCTGAAAGGCTGGCAATGAACCAAAGATTTTTTTATTTATGCTAGGAAATTGAAAAAGTAATGATGGAAGTTACCTTGTCTCTGCAGGCATAGCTGAGGTTGGAGTAATGATTGTCAGCACGACCCTGGTGACACTTGTTATGCTCCTGATATGGCAAACTAACTTTTTTTTGGCTATCTGCTTTCCACTCGTATTTGGAACGATAGAGCTAATTTACTTGTCTGCCGTTTTATCCAAGATCACAGAGGGAGGTTGGCTACCACTAGCTTTTGCTTCTTTTTTTCTCTGTGTAATGTATGTGTGGAACTATGGAAGTGTGTTGAAGTACCACAGTGAGCTTCGTGGAAAAATCTCAATGGACTTCATGCTTGAGCTTGGTCCGACTCTTGGAACAGTACGAGTCCCGGGAATTGGATTGCTGTACAATGAGCTTGTTCAAGGTGTACCGTCCATTTTTGGGCACTTTCTATTGGATCTGCCCGCTATTCACTCTACTGTAGTCTTTGTTTGTATCAAACATGTCCCAATACCATTCGTCCCTCAAGAAGAAAGGTTTCTTTTTCGAAGGGTTTGCCCAAAAGACTACCATATATTTCGTTGCATTGCTCGATATGGGTACAAAGATGTTAGGAAAGAAGATCATCATGCATTTGAACAACTTCTGGTGGAAAGCCTTGAAAAATTTTTAAGAAAAGAAGCTCTGGATCTTGCTCTAGAGAGTAATCAGAATGAATCAAAGTTTGACGACATTTCTGCAAGATCTAGAGATTTTTGTGTCACCAGGGAGCTTACGATCCCACTGCTGCTTGATCAAGTATCGGATGGAGCAGGAACATCTGCATTGCCACCTAGTGTCATGTCAGCAGACGAAGATCCAAGTCTCGAGTACGAACTCTCTGCTCTTCGAGAAGCTACTGCCTCGGGATTTACTTACCTGCTTGGTCATGGCGATGTGAGGGCCAAGAAAAACTCGTGGTTTCTCAAGAAGCTGACGATAAATTACTTCTATGCATTCTTGAGGAAGAACTGCAGACGAGGCGCTGCAACGATGAGGGTTCCTCACATGGATATTATTGAAGTTGGTATGACATACATGGTCTGATTAATGTTGATGATCATGTAATTTTAAATTATGGATCTTCAAATTTTTATAGTCTGATTAACGTTCATTTAGTTTTATTGGACTTATTTGATTAAAATAAAAATTTATATTATTATTTATAATAATTGTTTTCCTATTTATGTCAAGTTAGCAAGTAAAAATTAGCCGGTAAAAGAAACACGTTAGAGGTATTCATTGGGTGATCTATTGGAATAATAAAATCCATAGTTTTTTTTTTAATTAAATACTGAATTATTAGTGTTAGGTTTTAGATAATTTGTAATTGGCGATTCTGTGAACAAAATGACTGAAATTGATATATTGTAAAAAGTTAAGGAGTAATGTGTAAATAGTTGAAAAGTTAAGTGTTTAGGTTTAAAGTTTTGTGGATGGGAAAAGAAGGAAAACGGCTCGGATTTTCACTGGACTGTCGTCAAGATTTAGCTTGAACTACAAAAGTAGAAATATCGTCGCTGGAATGTTGTTAGGCCTTCGCTCAAGCGACAGGCTGTCGCTCGACCGTCACGGAGCTTTCGCTCAAGCGATAGGGTTATACGGAAAATTTTTATTTCACAATTTCAAGGCTTTTTCCCCGACTCATCTGTTTTATACCCTACCTATAAATATCAAAACTCTTTTGTACGAAATTCTTAAGGTTGAACATTAAGAGAAAGACTACAAAGTGATTCCTTCATATTATATGTTTCAACCTTCATCTGTGTGAGAGTTTTGGTGAGAAAAACATCGAATTTATAATCAAAATACTAAACCACTGCTTCCTCTACATGTGGTCAGAGTTTTGAAGATCGAGGAAAGTTGATAGAAGTTTTTGTCTGTGAAGAACGGGTTGTTCTTTGTGATCCACGGGAGATAAACGGATTCATAAGGCTTGGAGTTCTGCAGGGTAGTAGATTCCATGGAGAGCTTTGACAACAACAGCTAAGGATTGGTGCAGGGAAGCACGGGATCCAAGAAGAGCTGTAAGGAGTGCAGTCGGGAGATTCGATAGTACTGGTTTTCTAGTCTGATAGACTGTAAGTTGTTAAATTCATTTATAGTGGATTGACTGGCAAAGTGCCCGGAGTTTTTCTCAGTTGGGTTTCTCCGTGATCATTCTAGTGTTAATTACTGTTTTCATTATATTGATTGATCATGCAAATTGTGGTATTCAAATTTAGGATTAAATTGACTTGTATGAATAATCATCTAGAAAAAAATTTAAAAGTGACTTGTTGCTGTTTAATTCATCAGTAATTTTAATTCCGCATTATACACTTATTCACCCCCTTTAGGTGTTGTTAGGATCGAACTACACATTTTTCAATTGGTATTAGAGCCTTAAATTGATTCCTGGCCCTTATCATATTATTCTAGATGAATCAGTCATTGTCTGTGCCTCCGTACTTCGACGGAAGCAATTATGCTTAACAGAAAGTTCGAATGAGAGTTTTCCTTAAAGCATTGGATGAACGTATTTGGATTAGCGTTCAAAATGGGTGGGGTCCACCTACAATAACTGTTGCAGGTGTAGTCACACTCACTGACATCTTACTATGGATCAAAACTAATTTGGATGAGTGTAACTGGAACAGTAAGGGCCTTCATGCCCTGTTTATGGTTGTGTCTGCTGAGGAGTTTAGGCAAGTGTCGATGTATGAAACTGCTAAAAAATGTTGGGATATACTGGAAACCACATACGAGGGAACTAAAACGTTAAAAACTCTAAATTGCAGATGTTGACCACTAAGTTTGAACAGATTAGAATGAAGGACGGTGAGTTATTCGATGAATTCTATGCGAAGCTGAATGACATACTTAATTCTAACTTTAACTTAGGTGAAAAGATCCATGAGTCTAAAATTCTTAGAAAAGTCCTTAGATCACTGCCCGAGAGGTTTAGATCCAAGGTCACTGCGATAGAAAAGAGTAAGGACTTAGATGCTGTTAAGATTGAGGAACTCATATGATCACTTCAAACTTATGAACTCACTATTTCACAGCCTAAAAAGGTTAAATCGTTCGCCATGAATACTGTAGGAGAAGATGAGAGAGAGTCCACTGATACTGAGACCCTTAAGGACGACGAAATAACTTATTTCGTTAAAAAATTCCAAAATGTGATAAGGAATATGAGGAATATGAGGAATCTTCAGGAGCGGAATAGTGAGGTCTCTAGTAAACTCTCGAGAGGTAGACATGAGAAACCCACCTCTAGGACTCCCGTTGAGAAATCTTAATATGTCCAATGCCATGAGTGCAAGGGATATGATCACATTAGGAGTGAATGTCCTAATTTAAAAAAGAATTCATGTAGAGAACGTCGTAAAGCTTTAGCTGTGACCATGAGTGATGAGGAGTCAGATTCTAGCTTTTTGAATGAGACGTCTGGTGGTGAGGATGAACAAAAATTCATAGCTTTCACCTCGATTACCGCAATCGAATCTGACTGTAAGACTAAGAGATGGGAAAGGGATGAAGAGAGTGAATGGTCTCAAAAACAGATAAATTACTGTGTGGCTCACCTTGCTCTCAAAGCTCAAAATAACTCCATGTGGTATTTTGACAGTGTATGTTCAAGACACATGTGTGGTGACAAATCTTTGTTTTCTTCACTTGATGAGTGGAATGGCGGTATAGTTACATTTGGTGATGGAGCTACTGCACTGATACTAGGAAAATGAGTTGTGAGTATTGCTGGACTACCTGTCATCTCAGATGTGCTGTATGTGAAGGGTTTGAAGTCAAATTTGTTGAGCATTAGTCAAATATGTGATGCTAATTTTGAGGTTACCTTTGTCCAAAAAAGGTGTATTGTGTATAACTTGACTGGTAACATTGTTCTCGAAAGTGTTAGAACCTCTGGAAATTGTTACTAAGTCTTACCTAATTCCAATTACATTTGTAGTAGCGTCAAGATTAACGTCACTAAGTTGTGGCATCAACGACTGGGTTATATGAACCATAACGGTCTGTCTAAACTTGCCAAGAATGAGATTGTCAATGACCTACCTAAGATTGATAATGCTGATACCATTGTTTGTGATCCGTGTTAACAAGGTAAACAGCTTAGAGTATCCTACAAACAAACTTCTAAGATCTTGATGACCAAACCTCTTGAATTACACCATATGGATTTAATGGGACCATCTAAGACTGAAAGTCTGGGTGGTAAAAGATATATCTTGGTTGTGGTTGATGACTTTTCTCGATTTACTTAGATTGAATTGCTGAGAGATAAAACTTAAGTATTCGATATTATCATCTCATTGTGTAAGAGACTTAGAAATGAGAAATGTTACTCTATGTCCAGGATTTGTAGTGATCATGGAAAAGAGTTCGAAAACTTGAATCTTGAGAATTTCTGTTTGGAAGAGAGAATCCAGCATGTGTTCTTCTCTCCGATCACTCTACAACAGAATGGGGTAGTTGAGAGAAAAAAAATCACGTGCTTCAAGAAATGGCTAGAGCTATGCTTCATGATAAAGAACTGGTTATGCATTTCTGGGGTGAAGCCATAAACACTGCATGTCACATTGTTAATAGGTTTTATCTTAGACCTAAAATTGACATAACACCCTATGAGATCTGGAAGGGTAAACGGCCTACTGTCAAGTACTTTCGTTATTTGACAGCAAGTGCTACATCCTGAGAGACAAAGAAAACTTGGGAAAGTTTGATTACAAAAACGATAAGGGTATATTCTAGTGATACTCCAAAAATAGTCGGGCTTATCGGGTGTACAATAATTGGACACGAGTTGTGATGGAATCTATAAATGTGGTTGTTGATGATGCTTGTAGTGAGGGAGAGATTGTGCTAAGTTGGACTAGTTGAATGTTGATCCAGACAAGGATAATAAATCTAAGGACACTTCAGTTCCTGATCCCCCACGCGTATTGAATGAGTTGGTTGCTTCCAATAAGGAATCTATTTCCGATAGTGAAGCTAAACCACCTAAAGAACCTTCATCCAGAGTTAAGTTGAATCACCATAAGGATAATATCATTGGAGATTTAGAAGAAGGTATGAGACTTCGCAAGAGGGTTTTAAACAACCTATCATACGCGAGCTATGTGTCTCAGATTGAACCAGAAAAGGTGGAAGAAACCCTTAGGGACTAATATTGGGTAAATGCCATGCATGAAGAATTGAATCATTTTGTGAGAAACAAAGTGTGAAATTTAGTTCCTAGGCCTGATGATTGCAATGTTATAGGCACTAAGTGGATATTCAAGAATAAACTGATGATCAAGGTACCATAACTAGGAATAAGGCTAGGTTAGTTGCCTAAGGATATACTCAGGTTGAAGGTGTTGATTTTGATGAGATGTTTGCCCCAGTAGCTAGGCTTGAATTTATTAGAATCCTTTTGGCCGTTACCTATACTCTAGCTTTCAAACTGTATCAAATGGATGTCAAGAGTGCATTCTTAAATGGAATTCTTCAGGAAGAAGCCTATATGGAACAACCTAAATGGTTCAGTGATTTGAAGTATCCTCACTATGTGTATCAATTGAATAAATGCTTGTATGGGCTGAAACAAACTCCTAGAGCCTATTATGATACGCTTACTGTATACCTCTTGAAACATGGTTTCACAAGAGGCTGTGCTGACAAGACCTTGTTTATAAGACGAATTGAGGATATCATCACCATAGCTCAGATCATGTGGATGACATCGTCTTTGGTTCTCCTATTGATTCTCTTGCTCATGAGTTCGCTAAGAGTACGAAACAAGAATTTGAGATGACCATGACTGGAGAATTAACATAGTTTCTTGGTCTTCAAGTCAATCAAACTGATGAGGGATTATTCATCTTTCAATCAAAATACGCCAAGAATCTCGTCAAATGTTTTGGACTAAACAGCAAGAAACATACTAGAACCCCCATGGGCACTAGTGTTAAGTTAGGTCTCGAACCCACATATACCAATGTTGATCAAACATTATATAGGAGTATGATATGTAGCTTACTGTACCTCGTTGCTAGTAGACCTGACATTGCTTTTAGTGTTGGAGTTTGTGCGCATTTTTAGGCTGATCCCAAGGAATCACACTTGAGCGATGTACTACTTATTATTAGATATGTCAATGGCACTGTTGATTATGGGATCCTGTACTCTTGGAATTCTACCTTTGATCTTGCCGACTATTCCGATTCTGATTGAGCTGGAAATACTGATGATAGAAAAAGTACTTCTGGAGGTTGTTTTTATGTTTGTGCTAATCTCGTTGCTTGGATGAATAAGAAACAAAATTCTATCTCATTATCCACAGCAGAGGTCGAGTATATTGTAGCAGGAAGTTACTACACTCAACTACTTTGGATGAAGAAGATGTTGAGTGACTATGGGATTGAACATGGAACCATGACTGTATTTTGTGATAATACCAGTGTTATTAATATTTCGAAAAATCCCGTTCAACACTCTCGAACTAAACATATTGATATTAGATATCATTTTATTCGGGAGTTTGTGGAAACTCAAACGATTACTCTTGAACATATTTCCACTGATAACCAAGATGTGCTTCAGTTCGAATATTTTAGAACAACTATTGGTATTTGTGTGCTTCATTGACTTAGTATAATTGATGCATGCTCATAATCTACTATTTTGTGACATTGAGTTATGCATGCATTATGTTTATTTACTTATTTGTTCTCTTGCATTTTCACTTTCTGTTCTTTATATTTTGTTTGTGTGACTTTTCTTTTGTTTCGTGTGCTTGGTACATTCATGTTTAAATCTAAAAACAAAAACAAGCAAAAACAATTTTTTTTTCATTGTTATGATTTTACATTTTTTTTAAAAAAAAGGGGAGAACAAAAAGGTTGTTGCAAGAAATTATTTTTACAGCATGATATATAATAAATTTGATTTTGTAGGTCATAATCGAGCATGAGTATATTTAGTGAGCTGTAATAGAATTTCTATTGCTAGCTTAGGATACTTTTGGAGTATTTAATATAGGTCTCTTCATATACTATCTGTACTATATACACTATAATCTTGATAGTGAGACTTTACCGCGTGTGTGATATTTGGGATGACAGTCACATGTTAGTAGGGAGACTTTGAACATGAATTGACCAACTTATTTAGACATAAGCTCGAGATTATCCCTGCAATAATAAATAAATATATAAAAAAAATAAATGAAAGGAGTTCAATATCTTATACTACTTTGCGAAGCCTACTTGACTTGAGTAATTAAGCCTGCGGGGTTTTTCATAACCTGGTACCTATGGTCAACTGACTTGGTTTAACTGACCTAAAACTCGTTACATGGGTCATGTTAGTTGTTTAATGAAAAGAAGTCTGCACTTAAAATAAATATATATGTGAGCATTCCTATTTATTGTGTAATATAAAGATACGTTTTTTATACTGCAAATCAGAGGGAGAAAAGATATTCTCCATAAAAATGAGCTTTCATATATACGTTCTAATGTGTTTTACTGGTTTGACTTTCACAAGTAGAAGAATATATTTATTAGCAGTGATGTTTTGCAAGTCGTTTCTTACAAAATTAAGGTTTGGATTCCTACTATCAAAGGATTGGTGACACTTAACACACGTGTCACCTATATCATTTATTCTATGAGTAATCTGAGTTAGATTTGTGGGAAATTTTATTGTTAATTGCATATACTTATGACTGCTTACGCTTCCTTTATTAAGTTATTGTATGTTATTTGCTATCTTTTGTCACTTTGTGACAAAAAAAGGGAGTAGAAAAATAGAAAAATAAAAAAATCAAGTTAAAGAGTTTATCAAACTGCATATCAACGTGTTTTGCATTTTATGTCAGAGAGGTCATTGGGGTGAGACATATTTACATTTACCTACTACTTTAAATCATTGAAAGTTTGCAGTAAGGGAGAATACTTGCATATTTAACTTCAGTTTCGCTAAATTAAGTTTTTGATATTTTTATTATGTCTTAGTTTAGCTTGTGATATAAAACTGAAAAATTTGTTTTATGAGTTACAATTGCTTAAATGCTTCATACACTTAAACTGTTTGAACTATATTTATTATTGATCCTGTTTTTCATACATTTTACACTGGGTATTTAAGTTGTCTATTTCAGGAAATAGGTACTGAACCATGAATTGAAGATTTCGTTCAAAACAGTTTTTAGTTGAAGTTTGAGTCATATTTTGAGTCTGTAATTTCATTTAATTACTACTTTGACTTAAATTATAGTTTTGTCACAGAATGTCAAATAAAGAGTTTGTTAGATTTCAGATAATTTGTAATTGGCAATTTTGTGAATAAAAGGACTGAAATTGATATATTGTAAAATGTCAATAAGTATATATTGTAAAAATGTTGGAGTAATGTGCAAATAGTTGAAAAGTTAAGTGTTTAGGTTTTGGTTTCGAGGATGGGAAAAGAAGGAAAACGGCATGGATTTTTGCTGAACTGTCGCTAAGGTTTGACTCGAGCTACAAAAGCAAAAACATCGTTATTGGATTGTCGTCAGACCTTCGCTCGACCATCGCTGTGCTCTTGCTCAAGCGACATGGTTATACTAAAAAAATTTATTTCGCGATTTCAAGGCTTTTTTCCTGGCCCATCTATTTTATACCCTACCTATAAATATCAAAACTCTTCTGTACGAAATTCTTAAGGTTCAACATTAAGAGAAAGACTATAGAGTGATTCCTTCGTATTATATCTTTCAACCTTCATCCGTGTGAGAGTTTTGGTGAGGAAAATATCGAATTCTTAATCCAAATACCAAACCACTACTTCATCTACATTTGGTCAGAGTTCCGAAGATCGAAGGAAGTTGATAGGAGTTTCTGTATGTGAAGAACGGGTCGTTCTTTGTGATCCACATGAGATAAACGAATTCATAAGGCTTGGAGTGCTGTAGGGTGACAGATTCCACGGAGAGCTTTGACAACAACAACTAAGGATTGGTGCAGGGAAGCGCGAGATCCAGGGAGAGTTGTAAGGAGTGTGGTCGGGAGATCAGATAGTAGGGGTCTAGTCTGATAAACTGTAAGTTGTTAAATTCGTTTATAGTGGATTGACTCGCAAAGTGCTCAGAATTTTTTCCAGTTGAGTTTCTTCGTGATCATTCTGGTGTTGATTACTGTTTTCATTATATTGATTGATCATACAAACTACGATATTCAAATTTAGGACTAAATTGACTTGTATGAATACTCATCTAGAAAATAATTAAAAAGTGACTTGTTGCTGTTTAATTCATCAATAATTTTAATTCTGCATTATACACCAATTCTCTCCCTCTAAGTGTTGTTAGGGTCGAGTTATGCGTTTTTCAATTAGTAGAAATTATAATTAATTGAGATTATCTAATAGTTATTATATAAATAATTGGTTAGTAGATCATAATTAATTCGAGGCTCTTCGAATAAATTTAAGGTAGTATCTCGTTAGATACTTCAAAATAAATATGAGAAATTGTAATTAATGTATAAATTCTCATACTTACTAGAAAATCAGTACTTTGAGGAAGCTAATCAAAACAATATGAAGAAAGATTTAATGTTGAATTTAAAATACAATATTAATCCTCTTATTGAAATTTGTAGACGAAACAATTCAACGTGTTATTGAAACCAATAAAGACTTTGAATTAAAATCTCTTGTTACCTTTTTATTGAAAAATTATGTATCTTAATAAAACAATTAATGTGATTACAACGAATAATTTTGTTAATTATGTTTACGGCCTAAACATTTGTATGTTGATTATTATTTATTGTGAAATTTACTTTTAACACACATGCACGACATTGACTCGTTTAAGAAGTAAGAACACCAATCTTAAAAAACCGATTACTCGTTCAACTTATACGAAACTTAGTGCTCTTAAAAAGTTGACATTTGTTAATAACTGTAATTCAAGTTTTTATATTATTATTATTATTACTACGCTATCCAAAAGATTAATGCGTGAGTGAGAAATATAAACATTAAATTAATAGAGTTGGAGCAAAATATCGGGATATCTTAATATCCGTTTATTCTAGACACGAGTAAAAGGATTAGGAGAGCCCATGCTATAGTCTCTCGCCATCCGTATGGAAGGAGCCATATCAAACTAGAAATTTAGCACACATAATTTACTAATTTCATGTGAAAATTCAGAATCAAATCGAATTTAGATAATCAAGATCTCAATGAAAAATATCAATGATGTATTGAACTGAGTATTCCACGGTTGGAATTATAATATTCAATAAAGGGAAATCTAGCAATTGTTTTTTAAATAATTAATTGGTAGATCATCACTTAATCTAATTAATTTGGTTTTCTTTTATTATTTTTATGTTTAAACTAGTGCACTACTTAGATTCAAGAAAATTGGAAAAAATATTAGTAACGAAAAAGAAAAATAAAAAAGTTATGGAAGTTGATAAAAAAAATTTGAATTCAAATATTTTGTTACTTATTTCAGTGATCCTTTGTTTGAGCCTCCATGGTATGAAAGTGCATTATTCTCCAAATTTATTTTCAACTATATATTCTTTCATTAAAATAATTTTACACATAAATTCAACATTTTTCTTACTTTTTAACCACACTGTTAGGTCAGGAACACACAATATTAGACCAAGAAACAAAGATACCAAAACTTTCTCTGAAATAAATTGCAGAAAATTAAAGAATCACAATCGATATATTTTGGCCTAAGTTTTGGAGGTTCGATGATCGCTTCTAACACTTGCATCCCCTTGTTGAGCATCCAAAATGTTGGATTATGCTCGGTTCCACTATAACGCTCAAAATGGCAACAAGGTTTACAATAATATTTAGCCAAATCACAAAGAATAGTACATAATACTTAACTCTCTCAAAATATAGGAATCGACCTACACGAACCACAAAGAATCGTTTCAGAATCTCATAAACAACAACTCATAAACACAATGACTTCCTTACAGATATTCACTCAGAATATCGCCACAAAGAGACTAAAATATTACAGATCACGTTCCCAAATCAAGAATTTGAGAAGGAATTACATAGAGAACAAAAAAACTAGAGAAAACCCTCAAATGGCACACTCCCAGAGAGAGAACAGAATGAAACCCTCAAAACCATCAAATATGCCAAATGAAATGGCATAAAGGAGTAGAACCATCCAGAATTCAAACCAACAACCAATATTCATCCACGTGTCACAATCCGGTTGAAAGTGTGGTTTTAATAAAGTTGCATTTGCCAAAACACGATTTTAACACAAATTATGGGAGCACCATCCGAACCCCGTTTGAATCCAACAATCTCCACATTGCTATCAGAATTTGGGTTATAGTGTAGTTATGAACAAAATCTCAAGCAATTTTCATTTGCTCTAAGTACTTGTACGTGCATCTCAAAGAATCAACAGATAAAAGTTTCAAACAGTTTAAAAACTTATTCAAAGGAATTGCTTTAGTACCCATATCAGATGGATTAAGTTGAGTTGAAACTTTTCCAATTCTAAGAATCCCTTTAGAAATGATACCTCTTATAAAATGATATTTAACATCAATATGCTTAGTTCTATCATGAAATATAGGATTTTTACTCAAATGAATAGGACTTTGATTATCAGACAATAACATAGCATCATTATTAGCAAAACCAAGTTCAGACATAACCCATTTAACCATATTCCCTCATTCATAGCATCAGTTGCATCAATATATTCTACTTTAGTGGAAGATAAAGCAACAACCCTTTTAAGTTGAGATTTCCAACTAACAACAGTACCACATAAGGTATAAAAGTAAGACGAAGTTGATCTCATATTATCTTTATCTCTATCAAAATCAGAATCAATAAGTTACACCATTTTTACTTGATTTAAACATTAAACCTAAGTTAGGTGTGCCTTTAAGATATCTAAAAACCCATTTTAAAGCATTTCATTTTTCTTCCCCAGGGTTACTCATAAACCACTCAATATGATAATGCCAAATGCAAGATCAGGTCTGGTACAAATCATCAAATACATAACAGAATCAACAGCATTTGCATCAGGTATTTTAGACATTGTAGCATGCTCTTCTTTAGAACTTGGACAGCATTCAGAAGAAAGCTTTAAATGATTAGCAAGAGGCAATGTTACGGGTTTATAGTCATGCATGTTAATTTTTTTTCAAAACTTTAATCACATAATCATGTTGATTCAAAAATTGCATGTCCTTCTCTTTATTTCTCCAAATTTGCATGCATAATATCTTTTTAGTAGAATCAAGGTCTTTCATTTCAAATTCAGACTTTAGTTTCAATTTGATATCATCAATTTCAGACTTATCACAACTGGCAAGCAACATATCATCCACATAGTGAACTAAATAAAGAGAATTTTCACATCCATCACCTTTAAAATATAAACAGGTATCAAATTGGCTTCTTTTAAAACCAAGTTTTAGAGCAAATGTATCTCTTATACCATTGTCTTGAAACTTGCTTTAATCCATGTAAAGAACTTTTTAACATATAAACAGTATTTTCAGAATTTCCAATTTCAAAACCAACATGTTGCTTCATGTAAATTACTTTATCTATTCACCATACAAGAAAACAGTCTTAATATCCAACTGGTCGAGTTCCCATTTAAATTGAGCAACTAAAGCAAGAAAACATCTAACGGTTGAATATTTCACGAAAAGAAAAAAGATCTTAGTGTAATCAACACATTCTTTTTTAGTAAAACCTTTTGCAACAAATCTAGCTTTATATCTAATGTTTTTACTATCCCCTTCCCCTTGTTTGATTTATAAATGTACTTATAATCAATCCGTTTATGCCCTTTAAACCTTTTAACAAGTTCCTAAGTCTTGTTTTTCAAAAGTGAAGATATTTCATCTTCCATGACAGCTTTCCAATTTTTACTTTCCTTACACTTAATGGCATCATCATAGGAGTTTGACTCATTTTCAAATTGTTCTTAATAAGTGAAAAATGAAACAAAATCATCATTGTCAAATCTAGTAGGAGGTCTGATCTGTCTCCTTTCCATATCTCTTGTGAGTTGATACTCATCAGAAGGGAGAACATCAGGATCATATTCATCAGTTTGATCAATTTCAAATTCAGGATCAATACTAGCTTCATCTACTATAGGTACATGATTAGCTGGTTCAATATGAGGAGGCTCCATCTCAATTTGAATATCTTTATCAAACAAAAATTTATCTTTCCCTTCTAAACATGGCATTAAAGACTTATTGAAAACAACTTCTTTTCTAACAATGACTCTATACACCTGTTCACATTTAAACCGCAATCTATAGCCTTTAACATGTTCATCATAACCCAAGAAAACACATTTAAGAGATCTATGTTCCAATTTTCTAATATTTTGATGAGCATACGCAGCACAATCAAACACCAAACACCTTTAAATGAGAATAATTCACAGAACCATCAGGCCATACATATTTTCTGGTACATCAAAATTTAAAACTTTAGTAGGACTTTTATTAATAAGAAATGCAGCTGTTTTGACAGCTTCACCCCAAAACAATTTAGGTAAACCATAACTTAATAGGATGAATCTAACTTTATTTAATAGAGTTTTATTCATTCAGCTATTCTATCTTGTTGAGAAGTATAAGCAACAGTTCTATGCTTTAAATTACCATTTTCTTTACAAAAATTGTTGAATTCATAATTACAAAATTTCAAACCATTGTTAGTCCTCAGAATCTTTATCATGATCAGTTTAGTTCTCAATTTGAGCTTCTCAGTTCTTAAAAGTTGAAAAAGTTCCATTTTTAGTTTTTAATAAGAAAACCCAAATTTCCTAGAATAATCATCAACAATCAGCAAAAAATATTTAAAACCAGATGAAGTACACACAGTAGCAAGACACACAAATCAACATGTAAATATTCTAATATTTGTTTGGATTTATGAATTCGAGTTGGAAAAGGTAGTTTTGACTCGTTTCCCTATAATAAATTGTTCACAAGAGCCAAAATCACCAAGATTTTACTTTACAAAAACTCCTTTTGATTGTAAAGAATTTAAAGTTTTTTTTGCCAATGTGGCCTAGTTTATCATGCCACAATTTTGCAAGTGTAAACTGTTCAGATATCGCAGAAGCAGTTAAGCCTAGCAAGGTTTTGCTTTTAAAAAAATAGAGACAGTGTCTCTTAAGGGTACTTATGATTAAATCACTGCCCCTAAGAATTTTAATATGTCCTTGACCCAAATTTATGTTAATCTTTATATTATCTAAAATACCCAAGGACACAGAGTTTTTCTTCAGGTCAAGAATATACCTAGTTTCTTTAAGAAATAGAACATTTTCATTTTCCAATAATAATTTTATAGTCTCTATTCCTCTGACTTTACAAGTAGAATTGTTTCCCATTATCACTTGCCCTCCAACAGCCCTTTTAAAATCAAGAAAATAGTCTTTATTTTGGCACATATAGAAAGAACAAATTTGAGTCAAGAATCCATTTATCACTCAATTTTTTCCCATAATAACAAGGACCAATCCAGAGTCAGACTTAACTTTATTATACACTAAAGTATTACTCTCTTCATCAAACTTATTATCTTTCAAATCATTTTTCTTTTTAAAACAATTTTTGGCAAAATGTCTCAATTTCCCATAGTAGTAGCATTTCTTACTTTTAGCCTTAGCTTTGGACTTATGCTTATCATCAAGTCTATTTTTATTTTCAGTAAAAGACTTAGGATGCTAATTTGATTTACCAAAACATTTTCCCTTTACTAGCAAACTGTCTCCAATTTGATTATTATCAGAATAAGATTTTAGATCTAGAGTCTTATTCCTTAAAGAATTTATTATCACATCGGCAGCAAGTTCTTCCCTACCATACTCTAAAGTAACCTTGATGTCTTTATATATGTCACTAATGGATTTTAACAAGACTACAACCATCTGATATTTTGAAAGTTTTTCATGATAGTTAACCAAGTCTTGGGTAAGTTTTGTAAATCTGTTCAAGTTTTCATCCAAATCAACTGAGGGATCCATTTTGAAAGAAAAGATTTGTTTGAATAAAAAACACTTATTTGGAGTAGTCTTGGTCACATACTTTGTATGAAGTTTGCTCCACAGTTCAAAGGCAGTTTGAGTTTCACCAATACTTTTTATCATATTTTCAGATAAGTAAAAGAAAATAGTACTCCAAGCAACTTCTTCAAGTTTAGTTTTCTTTGCAGGAAGTAATTCAACAGGCCAACTATCATCTATGGCCTTAACACATCTCATTTGCATTAAGATAACCTTCATTTCTTTGACTCCATATGTTGAAATCATTTTTTCCATCAAACTGACTGACTTCAAAATTTGTAGAAGTCATGTTATAGTCAAGTAAGACTCACTGATCGAAGAAAACTACAAATATGCAAAGAACAACCAGGGTATAGAATGGTGACAATTAGAAAATTACAGTAATACACTCATTTAAACAAGATTTTCAAATATCAGGTACTTGCACAGAATATGCAAATCAAAACTCTAAAGAAAATACAGTAACAGAGATCACATAATAATGTTTCACAGACTTCTCCTGCCAAATTCTCCAGGTACACACCCGTACTTGATTTATCTTAAATTCTCAAGGTCTTGTAGGAGCCTTTGGACAAAGACTAAAGTCAAGGGGTTTTCAGTGTATAGTAAATGAACGGAAAAAATCAAGAAATCCTAAAAATTTGAAAAGTGGACTTTACAAATGTTTAGGAAGATCTCACCCAATGAGTTTAAAAAACTCGACATTATGCAATTTCGCTTAACAACAATTCTAAAAATCTGGATCCTTTTCAGATCAACCATTTTCTCCAAGATCCAGGTAACTTGATCATTAGTTAAATGGCTCTAATGCTGCTATAAGGCCAGAAACGCACAATATTAGACTAAGAAACAAAGATACCAAAACTTTCTCTGAAATAAAGTGCAGAAAATTAAAGAAACACAATCGATATATTTTGGCCTAAGCATCAGAGGTTCGATGACCGCTTCTAACACCTACATCCCCCGTTAAGCATCTAAAATGTTGGATTATGCTTGATTCCACTATAAAGTCCAAAATGGCAACAATGTTTACAATAATGTTCAGCCAAATCAGAAAGAGTAGTACATAACACTTATCTCTCTAAAAATACAGCAATCGATCTACAGGAACCACAAAAAATCGCTTCAAAGTCCCAGAAACAACAACTCAGAAGCACAAAGACTTCCTTATAGATACTCACTCAGAATATCTCCACAAAGAGGCTAAAATATTACAGATCATCGCCTTCTCAAATCAAGAATTTGAGAAAGAATTACAAAGAGAACAAAAAAATTAGAGAAAACCCTCAAACGACGCTCTCCTAGATAGAGAACAAAATGAAACCCTTAAAACCGCCAAATGAAATGGCATAAAGGAATAGAACCATCTAGAATTCAAATCAATAGGCAAGATGCATCCACGTATCGCAATCTGGTTGAAAGTGTGATTTTAATAAAGTCCCATTTGTCAAAACGCATTTTTAACACAAATTATGGGAGCACCATTCGAACTCGGTTCAAATCCCACGCATACATTCTCAAAAAATCACTATTACAAAATACATTCTTTAAAAAAAAATGAAGTTCAAATACACTCTGAACAAAACCTTGTGTATAGTGTATTTAATAAAAATAAAGAATATTTTCTACCATCAAGTAAACATATTAAATAATAAATATAAACATTAATTATAATGAAAAAAATTAATAAAGCTGATCACTCAGCATAATTTTGGCAACGACGTTTAAATTCAGCTCACAAATCTTTTTCACACTATTTATATGAATACTTCATTATTTTTAATTATCGTTATATAAATTCCAGTAATCTTTAACAACAGATTTTAGAATTATCTGAATTTCAGATTGTCAAATCAAAATGCTAATCCATAGTCAGTAGCATAAATTTATTTCTATTGGGTATAAAAAAACCCAACAAATTTTAGGGCAATGATGTTAAACCGATGTTGGATAATTTATGTCGACACCTTAGTGATGGCTCAACTCGAAAATAACTTGGGGCCATTAGAAGTAACTTAATTGAGTTAATGTTGCTCGTGGTACAACATTTGTGGATGACCCAAATTGTGGTTTTTAGTTGGATTGTGATATATGGTTCTCATTTAGTGATGTTTGGCCCAATTGGAATGACCTAAGTAGTGCTATATATATCAATCTCATTTCAGTGTTGTGTGTGCGTGTGTTGGTTTGTGAGAAAGAGAGAAAAACGTGAGATTTTTCCTGATTTTGGTTCTGCTTTCTTGAGGTTCCAATTGTTACTATATTTCCTCTTCCAGTGTGGCTTGCAAACCAATCACCAAGTGTATCCTTTGTGGGTAAGTAAACTTGTGGCAATCAAGTGTTAAAGTTATGGGCCAAACCTCTTTGGTTGGTATTTGTTTGGTTGTTTAAACTAAGCCCAGATCAAGATTTCCGCAACAAATGGTATTAGAGCAAGGATAGTAGTGAAATATATGATTTTTGGAGTGAAAAATTGACAAAAAGTGCCCAGAAACGTTTCTAGAAAATAGAAATGAACATGTCTAATCTTTCTTCAACTTGATCGGATCTGTTTGTGCATTTTTCGACCAATCCAGTGACCTATTGGTGAAATGAAGACCACATACATGACATGCAAGTAGAGGAGATCCCGGTGGTCAGGCATGTGACCAGATGCGGTGACACATGGAACCACATACAGAGAGCTTGGGCGACGCGTGAGGGCGCTTGGATGGTTTCCTAGAGACAATGTCTTCAGGCAATTTGTTCCTGGCATTTTTCTTCACATTTTGGTGTTATTAGTTTTCTATTTTAGGTTATATAGCGAAGTCTAGACGATTGTGTTCTTCGTGTGTTCGGTATTAGATCTTGGTTGATTGATTCGTGCGATTATTGGAGACTTTAGGACAAATTGTGGTGGTCCTAAAGTGATAAATTCGCATCAATTGGTATTTACGGACTCAGATTGGTCCACTGGTATCGTGTTATTTCTCTTTTATTATTGCAGTTATAGTTATTGTGCAGGATAACAATTTACTTTTCATATTAGAAGTCATCATGTGGGGTGACATTATGATTGATGTTACTGTGAAGGGATAACCATTGCATGTTACTAGACATAGGGATTTGAGCTTTTTGGGGGGCTTTTTATTTGTTATATTTTGTTTTTTTGGGATTGCAGAAAGAATCTTGGAGAACAGTTGTGAAATTAGCTTATCAGAGTTTGGGTGTTGTATATGGGGATTTATGTACATCACCATTATATGTATTCAAGAGTACTTTTGCCGAAGATATTGAACATTCTGAGACTAATGAAGAAATCTTTGGGGTCTTGTCGTTTGTGTTTTGGACATTAACATTAGTTCCTCTTCTAAAGTATGTGTTCATTGTGCTAAACTGATGATAATGGTGAATGATGAAGATTTGTCAATGTACAAGGACATTATTAGTCCCATACCATCTACTTTTAGTGCAAGGCTAGAGTCTATTTTGGAAAAGCTCAGAGTTCTACAAAAGTTGTTGCTATTATTGGCTTTAATTGGTGCTTGTATGGTCATTGGTGATGGCATACTTAGTCCCACACTTTCAGGTATTTCATTCATGTCTTTCGTTCTTACATAAATTTTGACATTTTGAAGTGTGTTAATTTATGTTTAAGTTATCCCTATGTTTTCTGCAGTTTCTGGCATAGAATTAGCAATGTCGAAAGGACATCACAAATGTAAGATTCTTGATCTTATACTGTTTCATTGTTTTCTAGTATAATGTTCATCCCGTTGCCTTTGCCTGTCCAAGAAATGTTTTTGCTGATATTGAAGTAATCTCAAGAGAAACTGGAAGAAAATGACTTTCTTCAAAAAATATTAGCCGTCTTACTGTTGCATTAGTAACTGTTTCATTTTGCTATCTTGTACTATACATTTGCATCTCAAATCATTCAATTCAATATTTTGGTTTTGACATAGCTTATACTGCATAGGAAATAAGGGGATGTATAAGTGAAATTAAAAGATTTAATGATTTGGATGTTTAATATAACAGTCATATATGTGGCTCTATGCCTAAGATTACTCTGTTTTGTTTTGTTTTTTTTTTTGGAAGAATCCCTAATTTAGTCTTTGTTTCCAAATCTAGTTCTAGTTCGTGCAAGCTTTACATTGTTGCATTTTGTCAAACTATTATATGCTTCAGAAAGCTCCATATAATAAGGTTTAGAAAGAAAGAAGTCGGAGGTTTTACAGTTTTGGTTGCATCAAGTGATTTTTGGGTAAGTCATGGCGAGCAAAGCTTTCTTATCTCCATTTGCCCTCTCCTTCATGGTTCGGTCAATGATTTTGTTTTGCTTTAGCTTTTTTCTTTCCTATTCCGACTTCTCTATAGCTTCCGATAGCACAGTCGAGACATCAACTGGATCTCTGCCCGAATTAGAGTGAGAGTATTGCCTTTATGGATGGGAAAAAAGAGAAATCTTAAAGCAATTTTGCGCAAAATTGTCCTCTTTAAACTATTCTGATACAATGAGGTCATGCACTATTAGCAAAGAGGAAACCGTGAGAAGTTTGAACAAATGCGTCTATCTGATTTCTTTGATTGGTGTCATATTGAGGATAATTTTAAGGCCACACGTGAAGATATATGCAGAATGAAATGATCAAAGCTGTGTGAGCAGAATAACACATGGTTGTCTCTATAATATGCTCTAATATAATTCGAAAACATTTATAAGTATTACGGACGCTTGTTCAAAATATATGAACTGTTGATTTCTCTTATGCAAATATAGGCAATTGATTCCATTAAATACATACCTGTTGATATGCTATGGCTGATGAGGCTTAACCTGACATTAACATCCGTAAAAGTAGCTGCAATTTTTATGTAGAATTCTCGGGCAAGTTATTGAAGAACTAGTGTCTTGAAATCTATAGCAAATTTACTTGTTTAGTTTTAATTGTTTAGATGATCCTTCATTTAGATGGCTGATGTGAGCTTTGAAAAATTGCTTCACCTAATGATTTTATTTGCACTAGCACATGTACATGCCTGGACAGGTGGATTGAGAAGATGGGGAAGAAAAAGTGAGGGTGAACATGTTGAATTAATCAAAGATAACTATCATATTTTGGATTTTTGGTATAGATTTCTCTTTAAGGTATTATTAGTTCAATGGTTTCAGTTACCATATGACGGGATTAACTTAATTATGACAACACAGAGTGTGATGATTCTTGTCGTAAACTTTTGTTGATACAAAATCTTCCACTTCGAGAATAAGTTTCAACTTTGGTTATAGTATATATGATGAAGATTTTTTTCTTATGTTGATTGACATCTTTACTATGTTTCATTATTATGCACTACATAATACATATTTTAGCTGAAGAAATTTGGTGCCAACTCACAGAATAAATTATCTCGGTGGACATAATGCTTTTATGCTAACCTCTATCTGGAAGACTCGATATTCTTGATTGTGGAGTTTTATTTGGGCTTATAGTACATAGCAGAATTCTAAACTTAAAATGAAAATCTTGTAGATATAGAAGTGTTGTTTGCCTGTATCATATTGATAGCCTTGTTTTCCCTTCAACACTATGGTACCCACAGGGTCGGATTCTTATTCGCACCAGTGGTCATAACATGGTTTTTGTGCATAAATGCTATTGGTGTATATAATATTTTCCACTAGAACCCTCACGTGTATCATGCTATATCTCCATACTACATGTACAAATTTATGAAAAAGACACGAATAGGAGGTTGGATGTCACTGGTTGGGATCATGTTGTATGTTACAAGCAAGTTATTTTATTAACATTATAATTACTCGTACGGATGTTCTTATTTCTTTTTCTTTGCCCTGAAAAGTTAATTTGTTTTTTTCATTCTTTCAGGTTCAGAAGCAATATTTGTTGATCTAGGACACCTTTCCCAATTATCAATAAAGGTAAAATACTTTCATATATAATAACTGATTTTGCGCTTTTCCCAATTGTTAAGAATCTTAAAGTAAAAGTCATATAGTAGATTACTTCCCGTGTTATGAACTACATATCACCATTTTGAATTTCCTTCCCGCGGATTTTCTAGTTGGTTTTAGTTGTTTCTTCAATTAGGTATCCTTTGAAGCCAATCACACCAAAGGCTCAAGTTCTAAGAAATAAAGTGTATTGAAAGTCAATTGAATTTGATCTAGTTTTTAGTCCATTAGAAGTTTATTTTTTTGTTTAATCCATCTAATTTCTCTCCTACAGATAACATAGATGGGTATGACCACTTTTGATGCTGTTTTACTTTAATGTTAACATATGTTCTACAACAAGCTAAGTCTTATTCACAATAAATTTGGGATCAGCTACATAAATCATTTTCCCACACTTCGTTCAATTCATAGCTAGATCTACTGGAAGATCCAAAGCAAGTTTATCCATGCAACCATAAAAGACCATGTTTGTTTTGGTATATCCCTCCATCTTCTAACAAATTTTACTAAAATCATATCACTCTAATAAACAGATCATCTTTTGATATATGCAAAACATGTCCTAACAACCTAAGCTGACATTCCCTTAATTTTCCCTCCATTTCTATGGCCTTTCCTTGTTAGCATATAGTCTCTTTTCTTATCTAGCAGCTATATGGAAGCCATGCCTGTATGATCAAGAATTTTACTGTGATGAAGCACATTCTTGGTGAACATTCAATAGCCTTTTGTGGACCATTTTAGGAGTTGTTGGTGTTTTACACTATTTTTATTTCTTTTCTCTAGGAAAATTCATAAACAATTCAAGGCAGCGCCTGAATTTTGTGTTTTATTGTGTGCAGAAATGATCTTTTATCCACATATATCAGCAGTCATATTCATGTTAATTTGAACAGTTTTCAGTAGTCCAACAATTGCCGTAATTTCAATTATTGCACAAGGATCAATTATTTCAATTATTCCCTCGTGTAATCTTTATGAAAGCTTTGCTTAAGTCAAACTTTAATCCTATCTGGTACTATGAGACCTCTGATTGGCTCCAATCCATGTCACACACTTTAGAATGACCTAGAAGAAGAATCACCTACAAGTGTGTGGAAAACTAAAGTCTGTTAGAGAGTAAAAATGGGAGGGAAAAACGATTACAAGTAGCTTGTAAATAAAGAAAGGGGAAAGGATGAGGCATGAAAAAAACAGTGACGGAAGTCATATCGTAGCGAGTTACAACCCTCTTGAAAGGCTGATTGTATTCGTGTTCTGTTTCTTGTAATTCAGTTTTTTGTAATTCTTGTTTTGCTAGCCTTCACATCTATCATCTATCCATCTTTGATTTTTGCATATATGGGGCAGGCTGCTTACCTTTTCTCAGCACCATGTTTGTTAGAATTTGGGTGTGACCCGAATTCCTTATTTGAAGTATTAAAGAATTCTAATCGAAGTGTACGTCAAAGAGAATTCAAGTTTGGAATGATGTTGGAGTCCTATGTCAAGTTGAAGTTCTATTTTAAAAGCCCACTGAAAGTTGGAAATCGGTATTGGACTTGAAAAAGAGTTTGGGATTGAGAAAATAATTTCGTAAAAAAAAAATTAGAATGCGCGGCGCAGCGGTGCTACCTGACTTGTTTCGGGTTTTTCGCGTTTTTCTCTCCTTGTTCGTTTTGGACTCGATTTTTGGCATCCTACTTTATCAACAACTCTACTAGGAGGGTTTGGACGTCCCCTATATGTTCCCTATAAATATTAGACTCTTCTATACAATTTTATAGTGTGAGAAAATATATTACTAGAACAATATGATCCATTGTAATTTTTTCTCTTCTCCATTTTTCTTGAGTCGATAAAATCTTTTAATTCATCTGTCATATTTCTTGTCATTATTATTCTTTTACTTGATCTAATATTTCATTATTTATCATATAACTTCAACAATTGATTCTGGTGATTGGTTTCATCAAATGGTATTCAAACAATACATAATTCTTGTATTTCCCACATTGCTTCGAGCATATTAATATTTTTTCTAATAAGAGATATTTTGGTTGTTTTAAAGCAAGTGGTATCAGAGAGATTCTGATATCTTGTTTGAATTCGCAACAAGTGGTATCAGAGCTAGGTTTAGCAATTCTGCATAACACAATATTTGATTTGTTCGAGGTTTTTTATTCGTGATGACTTCCATAAAGTATGAAAATTCGCTTTTGGATCGAAACATTAGATTTTCGCTATAGTAGATTAAGATGCGTGTAGTACTCGCATAATAGGATTTAGATGATGCGTTGTTGGGAATTGACAAGATGCCCGCAACTTTGACAACGGAGAAAAAATTACAGAAGGATAAAAATGTAATTTTTCACATTCATCTTCATTTATCGAATACCATTCTTCAGGATGTCTTGAAGGAGGTTTCAATAGTTTCTCTATGGTTGAGCTTGGAGCAATCATGAATGACTAAAAGTATGACAAGCAAGTAGAACCTCAAGCGGCGTTTATACTCTCATCGAATGGCAGGAGGTGGATAATTGGAAGATCACCTGGCTATATTTAAAGAGATCGTCACTGATTTGGAAACTTTGGAAGTAGAGTATGATAAAGAAGATTTGGTCTTGATCCTATTGTGTTTGTTGCCCGCTTCATTTTCTACATTTAGAGACACGATCTTATATAGTCGTGACACTCTCACCATAGAGGAGGTGTATAATGCTTTATATTCAAAAGAGAAGATGAAACGTTTGGTTTCCGAGGCTAGAAATGGAAAATGTCTGGTTCCTTATGGTGGTTCTGGAAGGGAAAGATCGAAGTTTAAGTTCAGTAATCAGATTTATAACTACTGCAAGAAGAATGGGCATATGAAGAAGGATTGCTGCAAATTGTAGAGTAAAAAAAGGTTGGTTACAAGTCGATATAGGAAGCAATTAGATACTTCAGGTGAAGCAGATCTCGCAAAGAACATTGATGGATATCTCTTAACTATTTTTGACATCGAGTCTCAACTAGAGGAAGATTTGATTTTTCATTCAACATGTGTGTTTCATATATATCATAATAAGGACTTGTTTACAATATATGAAACTGTTTCCAAATGTGTCATGGTTATGAGAGACAACACACTTTGTCGGGTTACTGTAATTGATACGGTCAGATTGAAGCTATTGGGTGGGACAATTAGAACACTTGGCCATGTTCGACATTCTCCGAATTTAAAGAAGAATCTCATCTCATTGTCTATCATCGATTCAAATGGTTATGAGTTCTTTGGTGGATGTGGAACTTTGAAAGTGTTTATGAGTGCTTAGGTTGTATTAGATAGACAAAAAAAGGTCTCTATTATATATCTAGTAGGGTCGTACATAATCTAGAAGAGTTAATTGGCATAAGTCTAGTACTGTGGTGGACATTCGATTTGGTACAATACCTTTATGAGCTTGTAAAGGGTCGAGTTTGAAGATTACTGCTCAGTGGAGTTCAGAAGATATGGATAATGTTGCTTTGCTACCATCAACTGCGGTGTCATTTTATTCAATTGCTAGGGACAAACCCAATAGAAAAGGGCATGTGGATGCTGATTTTATTGAGCATGCTTTAAGCGTAATCGAAAGTGTACAATCTAGCAAAAGGTCTTCTTTAAAAACATTTGAGTTTAATTCTTCTTTGGGGTGTGTTACAACCCAATTTAGTTAGTTTTAAAATCATTATGATTTTTTTGGAATCTGAGGTAATTCTGCAAAGTAGTGCTTGGATTCATTAGAAGAGATGAAATATTGTGTTTTGTTGGCGAAATAATTTTTTTTAGTTATTGTTGAAGAAGTCAATTCATTACTTGGTGGAATTCGTGTTAAGATGAAGATTGTTAGAATTTGGGCGTAACCTGAATTTTTTGTTTGAAGTATTGAAGAATTTTGATTGAAGTGCACTTCAAGGAGAATTCAAGTTTAGAATGATATTGAAGTCCTAAGTCAAGTTGAAGTTCTATTTTGGAAACTCATTAGGAGTTGAAAATTGGTATTGGACTTGAAGAAGAGTTTGGATGGTGAAAACAATTTGGAAACAAAAAAAAAATCAGAAAATTTTAGAACTCCGGGAGCCCTGGCGCCACCTAACCTATTTCGGGTTTTCCGCATTTTTCTCTCCTTTTTTCGTTTTGGACTCGGTTTATAGCATCTCACTTTATCAACAACTCTACTACGAGGGTTTGGATGTCCCCTACATGTTTCATATAAATATTAGGTTCTTCTATACAATTTTATAAGTGTAAAAAAATAGATTACTAGAATTATAGGATCCATTATAATTTTCTATCTTCTCCATTACTCTTGAATCAATAAAATCTCTTAATTCATCTGCTATATTTCTGTCTTTATTATTCTTTTGCTTGATCTAATACTTCGTTATTTGTCATATAATTTCAACAATTCATTCTGGTGATTGATTTTATCAAGTGGTATTCAAACAATACATAATTATTATATTTTCGAAATTGCTAACAGCGATCCAAACATATTAACATTTCTTTAACAAGTGATATTTTGATTGTTTCACAACAAGTGGTATCAAAACGATTCTAGTATCTTGTTTGAATTCGCAACAATGTTGTTGATAATGATTGTTGATTTTCAGAGAGGAAGAATGTGAATTATTGATGAATTAACATTCAACAGAAGAAATATTTGCTTATGACAGAGAAATTAAGATGGCCGGTTCTGGTGATTTCCTTACTTGCAGCGGTAGTTGGAAGCCAAGCCATTATTATTGGAACTTTTTCGATCATAAAACAATGATCTGCTCTGGGGTGCTTTCCAAGAGTCAAAATTATACACACGTCTTCAAAAATCCAGGGCCAAATTTATATCTCGAAGATCAATTGGACTTTGATGCTTTTATGTTTGGCTGTCACTATTGGTTTCAGAGACACTAAAAGCATGGGAAATGCCTCGGGTAAGGATAACACCGCCCCTAAAAATAAAAGAAAGAGAGAGAAGAATTACACTAATATAAAATAAAACATGCATATTATACAGAAAATTCTCAATATTAGTATGACATGTTTGGCTAAGCTTAGAAACTGAATGTACTTACATGAAAAGCAAGCATAAAACTAAACAAAGTAAGCTTTTGAACTAAAAATGAGCTAGAGAATCTTAATAAGAAATAAAAATTACTTCTAACTTGTTATTTTAAAAAATGTTTGGACAACCTAGTTTTCAGTAGAAGTTATTTTAAAAGTAACTCTTGATACATATTTTCAACTTTGACCAATAAAAAAGTTAGGGTTAATCCCCTTTCACAGGGTTTTTGTGCCCGGGTCAAACCTGGGCACCCCCCTATTGAATCCTGTAAAGGAATGGCCACCCAAAAAGTTATTCATTTTAAAACAAAGTAAAGTTTTTTAGCTTATCCAAGAGTGAATAAGGAAAAATAGCTCCTAAAAAAGCTCAAACAATGTTGCCTCTCCATGTTTGAGCTTTTTGTGAAACATTAGATTTCTGGATGTTCCGAATTCTTAATGCACGTCCATGCTAATTGAAGAGCCTAATGAAGGTCTCAAGTAATCCCAATTGTCGAATTATATATGACATCATTTACTAACCCAAAGTTTATTCTTTTTTGTTATTCTGGTTTGGTAGTTATTACCGTCATGTTGGTCACGACTTGCTTGATGTCTCTAGTTATTATCCTATGTTGGTACCAGAGTGTCATCCTTGCAATTTGCTTCGTCTTATTCTTTGGGACATTTGAAGCGCCATATTTTTCTGCTGCTTTAATCAAGTTTTTGGGAGGAGCATGGGTACCTATTGCCCTTTCACTCATCTTTATGTTAGTGATCTATGTTTGGCACTATGGTACGTTGAGACAGTACGAGTACGACGTCCAAAATACGGTTTCTATTGACCGGCTACTTAGCCTGGGTCCCAGTTTGGGCATTGTATGTGTCGGTGGCATTGGCCTCATTCACACGGAGCTCGTATCCGGAATTCCAGCAATCTTCTCCCACTTTGTCACCAATATTCTGGTCTTCCACCAGGTTCTAATCTTTCTTTGTGTCAAATCAGTTTCAATCCCTCATGTGAAAAACGAAGAACGGTACCTCGTGGGACGTATTGGCCCGAAGGAGTATCGTATATACAGATGCATTGTTCGATATGGTTGTCGTGATGCTCATGTGGATGATGTGAGCTTTGAGAATGATCTCGTATGCAATATAGTTGAGTATATACTGTTAAGGAATAAAAATCCTATATCAAATAAAGATGAAAATATAGACCAACTTATAAAGGATTTGGTGGCCCTCTTAATAAAGTTGACCTTTTAAAATAGAATTTCAAATCTTAACATGGTATCAGAGTCTATTAAGTTCCAACGAGCAATTTAATCCGATTAAGACTCAAAAAAATGAGCATGCAGATTTCAAAATTGGTTTGCTAAAAAATGAGCCACTATCTTGCGAAGCATGTTAAGGGATAAAAATCTCACATTGAATAAAGATGAAAGTATAAATCAACTTATAAAGGATTGTGTTACTTTTTTTTTTAATAAAGTCGACATTTTAAAATGGAACCCCAAATCTTAATATATACGAACATGAAGAGCAAGCTTGGATAGTGTGGATGAAGATGCTGTGAAGCAACACGAGGAAATGATGGTGGTGGGAACGCCTAATACTCATATAGGCAAAATCGAAGTCTCTGAGGATAATGATGTGACAAATATCAAATCGGCTAGTACTTCGAAGCTCAGAGAAACTCGGGCTCCACCCCTAATCGAGCCACAAAATAGGGTGCGGTTTGTCATTCCCAAGAGTCCAGAGATCAACCAAAATGTCTGATAAGAGTTGCAAGAACTGGTGGAAGCTAGGGACGCTGGGGTAGCCTACATAACGGGACACTCATATGTGAGGGCACTGCAAGGATCAAGTCTAATAAAGAAGATAGTTGTAAATTTTGGATATGATTTTTTGAGAAGAAACTGTAGAGCAAAACACATGCACTAAATGTGCCTCCAGCATCTACTTTACAGGTGGGTATGGTGTATCATATATGATTTTGATGATAAATGAAAATTATGAATTTTGTGCATGCGTTGGTAATTTTACAGAATAGTCCTAACCATTTTATTTTAACACGTTTCTTCAAGTTCAGATCACAAATATGTATTTTTTCTTTTTGTCACAGGTAACACTATGAAATTTTTTAATAAATAGTTTATAGTGGAACCGAACCCAAATGTAGGCAAAAATGGATAACAATATAATTGAACAAAAAGCTACGGGAGTAGCCTAGCTTAATTTCATTTACCATAACCAAAAAGAAAGAAAAAAACTATCAACCCCATCCAACTCGACGCTGTTAGCAACTCCACCATCATTAAGGGCTAATGATGCACCATATTTGATGCATCAAGAAACTATTAAAGAACTCAATTGATAACCTTTAATTTTTAAGAATGTCAAGAATGAGCAATTAAATTCGTCAACTCGCAAAAGAACGCTATCAAAATCAGTAGATATATTTATTGGAATACTTTCAAAACTTTACTTAAGAAACTATTTCCAAATATACTACGTAATTGATTAGCATTTACACTTGTTCAACACTTTTTACACGTGTAATACAATGTTATATTTTTTTTTATAAAACTTGTAACAAGAGCGTAACATAGCATGTTACACATCTAACACGAGCATAACACACTTTGTTATGCACATTCCATTCGTGCCGACGTCAGCACTATCATGTGTCTCCACCACAGCAATTGTAAGTTAAAATTACGTATCGCGAGTGCATGAGTCAAGTACTAAAGTGGACTTGTGAGTCCGAGTTATCAACCCTTCAAGGAATATTTTACTTTCGATTACATTACTATACTCAAATTAATTCTAATCATAAAAACAAATACACAATAAATTTTTGATTTGAAAATAAGGAAAAAAAAACCTAAAACTCTACAAAATAAGAAAACAAAAAAACGTGGGAATTTCGAAAGATAAAGCGATTGTGATTCATGATTTCACTTAACTTTCGCTTAATTAATTTTTCACAAACAAATTAACAAATTACATTTACGATGTTACATCTAATTTTCTGATTTTAGATAATTACCTCTCTCGAGTGAAACTACCCATAATTGATTGGTTTAACCTACAATATTTCTATGTTGATTAAAATACAATCAATAACATTCAATCTTTATAAAAATAGCTCAATAAACTACCTAAAGTTAGGGGTATATCTTTATCCTCTACAAGAATCTAGGGTATTTATTATTTGGTCTAAAATGCACAATCTTCTATCGAACGATGTAAAAATCACTAAACGCAATCATTCACATGCCAAATAAATGAATAACATAAATTTAATAGTAAATACACACTAAAATAAGTATTTTAACATTAAAATTAAATGTTCGGACGAAGAGGAAAGAGGCCATGCTGAGAAACTAATGGAATATTAGATGCTTAATCATTTGCTTAGTTTATTTTTCTTTGATTTTGTACAATTTTGTAATAATTATGAATATTGTTTGATGAATTTCAGAACAAGTGTGGTGGAAAAGTGAAGCTGCAGTCAATTTTGATGCTACTTTCGGAGCTCAACCATGCTGAAAAGGGAGGTGCTGATTATTGTTGTATTTAATATTAAATTACTCTAGGCATTTGAATTTTTTTTAATTACTTAGTGTATGAAAATATGTTAATGTAAGCTAACCGATGACTTTCTTTCACTGTGCAGTTCAATACATTCCTCGAAACAAGTCTTGTTACTTTATCATCGTTGCAACATTTTATTGTATTATTTACCGATGATAATGTACCTGGGACTCCATGAACACTTGCAACCACTTTTCTAGCCTTCGGTGAGGTCAAATATTTCTTTTCCAAATACTTATTTTTCTCCAGCCACAGCTCTTAGCCTTTTATTATTTTATTCATGAATTCTATTGATTTTACAATATTAAAATGACCATCTGTGATTATTGTCGTCACTCATCTATGAATGTGCATGGAATAGACAAATGAGTTCAACAACGATTTCATTGTTTCAAAGAGTGGAGAGAAAACACACTTATCAACAACCACCATTATCACCATCTCTATTACAACTAATATGCTTTATCACACAATGTCATCACTATTAAAAAAACAACAAAACCTGCCATTGTCGGCCTCATCCCTATACCACAACCATAAAAGACACAATCATCGCCCTCGCCACCGCATTATCACCTTCATCACCGTCACCATCACCATCACCACCATTTCACTGCTAAACCATTTCACCACCACCAACAATAAATCAGTCATTATAAACAAACAAAAAACATTAGAAACATTCACCAAACATGAAAAAAATTCGAAGAAATAAAATTTTTTTTTTTTTTTTTTTGAAATTTCAAATCGTGGATATGTGATAAAGTGTATAAGGAATTAGAGTTTATGATTAGGTGGGATCGCAAAGGGAAAAATGATTTCATGATAACCTCGAGTTTGTCTGTTTTTGACAAATTGCTAGTCTAATTCAATTGAAAACCGGCCAATGATCACAACTCATCGCCTCCGGCCATGATGTACGTCGGATTTTGGACAAATTTTATCGTTTAGGCTCTCGATTAAACGTTTTTACTGTTTATGGTAATTTTTATTTTGGTAATATCTCATTCAATAAAACTCGGATTCGTATTCCGTTTGTTGAAGGACGATCCTGAATCTTAGGAGTTTCCATTTAAGTTGTTATCTCGAATTTTTTCATTTATGGAAAATCGTTTTATTTTATTAGGGTTTTACTATTTAAAGCATTGTAAGCCCTTTGAGACCACATTTTTGAATTGAATAAGAACTTCTCGTGAGTTTGTTCATCTTTCCTATAACCTTCCACTACGTCAATATGCAGTAGCGGCGTCAAGGTAGAGCAATGACATAACCTAAATGGAGGTCAAAGAACCCATTCCTACTCATATCCCAAAAGAACTGTTGCAAATTAGTGAAACTTACTAATGTCATTAGTCTTTAATGAATAAGTCTAGTTTGTTGTAAGCCTTTCATTTATTTAAAGTTGACTTTGTCTTTCTCTTGTTTAGGAGTTAGTGGTTATATTTAAGCAAATAAACTCATAGATATATACGTGAGTATTGGTTGAGATATTTTAAGAAAATTTTACTATTTATAATATTTTAATTAAATTGTTAATTTATTTTTTCATTTAAGTAATAAAATACAGTTTCAACAAATCATCTATGTTCTTTTCATACTTCTCTTTCTTTATGTTAGTCAGAGTTGAACGTGCATTGCACTCTATTTTGAAATATTTTATAAGTGTTGTAAAAATAATATTTGATACAATTTGTTGAGAGGATTTGATGAGTCTCAAACAAACTAAATAAAATAAAATTTAGGATATAAATTCAAGAGATAAAAATTGTATTCTCAAAACTCAACTTCTATGATTCAATTTTTTTTATTTTTTTATTTTTTTTGTGATGATGAAATATTATAAACGAGCAACATTTTTATACTACATTTGATACATAAGAATTAATTTCTAATACATGAATTTAAACACCCATTAAAATTCTTAAATACATGAATAGAAATAAATTTATTTATAATAACTCTAGACTCGTGTAAATCAAGATTATCAAGTTAAAATTCAATGAGTCTAGATTAATGTTAATTAATTGAGAATTAATAACACAAAATTCATACGTGACAATGATTTTATAGTATTTATTACATATTGAAAAATGAATAATAAAATATTATTGAAATAATTGAATTGTAGCAGAGTTAAAATCGTTCAAAAAATGATTCTCACTTGATTTGATATTTAATATATTATAGATTTGTCAAAAAATTTATATGGTATTAGAGCTTGGTTGCCTACCAAGTGTTTGATTTTCTTACTCAAACAACATGAATGGTGGAACCAGTTCCTTTAATGATTTTGTAGGCGAGCTCGTTCGCAACAATTATAATTATTGGAAGTTATGCATGGAAGTTTATGTGCAAAGGTAGGGTTTGTGAGATTTCATCTCTAGTGATGATGTAATTCCAGAAGATAGCACAGCTTTATTTGCTTTGCAAATATTGATAAGTAAAGAGTAGATAGAGCATGTTTGTGATGCAAATATGCCAAAGAAAGCGTGGGAGACATTTGAAAGGTTGTGCATTCAAAAGAACACGATGAGGCTATAGTGGTAAATGTTGAGTCATAAAGGTTAGCAAATGTGCCCGTGTTGTGATTAAAGGGTAGAGAATGTCCCAGTTATATGTCTTGTAGGTTCTACAAATTTTTTGGATACCAATCAGCAAAAATTTGGCACTTAGGTGGATTTTGAGTTTGGTACAATATCGTTGGAGTTTGGTTTAGGATTTATATTTTAAAATATATCTCAGTTGAGTTTAGAAGTAATGGGTAATGTGGCTTTGCCACTACCACTAGCAATGCCACATTATTCAATTGCTAGAGATAAGTCGAGGAGAGATATTAGATCTCCACAAAGGAACGGAAAAGCTAATTTAGTTGCTTATACTTTAAATTTGGTTGAGGTATTGAGTCTAGCGAATAACCTTCTATGAAAGTAGTTAGTTGTGTTGATTTTATTATAGGGTATGTTTCTGACTTATTTGGTAATTATTTAGTTATTTGTGATCTTGTTGCTCATAGTGATAATTCGAGCAACTTTGGCACCCAAGGTAATCTTGCTTAGTGGTGCTTGGATTTAGTTGATATTGAGTTGTTAACTTTGTCCTAGTTGGGCTTTTGTGGAAGAGGTTGACAAATTTGTTTGAGAATTCTTTTTTAAGAGTTAATGTTATATTCCTTGTCGTGGAATTCGTCTCTAGTTGAAACACTTTTGAAATTTCGTTCATTGCAATAGAATTCTTGTCAAGGTAGATATTTGTTTAAATATGACCCAAATTCATCTGGTATCAATGGATTGGTTGAGAGAGGTTTTGAATGTCAAAATATGAACCAAGGGAATTCGGAGTAGAGTCTAGGTGTTGAGCGTCACTATTTAGGCGCCTAGCGCCAATTGAGTGTGAAAATCGAATTTGAAATAGAGATTGAACACGGAGCGCCATACTAAAGAGTTGTCTGCCGCTTGCTAACCGTGAGCGTTGGCACTCGAGCACTGATGTTATTCGGTCTAAGGTCTGTTCGCGATTTTGACAAATTCTAGGACTCCCATTCTACCTAAAACACTATAATTATGGTTTAACATGTATTTTATTTATAATTTGCTCTTCATTGTGATAGATAACAAGTTGAGAACACAAAATCACTATAGTATTTCATCATATAGTTAATTCTCCTTCTCCATTCATGGTTTTCTCATGTAAGATCTTTTGTTTATGATTGTTTGCTTTCATATTGTCATATTACTCTTGTTTCTTGGATCTAACAAGTGATATCATGATGTCCATTTATATCCAACAATTTGAATATGTGCACAACAATCCTAAATAAATTCTAAAAATATGGGTAAATTTATTGAACGTCACTTAACATTATGTGCAGTTGTGGACCCAGCACCTATCAATGGGGGCCAACAGTACGTGCTGGGCTCCGCGAGAACAATGGAACTGTGGAAGAAGGCGACCGAACCACAATAAAGGTTTCTTCCTAGTTTTTTTTTTGGGCTTATTCTAAGTTGTGGCTTCTGTAGGCCTTTATTTTTAAATAACCAGGCCCAAATCCAATCCAAATTCAATCGATCCATATAGTATATACAGTGACTAATTCAAATGAGAATAAAACATTTGCATGCAGACTGCACCGCAGCTGTGACTCCTGTGAGCAGAAACCCTCATCCAAACTACCCTTCTTGGCTCCACCTCCTACTCTAGCTTGTCGTGTCACCGATAAACTCTAAATCGGAATGACCTTCGATGGCCATGAGCAGACTGCAGACATCAGTGAGTTAGTGATTTTCCTTCTTTTTTTTTCGACTTTGGAATTGGTTTTTTTATTTATGACTTATGATTACGAATAATGATTTATGTTCTATGAGTTCATTGACAATTTGTCATTCAAATGAGAATTGTGATTTGTGATTTGGAATAAATAATTTATGATGTATGAGTTATTGAGTTATGATTTATAATTTATCATTTATGAGTTTTAATTTGTGATTTGAGAATTTGTTGTTTATGTTTAGGAATTTAGGGTAAGTGAAAAAAAAATCAATTGAGAAAATGTTGAGCTCAATTCAACCATTTGTGCTCTATTTCTTAATCAATTGTAAATGAAAACTAAATTGGGGGCATTTTGCAGATTATGGAACGATTTTTTCAATCGAAACGAAAGCCCATACCTATTTCTTCTAGTTCTAGTAGTGCATCTAGTCCCGCCACTACTTCTAGTCGAGTACACGATGTATTAAATAACATGAAAAAGTTTTGACCTCAATTCAATGTGGATGATTTTGTATCTGATCCAGGGAAATGCCCCATATCGAGTTATATGATCACAACATTAGAGATGATGTTAGGATGACATGTTTAAAGAAAGGTCATTGTCAACCACATAGACATGACTTTCCAAGAAGGCCGATGTGAAATGATAATAAATGTTTTTGAAAATAATGGTTCGCTAAATTTGATTGGTTAGAGTACAGTGTAGAAAATGATGCAGTGTATTATTGGTATTGCTACTTGTTCAAACCCGATAGAGGGGGTCGAAGGTGTGGATATATATTCACCAAGACTGACTTTATGGATTGGAAGCAAGAAAAGACATTGAAAGATCATGTCGGTCTCTTCGATAGTGCTTATAATCAATCTTTGGCAAAGTGTACTAACTTGATGAATCAAAAGCAAAGTATGTCCTACGTTATTTCTAGCCAAAGTAGTAGTCAACAAAAATGTTATAGGACGAGGTTGACTACGGTGCTAGACTGTACCAATTCCTCTTCATGTAAGGATTGCATTTTCGTGGTCATGATGAATCGAAAGAGTCTCTTAATAGAGGAAATCTAATTGAGCTACTAGATTGGTATGCAACTCGTTGTGAGGAAGTTAAATAAGTGATATTAAGTAATGCTCCTCGAAATGACCAAATGATTTCACTAAACATCCAAAAGGACTTGGTTAATTATTGTGTCATAGAGACAACAAAGGCTATGATCAATGAGATGGGTAATCCTTGTTTTCAATTTTGGTTAATGATGCTCGTGATAATTTTATAAGAGAACAAACGACAGTTGTTTTGAGGTTTGTTGACAAAAGTGGGCAAGTGAAGGAATGTTTTTTGGGCATTTCCCATGTCACTAATATTGTTCCCAATTATTGAAAGATGTCATTGATGCAATGTTTTCTACACACATATCTAACTTGAGAGACAATGTTATTATGGAGCAAGCAATATCTCATGTGATTTTAAAGGCTTGAAAGCTTTAATTTTAAAAGAGAACCCATATGTTATGTACGTTCATTGTTTTGCTCAACAACTTCAATTGACAGTTATTTTGTGGCATGTAGAAATGATATGCTTGGTGATTTATTTAACATGCTTACTATTACTGTGAATTTGGTTGGTGCATCATGTAAGCGTGTAGATGCTCTTCGACCAAGTTATCATTCTAATATTCTAGAGAAGCTTAATATGGAAACTTTGTGGTGGAAGTGGTAAATTTCAAGAAATGAGTCTGGTACGTACATGTGATACTAGATGTGACTCACATCTACTAACAATTACTCATGTTATTAATATGTTTAATGTCATCATAGATGTTCTTGAGGATATATTAGAAGATGACATAAATGCAGATCAGAAATCAATGTCAACAGACAGATGAACACTATGCAAGATTTGAGTTTGTGTTCAATGGTCGTTTTCTAGATACAACTACCGAGCTCTTTACTTACATTTCATGTTTAAGTTCAAGAGATTCATTTGCAGCTTTTGATAGGGTTAAATTGCTACGTCTTGCTCAATTCTATCATTTAGACTTCAATACTGAAGAGCTTTTATTACTTCGACCCCTACTTTACAAGTTTCTTATTCTTGTAAGAATGGACAAAACTTTCTTTAACCTCAATAGCATATCTTGTGTAGCTCAGAAGTTGGTTGAAACAAGAAGTTATTGCTATTTTCCATTGGTTTATAGACGATCACCTTTGTTTTAATATTACCCGTGGCAACTGCAAGTGTTGAAAGGATATACTCTGCTATGAATTTAATCAAAAGTGACTTACACAATAAAATGAGAAATGACTCGTTGAATGACAATCTGGTAATTTACATAGAGAAAGATTTCTGGAAAAATTGAAAATGATGTAATATTATAACGTTTTCAAAATATAAGATTCCGTAAAATGCAGCCATTTAAGTTTACAATTACATAGTAAGATTGTATCGTGTATTTTCTTAGTATTTTGAGTTGTATTGAATTATATTTTCATATGTATATCATTTTAACGTTTTAGTGTATATATATATTGAATAAATTTTAATATTATTTAATTAAATATTAATAAATGACATCGCTGTTACGATCGTTGATTATCGACGGTCAACGAAAATGGTGCACCCTAGCTGAACTTAAATTCTGGATTCACCACTAATTATGTGTGTGTACATTGATAGAGGAATCCACTTGCAAAGTAGAAATGGGTTCAACTTAAAACAAATGTACAAGTTCAAGCTATTGTGTTGAATAATTTTTTATTTTTTTATTTTTTTTTAAAATCCAATTCGCGATCTCGCTTTTCATTTCGTTAAATAACCCAAATTCCACTATAACCATAAGGGGATGAAAACCAGCAAACAATTCACACAAACTGATTAAAATAAGAGGAAATTGAATTGATTACTATAGTATTCTTGTTAAATAAGCATATCATTATAGAAATCGATCCATTTTATTTTCCTACTTCATATTCAAGATCCAACTCCCCCTGTAAAATTTTGGATCCTTTCAAGTTTCCCACCTCAGATCTTAGTTTATTTGCCTTTTCAATTGATTATTCTATCTGGATTTTGGATTTTATAGTAATTTATAATCTCAGTTTGAGCAAGACCATCGTAACAGCTGGATCTAGTAGAGCTATCCCGGAGTTTCAAGACTGAGCCAATCATGAACCCTTTTTCCTCCGGCACCCGCCTAAGGTAAGTCTATTTGCGTATTGCTAAGAATTATGTTTTGTATAATTTTACGTTTTGTTATTGAATCAAGTATTGGAATTTCCAACTGGGTTATTTTGATTTTACGTAATGTCGGGGTTCTGCTGGAATACGTTGTTGTAAATATATAGGATGATGTGGCACTTGAATGTGGCTTTAGGTGGATTTATATGATTGCTTAGGAAAAAAGGGAGGAGGAAAATTCTGTTCTTCGGGATTATGGAACGCCTTGATGAAAGTATGGAGCTCATTGATTTAATGGCACAGATTAAAGTTTCGCTATAATATGTTGATATGGAGAATATAATATTACCAGTGAGTAAATAAGTTTACCTGTAAATTGTGGAGAATATAATCTGATACTGTTCCAAGACTTCTAGTGTGAGAATGCATTATATTTAGAGGTTCTCCATTATGGATCATGGGAGAACCTTACTCCAAAAGCTTTCTGTTGAGGTTGGAGAAAGCCCATTCTTTTGATGCTGAATTCATGTCCCATACCTTTTGCAACAGGACCATGACATTCTCGTTTTTCTGTTTTAAAACGCTAAAGTTGGAACTTTAATTGGTTTATAATGTTATAGGCTAAATGATATAAGCTTTTAATTTGAATTAGACCCAATATAAACAGTAATGAAGATTCTTAACTATTTTATTTAAATCATTTAACACTTCAATATCAAGTAAAAAGCATCCTATTTGTTCCTAAGCCCACTAGAATATATGCCTGGCTTCCATATAATTTCATCTCCACTTTGGATTTTGTTTTTTTTTTTTTTAAATAATCTGGAAATTTCATTAATAAAAAAGAATACGCAGGGAGTGTATTATCAGTTTAAATAAGAAAGAAAAGATATGAAGTTAGGCAGCCCCTCTATAGGATTGCTAGCCGCTACGTTAAACCAATTATACAAAGTCAGAAAAAATGATTCTCTAAGTTGCTCTGTGTCTCATAATTGATCTTCAAAGTATCGGTTGTTCCTTTCCCTCCATACACACCAAACAGCATCCCGGGATGAGATTCCAAGCTAGCTTGCTATCCTTGTCTCGAAGTTTTCTCCTCCATGCCCGCAACACGTCCTCCATACGTCTAGGCAACACCCAATCTATATGCTGAGAAGCCAGAATACTATTCAACAGCCAACGGACTTCGTCACAGTAAATGAACAAGTGATCATGTGTCTCCCCATCTCTCCCACACATATAGCACCACTCGATAACATAAAAGCCTTTTTTTTCGGAGATTATCTATCGTTAGTGCCTGTCCCCTCACTACCGTCCACAGTAGAAATGCTACCCGTGGGGGTAATTTGCAATGCCACACCATCCTCTAGGGGAATGAACTCTCCACAGGACCCAAGAGAGATCCAAAATAAGAGCGGACTGAAAAAATGCCATTCCGTGCCATCCTCCATCGGCTACAATCATCCACTTCTACCCGAATTTGCACTTCATACAAACCCGCTAGAAACAACGCATAGTCGTCCAATTCCCAATCATGCAATCCCCTTTGAAACGTGATATTCCAACTGTAACTCCCATTGTGGCTGGCAACGACTTCATTAACCATAGCAGAAGGGGTCAAAGTTATGCGGTGCAAGGAAGGAAACCTCAACTTTAGCGGTAAGTCTCCACACCAACAATCATCCTAAAATTTGATATTAGTACCATTTCCCACCACAAAAGACAAGCTATTCCTAAAGTCATTCCAGCCTCGTCGAATATACCTCCAAAGACTCACCCCGTAGGACCCTCGACCCTCACCCGAACACAATCCTCCCTCCATCAAGCCATATTTCGCCCCAATGATTTCTCTCCAGAAACTCTCCCTCTCCACACCAAACCGCCACAGCCATTTGCCCAGTAGTGCCTTACCCAGTAGTGCCTTATTAAACAGAGTAAGCCTCCTCAAATCGAGACCCCCCATCCTCATAGGAGAGCAAACAACTCCCCATTTAACCAAATGAAGTTTCCTCTCCTCTCCCAAACCTGCCCAAAGAAATTCCCTTTGAATCCTCTCCAATCTGTTAGCCACTGTTGCAGGAATAGGAAACAGTGACATAAAATAAGTAGAGATGTTAGATAGCGTAGATTTAATGAGAGTCAGACGACCACCATTTGAGAGATACATACGCTTCCACCCCGCTAACCTCCTTTCCACCTTCTCCACAATGGCAATCCAAATATGAGTGCTTTTAAACCGTGCCCCTAGGGGGAGTCCGAGATATGTCATAGGTAGCTGCGCAACTCTGCAACCCAATATGAGAGAAAGTTCCTCCACATTAGCTACCTCACTTACTGGAATAACATCAGATTTTCTAAGATTAACCTTCAAACCCGACACAGCTTCAAAACATAAGAGCAACCTGCGTAAATTCCTGACTTGCTCCTCCTCTGCATCACAAAAAATCAGAGTGTCGTCTGCAAATAACAAGTGAGACACATGCAGTTGACCAACCGTAAATCCCGTAAGCAGGTTCTCCCGCTTCGCTTTCTCAAGCATCTTACTAAGGGCCTCCATTACAATAACAAACAGTAATGGAGACAATGGATCTCCTTGCCTCAATCCTCTGCTACTCCGAAAGTAACCCTCGGGGGTACCATTGACCAAAACTGAAAATGAAACGGTGGAGATACAGAACTGAATCCACTTGCACCACTTATCCCCAAATCCACATCGCCTAAGCATATACAAAAGGAATCTTCAGTTCACATGATCATAAGCTTTCTCAATATCAAGCTTGCATAACATCCCTGGGACCCCTATACCCAGTCTTATGTCAATGCATTCATTCGCTATCAGTACAGAATCCAAAATTTGACGACCTTTCACAAAAGCATTCTGAAACTTGGACACCAATTTTCCAAGTACCTCATTGAGTCTATTTGCCAGAACTTTTGCAATAATCTGGTACACCCCACTAACCAACCTAATAGGGCGAAAATCCTTAATATCAGTCGCTTCCGGTTTCTTAGGAATCAACACGAAAAACGTTGCATTAGAACATCTCAAAAACCTGCCATGCTCAAAAAAGTACGTGAAAACATCAATGATATCATGTTGCACCACCTCCCAACATGCCTTGTAAAATGAGAACGAGAATCCGTCTGGACCTGGAGCTTTATCATCATTCATACTAAACACGACCTCCTTAATTTCATCCTCCCCAAATGGTCTCTCCAACCAACCAGCATCCTCCTTCGTAATAGTAGAAAACTCCAATCCCTCCAACTCTGGCCTCCACTCAAACTGCTCCTTATAGAGATACTGATAAAAGTTCACCATTTGGGTCCCAATATCCTGTGGATCCTCAAAAATAACCCCATGCACCTCCAACACTGTGACAACATTATTCCGCATGTTCGAATTGGCAACCCTATGGAAAAACTTAGTGCATCTATCTCCATCTTTCAACCACGTGACCCTGGATTTCTGTCGCCACGCGATCTCCTCCATCTCCACCAATCTCAAGAGTTCTTCCTTTAAAACTCCACGTCTCTCCTTCTCCTCCCCCTCCAACCATTGCCTCTCCTCTAACTTATCCAGCTCATCTATGTCTAACAGACATTGAACTTTACGCAAGTTCACATTACCCACCACCTCCTCATTCCACCTCTTCAAATCCCTTTTTAGAACCCTCAACTTGTGATCCAATACATAACTGGGGGACCCCCGAAAGTCATAAGAAGCCCACCAAGTCCGTACTTGCTCCCTAAAGCCTTCAACTTTTAACCACATCTTTTCAAACCTAAAAGGTCTTGCTCTACTCCTCCTAGTATTTCCCGCTAACAATATAGGAAAATGATCAGAGTACACCCTCTCCAATCTCCTCTGAGTAACATCTGAGTACTTATCCTCCCACTCTCCGTTGATCAGGAATCGGTCTATACGAGATAGGACAGGTTGCTCCCGATTAGATGACCAGGTAAAGTCTCTTCCAATCATAGGCATATCCACCAGCATATTCTCTCTAATAAAATTCGAAAAATCCTCCATAGCCCTGGTAAGCCTTCCACCACTAGACCTTTTAGTAGGAAATCACACCACGTTAAAATCCCCCCAATGCACGTTGGGAGATTCCACCACGCCATCATACCAGTCAACTCATCCCACAGGCCCCCTCTACTCTCATCTGAATTAGGGCCATACACTCCTATGAACATCTACCTAAAACCATCCTCAATATTCCTCAACGCAAGCGAGAGCGAGTATGTCCCTACACTAACCTCCTCCATATCATACACTCTGGTGTCCCACATGATAAGCATACCTCCCGATGCCCTCGATGACCCCAAAGCCTGATACCCAACATGTTGTCCCCTCCATAAGCTACTAACCACAAACACTCCAATTTAGTTTCTTGCAAACAAACAAGATTCGCCCTCTATCCCCTTAACAAATTTCGAATACCTAACCTTTTCCCAGCCTCGTTGAGCCCCCTCACATTCCAACAGATAAGTTTTGGAGTCATTTTAACATTTCGTCATCCCCTCCCAACAACACTTTCCTTGCCTCGCCACCCTTAGCATCGTAGTTAACTGACCACTCAAGCCGCTTAAGCTCACGGACGCCCTTCCGTCTAGCTTTACCTCCTTGTATACTCATCTCCTGCCCCCTACTAGCCTCCAACTCCTCGAACAATTGCATTAGTTTACCTTCGTATCCGTCACAGGACATGCCAACCAACTTACTGAAATCCTGCATTTTTTTAAGGACCCAGTTTGCAGGTTGGGATTCAGCTTCAACCACACTCACCTTCGTTGTTACCTCTACATGACCATCCTCCAAAGGGTCATACGAGAATCCCTCCGTCTCCACTTCATGGGCACCCTTCTTGGCGGTTCCCCCCTCTTGGCCGCCATTAACCCACAAAACCAAAACTTTTTCCGTCCCCACCTCTATTTCTTTTATAGACTAAGCGTGCATTCTGTTGTATGTGTTCCTTACCATAGCTGCCTCCCATACCTCATTCTGTTCCTTAAAAACTGTCTCCTTCCTATTTACTACCGACCCCGAAAATTTCTCATCCACATCCAACTCCACCACTTCGATCTCATTGTCATTTCCGGAATAAACTGCTTTAGTCTGAGCTGGATACATGCAACCAGTCTTACTCACCCCTTGCTTATCTTTAATGTGAACTCCACTCGGCGATACCTCCTCTGGAACTAAGCTTGCCATATGATTATCGTTAGCTAGGGGCTCATCCACTCCATCCCCACACTTATGACAATAGAATATCTTGGGACTCCCCTCAGATCTACATCCCACAATTCTAATTAAAT
Source organism: Fraxinus excelsior (assembly GCA_019097785.1). Lineage (NCBI taxonomy): Eukaryota > Viridiplantae > Streptophyta > Magnoliopsida > Lamiales > Oleaceae > Fraxinus > Fraxinus excelsior. Next base: position 13,165,476 of record CM032629.1, read on the forward strand.
CATCCAACTCGTCTTTCAACGCCTGGACACGGGCTCTTATCTCAACACTGTTCAATATGCCATCCTGTGAACCTTCAGCATGTCTCCCCATAGGCTTAGGCAACGAAAGATGATCGTCACATTCCTTCGCCCTATGCATCATGTCCTTACCCTCTAACCCACTATGATCATCGTTTTGCGATGTCCGTGAGTTTGCCATCACTTCTGCATAAGTCAACCCTCGTGTAGTTCTTTTCTCCATCGTTCGACGTGTGGACTTATCCCTCTCAACAAATGATTCGATTACATCCTTGAACACACGCAAGAATGTTGCCCAGCCTACTCCGCCCACACCTTCCGAAATCATCACAGCTCCTATCCGACGTCTATCTCCATATTGAGCTATCGTCAAATATCTGCCACGACTGTTTGCACAACGTTGTGCCAGAAAAGCTCTTGGAGACTCAATAAACTTGGACACAAAATCCTCGAACTTACTAGCCACTCTCAACTTATCGACCATGTTCACAATCCAAAGTGCACCAAACCTTCCCATATAAATTGAGGTCGACAACCTCGAGCCCCACTCTGTTATCCTAACAGTACCTGATTCACTAGCGGACACCACAAACTCCTTTGCCTCCACTCTAAAACGCCGAGTAAAAAACAAACCGTTCGCATTCAGCCAATTTTTTCTGTGATTATGCATGAATGGCACATCTGACAACATCCCAGGCCTTCTAACTGATCTGAGCACATTCTGCTGAAAATTCTAGCTTTTCAACTGTTCCGGCGGCGGCGCGTGGGTGCGCCGCCGGACTGACGCGCACCGGATAGACCCCCCACAGGCGTCGGAATGGCCAGCTGAGGCCGCCGATGGGGCGCGTGTGGCAGGGGGCAGGCCGGAACTGGCCGGATAGGGAAGTTGGTCGCGGGAGCCAACTTCATTTCCTCCTTCTCCGGGCCTGCAATTTCGACAACCTCTTCCCTACTGACGTCGCCGCAGGTCGCCAATGGCTCGCCGTTGTCTGCGCCATGAAACGGATCTCCGGTTGTGGGCCCACAAGTCTTGGCAGAAATTCAATCTTTTAAACTTTTCGTCAATGAATTATTACTTATTGAATCCAAGATATGGTATATACATAAAAATATGTGCCTTAACTCCAAAAAAAATAAAAAATAAAATAAATAAATAAATGAAAACCTATTGGTATATTTGGAAGGTGTATTGTAAATTCCTTATTTTTGTGTATTGTACTGACATAAAACAAAGACTTAGTCCCCATCTTCTGCCTTAATCATCAACTTTTTCGATCACTTGAAATGATTAATGGAAAAGAAAACCTATTAGGATTTTCAATTCTTATCAAAGCTTCAAGCAAATAAGGGGACTCTGTTAAGTTCAATTGTCATAGCATGTAATTAAGAGAATATCGGTATAATTCTTTCTGAAATCAGCAAAGTTATTTATTTATTTATTTTTTTCCTGTTTATCCTGTTGATATGCTTTAATAAGCTTTGCATAAATGAAGAAAGGTAAATGGATCTCACTGCTAACCATACTCCTAGTATCTGATACGGCTGTTAGTTGATATCATTATAAACTTATTGCTATTTTTATGCTTGCATATTGAGTAACATCTTCGTAATATGGTTTGCTGCTATCACATTTGACCTAAAAGTTGTTTTGATACGTCAGCCACTGATATTTCTAGTGCTTAGGAGTATGCTTTCCTGATTTTTTTAACCATGCTCTATTTCGTTGGTTTCTCCATTTCTTTTTCTATTAGTTTAATTTCTTTAATAGCTGCAAATTGGTAGAACTCCCCATGAGTTCCATGCTTTTGATTGCTAGTTAATAACGAAAACTAATGCAGCAAAAAGTGAGGAAAACATGTCTTAAATAAAAAAAAACTCAATCAAAGATTCGCAATGGAATACCTAATGATTGAAGATTGAGAAAATTCTCGAAGTATTATGTAAAATAATCAAAGCCGTCCAACAATAAACTCTAGTAATGGTATTTAAAGAAAATCCTAAAACGCTAGCTCTATGTATGATAAAGTTGCAAAACTTTCCCTAATAATAATTGACTCTCTTCAATAAATAAAAATGGAAATAAAATAAACAAAAGGCAGGACTGTGGACTTTAGCCCAAACTATGTTCCATCTTCATCAAAAGCCCTCTTTGCCTTGTATATATGCTATTAAAATGTACCAGAATAATGGGCCTCAATAGCCAAGAAAACAACGTGTGCCCATGGCAAATTCATTCTCTCACATAGTTTATTTACCTTACCAGTACTTATAAATCGAGAGGTTCACATCATTATTATGAAATTATTTTCTTCACTTTCTAGATCCTCTATTTCCTCCCTTTCTAGTTCAGTCCTCGTTTGGTAGCATGCTGTTGCATACAACAATTCTCAAGCGACTATATTTTCAAACTTTGTAATCTTTTCTCACAGTAACGTTGTTCATCATATCTTGATTGTGTCCTTGGTCAAAATCCTCCTATTGATTATAGCTTTATAATGATCCTTTTTTTGGTTATCTATATACAAGTTCCTTATTTTCATCCTTTACTGCTGATTTTTAATTTAGATTGAAAATATTATTGATTGTATATACTGTTTCAGGGACATGATTCGGGCTATACGTGCTTGCAAAACTGCAGCTGAGGAGCGTGCTGTTGTGAGAAAAGAATGTGCGGCTATTCGTGCTGCAATTAGTGAAAATGACCAAGATTATAGGCATCGCAATCTGGCGAAGCTCATGTTCATTAACATGCTTGGTTACCCAACACATTTTGGTCAAATGGAATGCCTGAAGTTAATTGCATCTCCTGGATTCCCAGAAAAGAGAATAGGATATCTTGGCCTTATGTTACTTCTTGATGAGAGACAGGAAGTTCTGATGCTAGTTACCAACTCAATAAAGCAGTATCCACTCTAAACTTAATTGTAATTTTCTTTTTATTGTTCTGAAAATCATTAGTGTTATTGGTATCCAAATTCACCTAGAGCAAAAGAAGCAGTAAATTAAAATACAAAAGGACAAGGTAACTGATCCTAACTTGTCTATATAGATGGCTTGCTTTTGTACTGTAAAAAGTTAAAGTTCATATATCCATTTAGATGCCTTAACTTGTGCAAAGAGATCTGAGTCACACAAACCAATATATTGTTGGTCTGGCTCTTTGTGCCTTGGGGAATATCTGTTCTGCAGAAATGGCTCGCGATCTCGCACCAGAAGTTGAGCGATTACTTCAGTTTAGGGATCCAAATATCAGGAAGAAAGTAAGTGTTCATAATCTTGCTTCAATGCTTTTATAGAATTTTCTGATGTGACTAGTTAAAGTTCAATAAATGCTCCACGTTTCGTCATTACTGCAAGGTTATTCCATTCCATTTTTTTTATTTTAGCTGTCAGCACATTAGAATCATAGACTAACTGTTGTAATATCATAATTCCTCAATATTGGACTAATCACGGAATACATTATTTTACTTGTAAAAGGGCCATTTTTTTTTTTTAGCTGGAATATCCTCAGATTCCAGCTGACATAACAAAGTTTTTGTTGGACTTCACCAAATATGCATGCTTACCATATTTCTTTTTATTTCCTGGCGAGGGTTGGATGTTGATGATGAGAGTTTGATTTAGTTCTTCAAGCTATTCTTTATTGTGTGCATGATTTGGAACATTATGTGAACTTTTGCCTACTCTTTTTGAAAGATCTGCAAATTAATGTTCCTTCTTGAGGAAATAAATAGCTATATGAAATATGGAACAGGAGGATTCAAGCTCTGGCTATATCTATTTTCGTTTGCTTGTTGTGACACAAATTCTTTCTCCTTTATGAGTAATCACTAGGAAGCACATTTTCTTTCCTTTTAGCAGTGATTTTTATGGTTCTTATGACTGATAAATACTATTAGAAAACTTAAGAAGATTGAAAAGGAATTTTATATTGACCTCCCATTTTTATTGTTCTTAGAATGTCAGTTTCAGCTTTGATCTATTTTCTTTGGATGTCTGTTCAGAACATAAATATCCATGTAATAGGTCTAATGCATCAGTAATAATATATATTTCTATAATCATTGTGTTTTATGTTCCTTTTTCCAAATGTTCCACTAGAGACCTGAAACTAATCTCGTGGACTATATTAACCCTACTAACTGTGTACTGTAGGCAGCATTGTGCTCTATAAGGATTATAAAGAAAGTTCCAGACCTGGCAGAAAACTTTATAAATCCTGCTGCTTCATTATTGAAAGAAAAGCACCATGGTGTCTTGTTAACAGGCGTTCAGCTTTCTACAGATCTATGTAACATCAGCACAGAGGCTCTTGAGTATTTCAGAAAGGTAAATTGACCATCACGTTCTGTATTAAGCCTCTGTTTTGCCTCTATTTCTTAAAACTTATTTTTTCCTGAAATTCATTTTCAACCACACATTTTATGGGACTCACAACTTTGGTCGACTTTTCAACCACCCATTTTATCAACTTTTATCAAAATCTAGTAAAATCTCTTTTTTTTATCAAAACCAAACAGGGGCTAAGTTTCTTAAATATATTTCTCAAAACCAGAAGACAAAAAATAGTTCCTACTAACTGAGAAGATCAGATTCTCTGAAGTGTAAATAAGATGAAGATAACTTCTTGTTTCCATCAATTGTATTAGTTGTGTATCTAAATCATTTCCTAATGCTGTTGATCTATGGTTAAATCATAAACGGAGCTGGGAAATTTTATACGTTAAGTAGCAGCTAAGCCCGATGCAATAGAGGTTTATTTAATCATCTGATCTCTGTGCTAGTTATGACAAATAATGTTTGTGGACCATAAACTAACCAAGCTGATCACATCTTTCCAAATTTCTGTAGTTTGTATAGGCTTATCAATTGGAACTGGAAATATGGAATCTTTTTCTTAGTCTTTAGCAAATGAACACGATCAAGATTGCCAATATAATATTTCTAACTAGGATCTAATGAAATTGTATTCCTTGCATTATTGATGGGTAAACTATTTGATGGAGACAGAGTTGTACTTGTAGTTTAGATAGAAGTTTAAAATAGAGTTCAATTCCAATTAGATTAGATAGGATTAGTTTTGATATAATTCTAATTTAGTAGTAGATCTTTTATTTTAGGTTCTTTTTAGTATCTTGCTCTATAAATAAAAGGGCTTATTTATTATAATATACAACCCTTGATTATTTGAATAAATTGAATCTTCTTTTTGCCCTCAATTCTTAACTTCTTTGCACCCCTTTTTTCTTGTTCGTTAACAAATTAACATGATCCTGTATCACTATTATTCTTTTTTCCCTGTTGGTTTGTGCAAAATCGAAAATACCACATTCAACATGTAGCATATCTTTACATATTTTTCTGATGATCTATACATCAGTGAGGTATTCCAAAGTCCAAATCAAAGTGATAAAACTAAGATCAATGCATAAACTTGTCACTTTATTAAACTAGATATGTCAAAGAATTAAACTTTGCAGCTTTGCCAAAATTTTGTTGTCTACGATGATTCTCTGGAGACTAAAGTATGTAATTGCCTTGCTTTGACGTGTTAGCATTGGAAATCGGGTAGATAACGTTGAATACAATTATGATTTTCTTTGATAATCACACATTTCTTATTTCTTGGTGAAATTTATTAAGAAAGCTGCTATCTTTGTCCTCTGTATAACAGTTGGAAAATGCTGATGAACGACATTAGAACAATGAGTAGGCAAAAGGTGGTCTATAACTATTTCATTGCTAATCTCAATGGGAAAAAATTCATTTCCTGAGAACGTAGTCATAGATCACAATCTGGTAACTGCTCAGAAAAAAACTTGCTAGTTATCTATACAGTAAACCTAAGAGATTTCAATTAAAAAACCTCTGCACTACAGACCTGAATTCATGTTGATTTCAACATGTCTTGGTTTGGTGTCTAGAGTGGGATCTAGTTTTGTCTCATGCTGTTGTAGATCTGATGTAATGGTACAATTATTTGTTGGGCAATTTGTATCTGGGGTCTCATCCCTTCAAACTGCTGCATTTCCTATCAGTATTTCTGTTGCATATTGAACTTTTGAACTTGAAATAAGCATGGAATTACTTTTCTAATTTCTTGATAAATGGTTTTTTATTAGTTTTTAGTGTATTTTTGACATTGGAATTAAATGATTTTAAATGCAGTTTTCATTTTGACAAGAGTTTCATCTTTTTCCTTCTCTTTTCCTCTATGATTCTAGAAATGTACAGATGGTCTAGTGAAAGTTTTAAAGGATGTTGCAAACAGTTCATATGCACCTGAGTACGACGTTTCGGGGATTACAGACCCTTTTCTTCATATTAGATTGCTCAAGCTTTTGCGTGTGTTGGGCCAGGGAGATGCTGATGCCAGTGATAGTATGAATGATATTCTTGCTCAGGTAAGTTAAATTTTTTCATGTTTATTTACTCGCTTTCCCTTTTATGACAGATAATATTTTCAATATGTTTTCTTGTGCTTTACAATATCTGATGTTTGTTTTGATTTTTATTACTTTATTATTAGAGATTATTCACTCAGTAGATACTAATTACCGGATGTAGTCAACTCTTTTTAAGAGATGGAATGAGTTTCTTGTGTATTTCTCTATTCAGCAGGCTACTCTTGGAGAATGTTCTGCTTTTTTATTTATTTGTTTAGATTCTCTAGAAGTGTGTTTTCATAACTATTAAAAGATAGAGCTACTTAGAGTTTCCCCTGTTGATATAAATTCAAGAGATACTGCAAGAATACAAGGGAAGAGACTGTGTGGGTAAGGGTTTAATAACATATGAATCTATCCTTGAAAATATATGGCATGAGATAAAGAGCATGTTTGGCAAAGTCAAACGTTGTTTTTATCAACACATTTCATAGGATCCACAATTTACTAACCGCTTATTGCCCACATATTCCGTAAGACCCACAACCCATGAGCTCTTAATCTTAAAAGCACTACCAAACAAACATGAAGTCAAATTTTAACATTTGGTAAAATAATTTTTCCGGAACCTGGTCTTACTTAAAGACCCACCTTGTATATTATTAATTTATTAACTAGAACTGTCTTTTAATGATGATTGGCGTCAATAACAATATAAATTCGGTGATTAAAATTCAAATTTTGTGAATTCATTTCGGTGCCAGGGATACTATTTTTACTATAACCATTACTTATTTTGTTTGCCTGATCTGCTATATTCCTTTTGCAGGTGGCTACCAAAACTGAGTCTAACAAAAATGCAGGGAATGCAATTCTCTATGAATGTGTGTCAACAATCATGACCATTGAAGAGAATGGTGGTTTAAGAGTGCTAGCTGTCAATATTTTGGGAAGATTTTTGTCCAGCCGTGATAACAATATCAGGTCACCTTCATTCATTTGTCTTGAACACTTTCCTCAGTTCAAGGACATGATTTGTTGTGACTATGCCATTTGGATTCTGGTCCATTGAAGTTGTCTTTTTTGCACATGCTTAATTGCCAGACCAATCTTGATTAAGGCAAAATCCTATCTTAAATAGTTGTCTCCTACCCATATCCTGGCCAAGTACTTTTTATAGGACTTTATTAAAAAAAAAAAAAAAAAATTTGACGACCACCTTGCAAATCTTATATTTCTCTTATGTTGCATAACTAATTGTTTTGGATTGTATTGTGTTTGCCTAGATATTGTCACTTTATAATGCTTAAAGCTGCTGAATCTGTTTACATAATGTATTGTCTGAACACTATCTGATTGGTGATGCCATGAATGCTATTGTTTGAAGGAAGGATTTCTTGACATGCTTATTGATGCTTGAGATGCATACGTGTTCTGATAGATTCAAGCACCCATCAGATGGTATTCCTGGAACATTTACTTGTAATTCTATATGCTTGAGACCACCTTTTCATGATAGACTGCAATTGCTTACTCAATGAGAAGGGTCCCTGCTTAGTTTGGTCTGAGAGGGACACTACATGAATTTCCAAGTTCTTAACATATGTACATATCATTAATTTGACCCCATGAACCAGATATTTACATATTTTTCACTCCATCACTTTGCTTTCTTGACATTTTTAGACCTGAAAATGATGGTAGGACTTCTTATGTCTTTGTTTTCGTCTATTTCCAGGATTAATCCTTGCAATTCCTTTCTCGCTGTGTACTGTAGTTTTTGCTGTCTTGTTACATTCGAATCATACAATGATTTTTTTATTTTTTCCTAGCTACTATCCCATACCTTTTCATCTTATCGAGTTGAAATCCATTGCATCAGATATGTTGCATTGAACATGCTGATGAAAGCTATTGCTCTAGACAGTCAAGCAGTACAGAGGCACCGCGCTACGATTTTGGAATGTGTAAAGGTACCATGTGACCATATCTATTTCTTACATCCCTAATATTTGAAAGAATCTTATTATTTGTGTATGCATATCTTGATTAATAGTCATTGGCATGTTTGAAGTCATAGTTTTCTGAGCTGTTAGAATGTCGTGGTCTTTGATGGAGGAAAAAATAAGGGTGTCGGGTTGATTAAATCTTAGATAAAATTGCTTATAAAATTATTGGTAGTGAGTGATTAATTTTGTCCATTCGAAACAATAGGGCAGCACTGGTGTTTTATGCTCCTATATATAGTTCATTATCGGATTGTACCAGCAACTTGATGGGGTTCATGGTTCCTAACCTTTGTTGCTATAGTCTTGATTTCGGACCTTCTAGATTTGAGCCTCCATTTGGTAAAAACTTATAAGAGTGTGTTTGGTGCATATTAAAATGAGAGAATGCATTTTTTTTGAAGTGATGTGATGAGGAATGTGTGGTTGAAAAAGAAGGAAAAGTTATTGATGTGACGAAAAATATTATTTTATTGAAGAATGTGTGGTTGAAAATGAGTAGAAGAATGAGAATGAAAACAATAATGTGGGTCAAACAGGGGCTAAATAATTTTTAAATAGTAACTTCATTTTCAATCACACATTCCAATGGGCCTAAAAGTTAGCATCTACCACTCGTTTCTATCTATTTAAACCATTTATGCATTCTTTCCAAATGGAGCTGAGTTCTCTGATAAAAATATGTAGCGATTTAGTTCGGGTATAGTTTAAATGCTGGCAGTTGCAGATAAATAAGATTAGGAGTTTTATTTTGTATAGCTTTTCTCTAAATTTAACAACGATTAGCGCCACTCCCCAACTCCCAAACCCAAGGACCATTCTTGTTGTATATATAAAATGCAATTCAAGTTTCTCTCGGTTTTGGTAAGACATTTGATTCAAATTTCATGTCTCTCTCTCTCTCTCTCTCTCCCCCTCCCTCCCTGCCCCCAGTAACATCTTTATATTTATCCTGAAATCTGTAGTTGCATCTTAGAGATTCATGACTGCTATTCTGTTGTTAGGATTCAGATGCTTCTATCCGGAAAAGGGCCCTTGAGCTTGTATATCTTCTGGTGAATGAAAGCAATGTGAAGTCTTTGACAAAGGAACTAATTGACTATCTTGAGATAAGCGACCCAGAGTTTAAGGGAGATCTCACTGCCAAAATTTGCTCCATTGTGGAGAAGTAAGTTGAATGGGTATTATGTGTAACAAGAATATTTCAATTCCTTGGTCCAAGAATTACAGGGTAGTATTGCTTGTAGTATAATTGTGTTAGGCATATGATCTTGGATTGTCTGGCACATAAAATGCTCGACTGATTGACTTGAATTGATTAAGGGTAGCTACCTATGATGCACTAACACTGACCCGTGCGTCCGATATGATATGCGATTTTTTTTAAAAGAAATACTGACTAAACATATATAAAATTTGTGTTTTAAAGAAAGGAAAATGACAATGACATAATGTTCGAGGAGTTTTGGTATCCGACACGTATTCGCCACAAACATGCTATCTTAGTAGAAGTGTTTGTGTAACACAGGTAGCGCACACATTCATCATCTTAAATGTTCCATGGGGTTTGATCACCCTTTTTTATCTTTTTCTTTTTTTTCTTGCTTGCATACCCCTTGTATCAGTTATTAAATCCATTGAGTGCAATATGATAAGTTGAGAATGACAATTTTTTTATTTTATTTTTATCAAACTATTACTGTATATCTTCCAATTTATTTTGTGATTTATAGCCTGTCCTCTGCTTTGTGATGCAGATTTTCTCCTGAGAAATTATGGTACATTGATCAGATGCTTAAAGTGCTACCCAAGGTATACATCATGTTTTTGGAGTTTCAAATGTGGTGTTTGTCAGCTGTAATTTTGAGGCATCTCTCGATAAATGTTTAGATCATTTTTTAAAGGCTAAAGACATTAATCATTTTTGTCACTTGAACGCAGTATCTATCTTGTCAATTTATGCTGCATTAAGCTTTAGAAAAGGAACAATTGTCTGCTTAATCTCTCTCTCTCTCTTCTTTTTTTTTTTTTTTAGTCTGTGCTTTTGATCGAGACAACTTTGCCTTTTAAATTAGTAATATATAAAGAACATGAGTGGTTTTATGAGGGAGTTAGAAATGCGAGTGCAGTACTTCAGGAAGTCTATAACTTCATAACTGGAGGGAAGATTATTTTAAATATCTTAAAGTCAATGAGATGATCATGTATCATGACGTAAAGGAGGAGATTATTCCTAGAAGATGATTACGACAACATATGCCTAAGTGCATGTATTCATTAAGTATCAAATGGTTAACCCTACCAAATCCTATAAGTATTCTTGGTTTAGGAGGATGTTGAATCTTTCTGATGGTTGTGTACATTTATTATTTCAGATTAATGATTCGAAATCTTTGTTTGACTTCAGTATATGCCTGCACATGTTGTCATAAATTCTGTTTTCCTATTGCTCTTTATATATTCTTCTGGACTAATTTTGGTACAAATGCTCATTCCCTCTTTTTTTTTTATTGATATAATTCATATTTTCATGAATATCTGTATATTTTCCATCAACCATATATATTGCACACCCATTTATTTTCTCATTCAGGATTTCTAGTTGTTTGTTAACTGTTATTGAACCACTTAATCTAAAAGCTTAAATTTTTAGATAAGGCCAAATGTATCTCATATAAATATTATCTTCGATATGCCCCCTCACATGTAGGTGGTATTTATTTTTTCCTTCAAAGCGTAACACGTGCACAATTAATTCAAAGGGTGGCCGAAAGATTTGAACCAAAGACCGTTGCCTTCTTTGATACTATATTAAGACTTGACTTTCCACGTTAAAATGTCAACTTTGTTAAAAGGAGTATCCTAAGCATTTCTATGTTGGTTTATATTTTCATCTTTATTCGATGTGGGATTTATCCATTAACATGCACCAACAAGATGGTGACTTATTTTTTAGTAAACCAATCTTGAAATTTGTGTTCGCTTAAGATTTAATCGGATCGCATTGTTTGTTGGAGCTTAATGGACTCCGATACCACATTCAGCCACTTGATATAAAAGTTTAAGTTATTAAAGCCATGTATGACACCCATTTGCATTCTCATTTTTTTTTCTCTTTATTCATTTCAATCACACATTCTTCAAATAAAATAATATTACACAAATCTAAAACTTTTTATTACTTTTGAATCACACATTCTTCCATTAATCACTATTCCAAAATTCATTTTTTTTTTCAAAATGGGTGTCAAACACAAGCTAAATAAGGACAAATGTATATCATATAAATATTATCTTCAACAAATGTCAGTCAAGTTGAGCTTGACCAGACTCATGTTACCATTAATTCTTGTTGAACGCAATTGATCCTCTCTCTTTCTCGTTGAATGAATTGATTTTCTTCTACATGTTGCAGGCTGGAAATTACGTGAAGGATGAAGTCTGGCATGCCCTTATCGTTGTGATTACCAATGCTTCAGACCTCCATGGATATACTGTTCGGTCTCTGTATAGAGAACTACAAACAGCAGGTGAACAGGTAACTTGTAGCTACACTAATATCCTAAATTGACTGCCTGCATCGGCTGAAGTTGTCTGATTTTGATTTTTTTTTTTTTTTTCGCTTTCATTTATCTACATCTTTAAATTCTGTTGTTTCCTCCAGGAAACTCTTGTTAGAGTTGCTGTTTGGTGCATTGGAGAATATGGTGAAATGCTGGTTGGTAACACTGGAATGCTCAATCAAGAGGATCCAATAACTGTGAGTTCATGCATCTTAAAGTTCATCTGTTTTATTTTTGTCATTCAGTTTCGATCAGATATTTGCATGACTTGGGTACATAAATGCAGCAGTGGAGTTCTCATTGTTATGTTAATGTAAGTGCTGATATTAGTTATTGCGAAACAACCAAATTCTCAGGCTAAAGAACCAATATAGAGCTTTAACTGCATAAGAAAATCACATTTGACATGTCAAGTCAAAATATGAGGTTCTCTCTGTCCCTCATTGTTCTTGTGCTTTCTGCTTGCTACACGCTTATAATCAACATAGGTTGTGGATGAGGACACCCATGCCTTTGGGCAGATTGATAATCTATCTTACAAGTTATGAATTATCACATAACTCCATAACCATAATAAGCAATAACTAAGTTTCCAAGCCATAGCTGAATTATTGAGAGTAACAGTCAAATATCAACATCATGGTTGTCATTGTCGTCGACTCGTCGTCATCCTCACTCCCACCCCCACCATGAATTTTGTAATCTTTTGTGTTTCATTTTCGTGATGAATCTTGATGAATATGTTATCTGGAGCAGGTAACAGAGTCCGATGCTGTGGATGTCGTAGAAACTGCCCTTAGGCGCCATTCTTTAGATCTCACTACTTGGGCAATGTGTCTGATGGCTTTGTTAAAGCTGTCAAGTCGTTTCCCTTCCTGTTTGCAGTATGTTTTCATTGATTTTCTTTTCTTGCAAGTTGCAAATGTTGATGAACTCTCTTACATGGAGCATATTTATATTTCCGCTGGTCGTGAACTTGTGCAGTGGGCAATTACGAACTTAAGTTATATGTCTCTAACATACCTTGCATATGCTTTGCATCTTTGAGAATAGTTCTCTCCTCTACTTCTAATGTTTCTTTTGCTTATACCACTTAATTTCTTCGCAGTGTGTTGGTATTAAGTAGTTGCGGTGCTTCAAGAAAGCAGTATCACTCTACTTTGTAGTTGTCTCAAGCAGCTTCTAGCCATCACTTCCATCTGGATTTTTGTGCTGTTTATTGTAATCCGATTTTTATAACCTTAGCATCTGTATGGTTCCTGTTCTAGTTTTTGCTATAAAAAGTTGTATCTCTGGATTCTTGAACAGCTTCTAGCCATAACTTCCGTCCGGATTGCTATGCTACTTATTGGAAACCAATTTTCTTAATCTTAGCATCTGTAGGGTTCCAGTTCGAGTTTTTGCTATAAAAAGTTTTATCCCTGGATTCATGATTGTCTTTTCTGTTGTTATTTCAGCTCATCATTGGAATAATGTGATTAAACCATCTCGTGCTACTTCCTGACTGAACCATTGTACCACATTAAGTTTATTACAGAGTTTGTTTATGAAAGACTATTTTATTGTCTGTAATCCTCTAATTCCACTTGTCGCAGAGCATCCATTTTTATCTGAGTCCTCCTTTTACAAACTAGTGACTTTCTCTATCCTTTCTGAATGTCAAAAATTTCACTTTTCCATAAAAAACCAGCTGCTCTTCCTGTTGTTTTTAATCCTATTCCCATTATCTCGTGGTAGAGAGGAACAGGTGTTGTGAATTCAATTTTTTCTTTCATGATTTTGTTTTTGGACCTGCAAACATAATATATTGTTGGATTCTTTATTTTGTTTGTTTAAATTGGATATTGTTTACGTTTGTCTACCTTTGCTAAATTTAATGCTTATCGCTGACAATATCAGTGAGAAGACCTGCAATTCGATCCATTTTATTTTATTTCTATTATGTGACAACATGGTTGAATGTTTTCTTTACTCCTTGAATTGTTTTAATACTAAACTCATTGTAGGAGGATAAATGATACTGTCATTCAGTACAAAGGAAGCCTTGTACTTGAACTGCAACAGAGAGCCGTCGAATTTAATTCTATAATTGAGAAGCATCAGAATATTAGGTTTGAAAAAAAAGCTATGTGCTAAGCTTTTTAATTGCGCAGTTTGTATGTTATTTATATATGCTAATATGCTGTTGGTTGCATTTGTTCAGGTCAGCATTGGTTGAGAGAATGCCGGTCCTCGATGAGGCAACCTATAGCGGAAGAAGGGCTGGTTCTATGCCAGCAGCTGTGTCAACTTCCCAAGGAGCTCCACTGAATCTTCCAAATGGAGTTGCTAAACCCACTGCAGCTCCTCTTGTTGATTTACTTGATCTGAGTTCAGACGATGTTCCAGCACCTAGCTCGTCCGGTGGAGATTTTCTTCAGGATCTTCTTGGTGTTGATCTATCACCAGCTTCTTCACAACCAGGTTGATTTTGTTTATGCACTGATCTGAAATTATCGTCTTCGGTTGTTAAAAACACAGCAGATCTCTGAACTTGTAAAGTTCGCTTTAGTCACCTACTCATTTTTGGGTTCCAAAAACATCTGTTTTGTTTTAGTTTAGGCACTACATCTGCCTCCATTTTTCAAAAGCAATAGAATTGCTGGCTTGTATAATGGAAATGATGACGTGGCTTAAGGTCTGTTAACTAATTAGTTTTGTCATCCAGATTGCCAAAAATGCTTATTCTACTGAATTGTGCTTCCTAAATGCATAGGTTTTTGAAAGTATAAATGTTTATTGACAACAAAAATTAATGCTTCAATGGATTTTTAAAGCCACATTATCATTTCGGTCATGCAAGTTAGCAATTACATTACTTTTGAAAGACTGGTAGATGGATTACTTAAACTGAATCAAAAATGAAAGTTCAGTGACTAGTTCGTTACCAAAGTGGAACAATTCAGTGACTATTATCATGTCTATGCATCTCTGAGATAAAGGCCACAAAGGATTCTTATCTCTTGTACTTTCTCTTACTTCTTTTAAAGGCTTGTACTTTCTCTGATTGATATCTGTTTGAATAATTTATGCATAAATAAAAAGTGGCATTCATATGTAAAGCACTTGGTTAATTCTCTCTTAGGACACATGCATCTTTGGTTGGATTTTGTAATATGGTAGAGAGTTTCTCTCTTGAATAGAAGAAAAACATTTAAATTTTTATCTTTCCCCAATACAACATGCATATTTAAGCACATTCTGTTATCATTTACAAAAATACAGGAGGTAATCGTGCTCAAAAGAGCGGTACCGATGTCTTACTTGATCTTTTATCAATCGGAGCACCTCTGGCCCAAAATACATCCACGGCTGATATTTTATCATCCGTTCAAGATAACAAAAGTCCAGCGGATATATTAGACAAACTGGGCTCCCCTTCTGGGCCTCCTTCACAAGCCTCTCCTCCGGTTGGAAGTTCTCCTATGATAGATTTATTGGACGGATTTGGACCCATCTCATCAGCGCCTGGTATGTGTTCAACAGTCTATGTACCTAGTTGGCGTCATTATATTATTACTGAAGTACTTATACCCTTGCTTTCAGTTGCAGAAAACAATGGCCCAACCTATCCATCACTCGTAGCATTTGAAAGCAGCTCCTTAAGAGTGACGTTCAACTTCTCAAAGCAGCATGGAAACCCGCAGACAACATATGTTGAGGCTCAATTTGTGAACAAGTCTCCTAATGCATACCCGAATTTTGTTTTCCAGGCAGCTGTCCCGAAGGTAATAACTGTAGTTTCTGTTTCGTTTTGATGTTTGTGGAGGTGGAAGTTACAACAAAAACATGATAACTATTCCCCAATTCATGTTTCTTTTCATTTTTTATGTTTACTGTCGTATACCATCTAAAGTAATCATTATTCAGCTCAACATGTAAAATGTATCCTTATTGTGTTTGCCGTTCCTAATTTAATCGAGAACAATGGCTAGTTATTATCATTGTGCAGCCTGCAAAGCTTTGGTATGCCATGTTTTCTTGTTTGAATTTTTTCTGTAACTATTGTGTCAGCCCTAGATTCTGAACTTTGGGAAGTTCCCCAGAAATTTATACATACTATTTTAATCTTAGAAGAAATTAAATACTTTCCCATTTTCTTCCCTTCTTGTCTTTACACTTCCTTTCTCGCACTTGTAAGATTATTTTGTGCTTTCAATCCGCAGTTTCTTCAACTGCACTTGGATCCAGCTAGTAGTAATACTCTTCCTGCAAGTGGTAACGGATCAATCACACAGAAGCTTCGACTTACAAACAGCCAGCATGGAAAGGTATGTCGATTTGCAATTTTTTTGTTCTTGCAATTCATTTCAATTGATTTCATGTGTTGATTAATATATCCTATTCGTAGTTCCTATAGTAAACTATATAAATTATGCTTCAGATAAGCTTAAAACCCTTTGTGCTACCATTTCCCCAGAGTATTTTTAAAAGTTTCAGGGAATAGGAGTGTGAAAAGAAAAGAAACTGTGCGAACATTTGAACTTGTTCTTACTCTATGAGCATGTTTGGCTACACTTAAGACCTTTTGTTTCCAAACATGTTAGGATACATTAATTTTTTCTTAAAAAGTAAACAAGTTACTTATTTTTAAAATAACTCTTTCCTAACGTTCCAAATAAGCAACTTATTTCCATCTTTGGTGAATAAAGAATATTTATTTTTTAGCTTATTTACTTATAAATGAACTTTTTAATGCTATCCAAACATGCTCGCACCTAAGAGGCATGAATTAGAGTACTTGCAGTTTTTGCTTAATCTGTTGCCTGATTGCTTATTAAAGACTAAACATTAATTCCTCCACTTTCAGAAATCCCTTGTAATGCGCATACGGATAGGCTATAAAATAAACGACAAAGATGTTCTCGAAGAAGGACAAGTCAATAACTTTCCTCGTGATTTGTGAGATCGAAGGGTCCTTTACAATGTACGAGCTCTTTTCCCTTCTTTTCAAGACGGAGAAACATTTGCTGTCTGTTTGTAGTTTCAGGCGCAATTTCATTTTATTGTTTCGTCGACTTGTGGCAGTTGGGATTTCGAGTAGTGTTGGTATAACGCAGGATTAACCCTTTTTCTTTTTGCCTTTCTCCCTTAAAAGGGTGGTTGAATGTACATTTTGATGAGAGAAATTCATGAAAGTGATTGTGGAATCAAATTTTGCCTTTGAAGCACATATATAGAATGAACTTGTGTCAAAACTTCCATTGTTGGGAACATTTTGGTTTTTGATTTTATAAGCTTCATTGGTTCTAGATTTTGATGTATTTGTTAACGCGTGGATTATACTATATTTGAAAATATAAATAAGAAAAATTTAAAAATTATTATTCATATTGTCCAGTACAATCTAATATTATTCGCATATCGAGTCCACTTGTTCGGTTATATTAAATTATTATTTAAGCCGGGCAAACATATTTTGATACATACATATCGGATCTATAATTCACTATTTGTTTGTTATTCATATATTTCGTAGTAGGATTAATAGTTCATAAGCCATTGAAGGTATTACTATTGTGCTTAGTACTTTTTGAAGATTTTTCTCCGTCGGTGAAATTGGAAAATTGGCCAACTGGATAGAAAGGACGTATGTTTGATGTGATATATTGTATAAAATTAAACAGATCAAAAGCAATCTACACGATCACAATTCGGTTCGTGTGGACCCTCTTTGACGGTAAATAAATATTTAAGGGAGAAATTCAAGAAGTACGTGTAAAGCGTGAAATTTTATGTTGATTAAATATGCAATTATTAAGGGCAGATTAGGCCCAATACCCTAAAAATTAATCAATTTGATTTATACTATTTTAATTAATTAATATTAAATTCTTTGAAAACGTAATTAATACGTTTTTATAAAAGATGATTTCTTCCCGGTTCTCTCTCACTCTAATATTTCTCCACCGCTTCATCTCCATCTCGATCGCCACAGCCTTCAACATCACCAGCTCTTCGGAAGATTCCCGAAATTCAGCAATTTTTACGATCTTTTGACAAAAAATGATCCCTTCTCTATTTCTCCATTACATGGGGCGCCGTCCTGTGGATAACTGTCATCGGTGGTATCATCATGTTCAAGTAAAACCCCAATTTCTCTTTTTCTTCATTTTTCCAAATTTTAAAATTGATATATTGTTCGATTAGGGAAGAAGAAGGTATTTACTGTTGTAGAAAGTATATGAAATTATTGGGATGTCTTTTTATTTTGTAGGAATTTGTCGAGGCATCAGTTTGGGAAGTTGCAGAGTAAGATCTTTCTGGTTTACTTCTTGTTTTTTCAATTAATTAATCAAATCTAGTGGCGGGTTTGTGACGCATTGTGGGTGGAACTCGGTGTTGGAAGCAGTGTGCGCGGGCATCCCTATGGTGGCGTGGCCTCTTTATGTTGAACAAAAGTTTAAAAAGGTGGTGGTAGTGGAGGACTTGAAATTGGCTTTGCAAATTAACGAATCAGAGGACGGGTTTGTTACTGCTGAGGAGGTCGAGAGTCGAGTGAGAGAGTTGATGGACTCAGACACAGGTGAGTCACTCAGAAAGTGCACCAAAGAAAAGGAGGCGGAGGCGGAGGCAGCGATCAGTGAAGGTGGTTCCTCCACTGTTGCCCTGGCCAAATTAATCAAGTCATGGAAACTTGGTTGATAATTATCTTGACAAAATGATGCCCGAAACTGTCCAACGATTGAGTTCTTGAATCTCTGAGCATGGATTATATACAATTTGGATTTACTTGTTTTTTGGGAAAAATGATGGGAGGCTAGGATTTGTATTTGGAACCATAAGCATAAATTTAGTTTAAACTAAACAGACTATTAATTATTGCAAATTCTGTGATTTCCCAACTGAATTGTGATGTTATGACATTTGTCATATTTGATATATGGTGCAAGAGAACTTGATGGAACTAACGGGTCATAAGGTTGCACTGGTTATTGGGCTACACTTTGTTGCTCTCTAGTTGTGACCATCATAGCTATAAATAAAGTTGTACTGAAATTGATTATCATGTTTCCCCTTTTATTCTGCAAACTGCGTATAAATGCCCAATAGAGGTGGAGGTGGAGGAGCGGTTAAATTTACATAAAATGATATACTTCAAAGTTTTGAATGATGTTTTGTCACTTTTTAATATTTTTATCACTTCTTTTAATATTACGTCTTATGTCACTTTTTTGAGTTTCGTCACTTTTTTTTTTCAAGTTTGTGTCAATTTTTTGAGTTTGTATCACTTTTTGAGTGTGTCATTTTTTTTGAGTTTTGTCATTTTTTTGAGTTTGTGTATGTCTTTTTAAAAGAAGTGACAGTTTTTTAGTGTTCAAATATGTCCACCACATGTTTGATGAAATGTCCAAATGGTGGAAGCTTTTTTATTGACAAAGTTTGACAATTTTTTTTTAAGTTTGTCACTTTTTTGAGTTTTGTCACCTTTTTTTTTTTGAGTTTGTGTCAATTTTTTGACTTTGGATCACTTTTTGAGTGTCACTTTTTTTGAGTTTTGTTACTTTTTTTTTTAATGTGTCAATTTTTTTTAAAAAAGGCAAAAAAGTGACAATTTTTATAAGAAAGTGAAATTGTGTCACTTTTTTTATTTTACACAGTTTTTTATTTCTTAAAAATCTTTGATATGATTTTTCAAAACATTCCTAATTTTAAGGGTATTTTTGTAAGTACCCCAATTATTAATCAATATATTAGGACTTACGTCCTTAACAAGATCTATATAAACCTTGTTTGATAGATTTAAAATTTAGATTTTAATCTAAGTTAATTTTAATCTAAGTTAAAGTCCGTAATTAATTTCAACCACATTTAAATCTTGCTTGGTCCTCATTAAATTTTTAAAAAAAATTTCTTTCTTAATTTTAACCACACATTCTCCAAATAAAATAATATTACACACAAATTAAAAACTTTTCATTATTTTTCAACCACACATTCTCCCATTAATCAGTATTTCGAAATTTATAAATTCTCCAAAATGTGGGCCAAACATAACTTAATGGGACTCATAACTTTCAGTTGCACATTTTATCAATTTTATCAAAATTTATTAAAAAAATAATTGTAATCCCTACCAAACCAAATAGGTGCCAAAAATTAAATGTACAATGGAATTTCTACATCGATATTCTTGAGAAAAATGCTGTGTGTACATGATAGAACCCTTACCGACAACTCACAAAGGAGGTGGTGGGGGGGTAATTTTATTTTAACTTTTTCTATTGAGATGGGTCCCACCCATCTCACGGACCCATCTCACGTGAGAGGGTGTAGGAGTTCGATCCCTACCTTGTACCCCCAACATTTCCTTATTCTTGATTGAACTCACCACTATTTTGAGGGAGGAAGTGAAGTTTAAAGAATTATTAAAGCCTTTCACGTGCATGAAAAGACATTATATACTGTAAAAATACAAAAAACCTTAAAACTGATATTTGTACCCTTCTGCTTAGATTATGGATTTAAGTCAGAAATGCAAAGTCATCACTCAATTATGTTAACAATGTGCAAAGGCCCACGCCACTCCAAGATCTAAATAAACATTTGAACTGTCTTGATTTTGCTTTTGTCAGTTCACAGTCTGTCCTATTTTTGGCAACATATGACATGAATACGCTTGTCACATCCAAGTAATTAAAATTAATTTTTAATTATACATTTTCTCAATAAAATAATTTTACATATAAATTCAAAAAAAAAATTTCCATTTTTTAACCACACATTCTTAAAAAAATCATTATTATGAAATTTATTCTTAAAAAAAAAAAGGACTCAAAACAAACTCTTAATTTGTCAAAAAATTACCCATGCAATAATTTAATAGCATCTTTTCACTTTTTATTAAAAATTGTACAAACTTCTTTCATTTCAAGTGTTAAATAGTGCACACTTTCCAATAAATTTACGAAACATTTTTTAACACCCTCTCTTTTTGTCGAAATTAAATAAAACTAACTCATTTTATAAAGTCATGTTAGGTATCTATTGTAATCTAAATCAAAATTAACAATTAATTTTAATAACATATTTCATAAAACTCATAACTGTTTAACTTTTATCAAAATTTACTAAAAACTTGATTTTAATATCTACCAAATAGGAGCAAAATTACAATAAATTTGAATTGTTTTATTTTTCTCTCACTCTCTTTTACTTTCCTCACGTTTTTTAACAAAATATTAACCCTTCTAATTTTCTAAAATTTGTGTATTATTTCTCTACGAATTATCACTCCAATCAAATTTTGAAATAATTAGAACCTAAACTTGCATTTTCTCCTATCAAACTGTGTATATAGAACGCATCCGAACTCATTATATTCAATTTGACTTATATTTAACGAATTGTATTTATTTGATTGATTATTAATATTGAATATTAGATATATATTTTTCCTTTCGATTACTTGAATTTATTATTTTTATCAAATACATTATAAGATTTTTAAATGTAAATATGCATTTTCTTGTGATGAGCAAAACATTAATAAAATGACTTTTCAAAATCAAATGGATGAAAATGATTACCAAAAATATTAATGAAGAAATTTTTTAAAATGTAAATTTGTATTGTTTCAAGTTAAGTATGAATAATTCAAAAATCAAGAACAAATTATTTGATTTGTACAAAGTTTGATTGTACCCCTAACCTAAAATGTCTGCGTCTGCCCCTACTGCATATTCTTTACTTTTAAGTATTTTGTACAGTAGTCGTTTATACCTAAAGCGAAATATTTAGGTTTTTATTAAGATACTATTCTACTTTCTGAATGGAGAACTTAAAATGAATATGTAAAGGTATTTGAGTATTCCATTAATATATTTATAAAGAATTGATATTATAAATAAAATTTTATTATTAATTTAGTTAGAAGTGTTAAAATGGTATTTTTGATATTATATCATTGTTAAAGGAATCAAATGATGGAAGAAATCTCGTAATACCATTTTAAACATATGCTACCATCTAAAAGAAAATTGGAAAAGAAAAACAAGAAAATTTTAAGAATTGAATTAAGCGAGGTTTGTGTAGTTTTTGAAAAAGGGGAGGTGTGTCGTCGAAAAGTCATAAACCTCAAGGAAAGTATGTATTATTCAAAACTTGAAATAATGGAGGTTTGTGTAAATTATGAAAATGGGGGATATAACTAAAATTGTCATAAATCTTAGAGAATGTACAAGTTGTTCAAAACTTGAAATGAGGAAGTTTTTTTTTTTTTTTTTTTTTTGAAAAGTGAGCACATTTTTTAAATTACTGATAATTTCAAGAATGTCTCTATAATTTTCATTATAAATACTTCATAAATTAACTTTCTATGTTGAAATTTCATGTCATAGCAAGTGATATTAGTCAATGGAAGTTCAAAACGAGTCCTCGATAGCTGCCAAATAAACATAAATCATTCTTTTCGCTGGAGGTCCCACATACTATTATTTTGATGAAAAATGAATTGGACCATGCTGAACCATGCCTAATGTTGAACTATTTTTAGGGGCGTTAAATGGACGAGTTGAGCCGCTCGCTTACTCTCGGGGCCTCGTGCTCGTTAGTGGGTCGAGTCGAATTGGCTGACAAGCTACTCACGACTCTCCTCTTTTTAGCTAAAAATTGCATTTTTTTTTAGTTAAAATGTGAGTCACTTACGAGCTAGCTCGTCTGATTTACGAGCCAACTAATGCGAGCAGCGTGAGGGATTCACTGCTTGGCTTGTGTCTGTAGTTCATTTGAACACGAACCTAGTGAACGTCCATAACCATTCTAATCTAAACAACTTGACGGATTCTTACTCCATTATCCATACCCCGTGACATGAAATTTGCACAAAAATCTCCTATCAAGCCCCTTTTGACCCCTCATTAAATTATAATTTATTTTTTTATATCTTCTTATCAACTACACATTCTCCAACAAAATAATATTACACATAAATAAATTAAAAAAAACATTTTTTTCTATCATACATTCTCCAAAAAATTACTATACTTTTCATTATAATGTGGAAGAATCTTACTACATATACAAAGGTTTACATGATGAATTAAATAATATCATATGACGCCATATCATTTGCTATCCAATCTTTTCTCTTCACATCATTTTATATATTCCCTTATGTACCATTATATGTACATGTAGCGTAATTCAATTTCGAATAATAAGGGCTAAACGGGTGCTACAACAAAGAGTACATTTTGAAGGGTTTTGCTATTCGTCCAAAGCCATGTAGGCTCTGGACAAGCAGGGGACGCATGTGACGCCCCCTATTGGCTGGGCATCTGTTCATTTGTCCGCACAAATGCCCAACCAATAAAGGGGCGCCATTTGTGCCCATGGAGACCAGCCAAACCCATATTTGTATGAGACATGATAAGGTAGACAGAAATGCTCCATGGACGGGCCCGCTAACTTAAAAGTCAACTTTTCAAATAAAAATTTCTCATCATAACAAGAGTGCCTTCCTCTTAAATTTTACTCATCCCACCATTCTAATTTTCATCCCGTAATGAGGCCATTAAGCATGCTACCCAACTGGTTGGTGATTTTTCAAATATATACAAGATATGATCCCATTTTTCTCTTAAATCTTTCACCAATCATGTTACATGCAGGGACGTAGCCAGGTTTTAAAGTTGGAGGGGGAGGGAGGGGGGGGGGGGGGGGAATACGGGGGGTGGAGCGGGGTAGGCCCCCCGGGGCTCCGCCCCCGAAATTTTTTTTTTTAACTAAGAGAATTGAAAACGACGATTTTGAGTACAAAAATAGTACAGAAATTCAATGTTCGATTCAATCACTACTGACTATCCTACTACTTAATTCTTAAATTCAAATATTCAATAACTAACAATTACACAAATTAACAACAACTACTCTACTTAATTCTTAAATTCAAATATTCAAGAACAACTAAACATGCATTATGCATAAATCAGGTTGGGATCATTCTTCTTTACATTTTGATAGACACTCTTTCATATGGATCCAGTCATTGATTTTGAATCCATCTATCACATCATTGCATAAATTTCTTTTACATAAGGGGAATGTCAACAAAAATGTAAAGCAAAATGTACATCTAGTATAATTCTTTTTTCACCATTCATGTACTCACTATGAGTTAAATTTCCACTAGACAGTACAAGCCACGGGACCATTGTGTCCTAGCCTTTGATAAGATAGATCTACCCACATTATTATAACTCCAGATGAGCCTTATGAAGAAACACAATAATTTCTCATGCCTGAGTTGGATTAGGATAACACTGAAGCGAAGGATTTTGAGTATAGAAGTTCTTGCACTTCATGGCAAAGACACTTAAGAAACTTAAAACTTAAAAGGACACCTCCTTCTCAAACCAAAACCTTAATTTGCATGGAAATCCATGAAAAGCTAAAAGTTAGAAAATAATATTTCAATTTGATGAAATCAAATCTTAGAGCATCTCCAATGGTTCATCAAAATATCACACCAAGTTGGTATAGTACTATTTTTTTTTTTTTTTAAAGTGTGTCATTATTTTCATTTTGCCCTTCATTTTATATTACAACAAATTGTAATTCCTTCTTTATTATTTTTCTAACCTATTGGTATTTAATAATTTAGCTTTATTTTTTTATTTTTAATGTACATTTATTTGTCAACTCTAATCAAGTATTTATTTTTAATATATTAATAAATGCAATATTTTAGTTCATTAAATATAATTTTTAATTTAATAATTATAGTAATAATATAATTTGTAATTAAATAATTTTTGTAATAAATTAATCATTAAAAAATAATAAAATAAAGAAAATACTATTCATTGTGTAACTAGGGGATGTGCATGAGTTGAGTTGGGTCGATTTTTGCCTCAATTCAAACTCAATCCAACATGATCGGTTTGATCATAACAACCCATGTAAATGTTGAAATCCAACCCAACCCAACCAATTATCGGTCGGGTTGGTCGATTTGGGACAATCTATCAACAAAGACTAAAGTAGGTGGGTCGGGTTGAGCGAGTTTATAATTGACTCATGACTTATATAATATTAGGTCTCTATAATTGCAATGACCAAAAAATTTAAATTATTTTGGCACTTCATGCTCAGAAATGTTATATGGACAAATTGACATTAAATTATATAAAGCTAAGAAATGTTTTTGGCAATTAAAATATTTTTGAGTTGAATGTGTATTCGTCCAAATAACATTATAATACTTGTAAAATTTATAAATATAGTCCAGTTGAGTTGGATGGGTTTATTAGATTTTAATGAGTTAACACATAACCCGACCCGACCCAACCCGACCCGCATACCCAATCAACCCATCCAACACGTGTAAAAACAACAAAAAAAATCGACTCAAACTTATCATATTGGTTCGATTTGGACGAGTTCGATCGGATTTTGTCCACTCATAGGTGTGACCACTGAAAGGTCACATCAAATTGAAGTGAAAATTACACTGAGTGTAAAAATTACACCAAATTAGTACAAATCATTGGAGATGCCTCGGGAGTTAGAATTTTCCAAAAAACAATGTTGGGAACTGAAATTTGCTGTGTTAGGATGAACTTTAAAGCATTTTATCTCACTATTGTGTGGGCTAGAGTGGGAAGAGTTATGACGAGCAAATTTTGCACCACCAGTTTGCAGACCCGCCACCCCACTCTAACCCCTGAGGCTTGTGAGGTTTGAATTAAAGAAAAAGTATGTATAGGCATCTGCCAAAAAGTGTGAGAACAGAAGAATCATTTACCGTAAATTGCATAAAAATACTACAAGAAAAGGGCCAATCTTGATATAATTACGACGACAATCTAAGACTCGTTTCTTGTAATTTTACAAGGTCGGCTATGTTAATCTTCTCTGCTCTGTTCGCTTTGTTGCCATTTTCGCCAAAATATCCGAAACGACAAGTATCGATAGAGTCATAGTACATAGCAAGAAAAAACTTTAAAAGGCTCGTCTAGAAAGATTTTTTTTTTTTTTTTTTTTTTTCTCTCAACTCCATTCAATTTATTATCAGATCTAAATTCAAAAAGAAAACATACACGTAAAAAGAAAAAGGAAAAAAAAAAAAAAAAAAAAAAAAAAAGAAGCCCCTTAGCTCTAGCCTCTAAGAATTGAATGGTTTTCACAGTGAACAAAACTACTAGACAAGAACTTTAAAACTTGTACTACTATTGCTATTACTAGACAAGGATTGAATTGGCATCTTCTTGTATAGTCTGAACATAATCATTTCAGGGCAAACTCACATCAATAGAGTCAGAACAATGAGTACTTGTGGAACTGGGAAATTTACCTTTCTTGGACCACAGC
The DNA here is from genome assembly GCA_019097785.1 of Fraxinus excelsior. Taxonomy (NCBI): domain Eukaryota; kingdom Viridiplantae; phylum Streptophyta; class Magnoliopsida; order Lamiales; family Oleaceae; genus Fraxinus; species Fraxinus excelsior. Next base: position 13,191,804 of record CM032629.1, read on the forward strand.
CATATCTTAGAAACAGAAAAGCTTTCACCTTTACTTCTAATGTTAATTTTCTTCTCGTCAAAAGCATCCTCATCAGTTTTGAAATTCCCACTTTGCCCTCCTTTCTCTTTCACAGAAGGGCACAAGGCCACTTGCAGGTCTGAATCAGCAACCACATATTGGAATGACCCCATCGAGAAACACCTCCTAGCATCAATATTGCTGTTGCTAGTCTCCCCCACTTCTCTTTTTTCACATTCTTGACTATAATTTGTGTTCTTAAATTTGCCAAGTCTCACAGAAAAAACCCTTTTGTCACTGATAATGCTACTATCTTCTTGATTTGTCTTTGGACCACAAGAAACAGTAACAAGACCTGAATCCCCTGAATTTCTTTCGTCATCTTTCGAATCATCGAAGGCAAAAAATGGGTTCTCAAAAGAAAACTCAGGAGCCAAAATTACCCCTCTACAAAGTGGACACGTTGAGTTTGAGAGTAACCATGTGTCTATACAATCAATGTGAAAAGCATGGCTGCATAAGGGCAGAAGCCTCAAATTGTCTTGCACTGAGAATTCACACAAACAAACAGCACAATCAAATGGCTCTTTTGAGCCCACAACATCCTTGTATAGAAACACAGGGAGCGCATCAATATAGGCTTGATCTAGACCTGAATCATGTAAATGGAAGAGGTGTTGTAACTGTCTTTGAAAAGCAACAGAAGTGGACATTTCTGGGTTTGGATTAGACTGTGATGATGAATTGCTTCGCTTCACAAGAAATTTAACAACCAGGTGGAGAGCACCAGAAACGAAGAATATAGCAGCTAGTATTAATATGATGAAAAGAATTATTGGGCTGATTTTACTCCCAAATGCTGACTGAATCCAAGACATTTTAGCATTTAGGCAACATAACAAAGAACCATCTAATCAACTGTATAGAATCAAACAGGAAATCACTTGTTAAGAATCCCAATAACTCAATTTCTTTTGCTTGCTTTGAGAACAAATCCAATTGACGTGCACAAGCAATAGGCAGATTCCTTCTTTCTATTTCAAGAAACCGAACTAAAAAATAGCGAAGACTCAAAATATTAACCAAAATTGGGATGCAAAAAGATCGTGAATTGCTTCAAATGATACTACTGCCAAAACATGCCACCATTTCTTTGCTTGGACATAAATGGCGAAACCCAACAAACAGCTGTGTAAATGTCAATAATAATTACCTCATAGTTTGAACATTCCCCATAACTTCTTCACCGCTATGCTAAAGTAGTGAAAACATGTTATGCAGTTTTACTTGATGATTTAGCCTAGGAAAGCGTGCAATTTAGAAAATTAAGGAAGAATTCTCTTTGAGGGGCTTAAATTTCAGTGCGTGGGTGTGAAGTGGAGGTGTAGATATTTGGGATTGAGTTTGTAGCTGCCAGTGTCAAGGTCCAAACTCCAAAGTCCCAAAAAGAGGCAAATTTAGTCTGTATTATAAAAAAGTTAGGATAAAATCTATTGAAGCTTATTTTTAAATATTGAATCTTAAAAATAAAGAGAATATTTTATTTAGAGAGATTCTTGAAAATGCTCTAAAAAGAAAGAAATTAGAGAGATCGAATGAAAAAGAAAATTTCTTCTACTAATTTTTAGGTTGAATGACAAACGTAGATCACGTAGAGTTTGTAGTTAAGAAAAATTTTCTTTGCCTTTCTTGTATGCTCAACTTGATAGTTCTCAAGAGCATCAACTCGACAGCATCTCGAAAGCCTCACTAGGGTAAAAAGTAGAAGAAAGAGGAGGCACGGGTTAGGTAGAGGTGAGGAAGGATGTGAATAACATGGAAAAGACATATGATGTACAAAGAAAATCTTTAAAATGAAAAAGTTATTATTGAATTATTTTTCTCTTTAACCACTAAAACACGGCCATTTCAGAAACAAAAATTGCTTTAAGTTCATGGTAGTGTATTAAGGAAAGTATTTCGATTTATTAATATATTACTTTCAACACATCATCTCACGTTCAAATTATATTTTACCGGCGGTCTAATACAAAAAATTTTATAATGAAAAATTATTTATTTATATTTTTCTTTTAACATAGAAATCAAGGGACCAATAACTTGCATACGACCACATTTCATCTTTTCAAACGGTTATGCTACATGTACAGAACTTTTTACATAGACCATGTTGGGAGCCATACCAAGCAAAATTCTGCCCGTTGGATGCACTATTGAGCCGAAACATTTGACTGAGTTGTGTCTAGGTGGGGCCCAGAGTGATGAAAATAACGGCACTAAAATCGATTTTTCAGTTGAAAATTTTTTAACAGACAGGCCCATAATATTTGCCCGAATCGACAAGAATTATGTAAAAGGTTATGTACAAATAGATTAATTCCTTTTCAAAATTATTGGGGGGTTTTTAAGCGAGTATTATTATCATAGTACTGATTTTTCTTTCTGGTTTCTTGCATTACATTTCTAAAGCAATAGGATCATTTTTAAATCTAATTATGAGAAATGAGCCTAAAATTCTTGAAATCAAGTAGCGTAATCTATGATAAATCTTTCATTTTCTTGAATGAAAGCTGGCTGATTCCCCAGTAAAAAGGTAAAGCAAAAGAGAACACAAAAAGTTAAAAGGAAAGAAGGAATTCTCTATCTTTTCACTTTTTATTTACTTCTAATACACAAACATGTCAAAAAAAAAAAAAAGCCTAAACATTTGAACTAAGAGCCTAGTTTAATAATTAAAATGAAACCCGAAAAAAGAACCTTATTGGCTATTGAGGGCATATATAAAGTAAAATATAATTCTTTTTTTTTCTCTCTGTGCGTATTTATAATTTTAAATTAGGTAGTTCGATCTTAACGTTTGTCTATCTCTCATACTCTCTTCTTATATGACTCAATTTTCAATTGAACTGAAAATAGTATCGAAGAAGACAGTTTTGGTGGGGCAAATAGATTTGATAATCAAAGGGTACGTGTATAACTCTACTATCTTTTTTGTATCGTATATAATCGATTTCATTTATATTTATAGCATATTCATTTATGTCAAGCCAACTACTCAGCAATTTATGTCATTTATTAACCTAACAGATTACATAGGTTAGAAATGATGGAACAAAATCGTAAGTTACTTAAATGACTCAACCATGACAAAATGAAAACAATGAATTATCAAATTAAAATGAAATTTGCTAAAAGAAGGTATTAATAACTAAGATTCATTATTTCATGTGATTGAGAGTAATAAATGAATTACATCTCTTCATTGGTAAGTCCTTAAATGAAAGCAAAATAATTTCTCGATTTAAAGGTATTGGTGCATGAAAACGGGGTTTTATTCGTTTTCCGTGTACTGCTCACCCGTTAGAGGTGCAAAAAGTGAGCCATGTCCCTTGAAAGCCAAACTCATGGCACGGTCCAGTACGAGACGGTTGAGGTATGGCCATTAAAAGCCAGCTAGTGGCGCGGTCGACTCATGCCTTGAGCTGGGGAGTGCCACACTAGATCTAGAGGCCTTGTGCCCATCTGTCGTCCATTGGACATAACTTAATGTACTCTGTACTTTTATTCTTGACAGTGGTTCAACCGAATTTTATAGGACACTTTGAAAACTCGCACATGTATTAGGTTGCTTTACTTTTCCTACTATGTAAAAGATATTAGGGCGAACTTCCTTTCCATGTCATAGTAAAGAGAAAATAAAGAGGTGGAGTAGTCCAAAACAATTCTAATCCTCTTCTTCAGTATATACGTAATTCTGCAGTGGCAACGACAACATCAAGTTGATGTAGCTCTCAAATTGAGAATGACTCACCTTCAATCATGTATTCTTGTTTCGCATTGAAAATTGCTCTAGACAATACACTTCTTCGTTTAATCCATAACATGAGCATGCTTATTATATTATTGAAAAAAATGAAGTCCCCTAATGCCAAGCCCTATTTTGCATTGGACTTTGCTCTAATGAGTCTAACGCAATTCATAACTGTATGTGAAATCTAAAATATTTCAAGAAACATTAAAATGCTATTAAAATACAAAAAGTACTATATGCTCCATTAAACATATCCAAAACTAATGACTATAACTTTACCTCATTTATCAATGTAACTGAGATTTTGAAGAGGCAATTATCACTCAATTCATTAACTATCAGCTGTCCATACGGAAATTCAAAATTGAGTTTTTCTTCACCTAAAACTAACCTGAATATGTGACTACGTATAACTCATTCCCTACAATTGGATTCTTCCTCTGCCAGAGCTCTGAAATCTTGAGATTTCACGTGTTCACTGTGTTAATTTCAGCTTCCAGCGAGCTTTTCATCACCGATAGCTTGAATCGGGCATATTATCTTTTAGCACATGCTTGGTACACAGAGGGAGGATATCCCTTTTCTATTAAAAGAGGGAATCCTCCGTTTACTATGCATTTAAGACGTATTTACCTCTTCCCATTTTATCACTCTTTCATATTCATTTCTGGTTTCAAACTGGTTTTGTATTATTGCTAAAAAAAATTTGCCGACTTATTTCTCTTATTATATATTTTGATTTCAAACAACAAATAAATTATTCGACTTTCTCTCGCTTTTTCTCAGTAGTGTTGTAAAGTGGCAAAACAATGGTAAGAGTTTTTGATTTTTTCAGTTTTAGTTTTTGTCTGATACTATGTAGGCTTCAAATTATTTTTTCAGTTTTAGTTTTTGCTTGATACTATGTAGGCTTGAAATTTTATACAAAAAAATAATAAAAAGTTACGGAGAGCAGTGAAAGAAGGGTAGAGAGAAATCAAGAGAAGAGAGACTAACTATTATTAATTGCAGAGAATTTTTTTTTAATTGGAAATATTATATAATTTAGCATTTGTTAAACAATGTCTAACTATTATTAATTGTAGAGGATTTTTTTTTTCATAGTAAGTTGGAAGAGCAAAAAAAAAAATTTAACAAACTCTCTGTGCACCCATGTGGAGTTGGTGTCTCCCCGTGCGCGCACGGAGAGTAGTTTTTTTTTTATAACACTCCATTTAAAATATTATTTTTTCCTCCTTTCATCATCTTTGATATTTGTTAAAAAAAATTATTTACAACAGATAAATTCTTCAACACATACACGAAAATTATAATTTTCTTTCGGGGGCGTTGTCCTCGAGCCCCCACGAGGGGCACTGCCCTCTCGACCTCTGCGACCTGACAGGGCAGGTCGATCCCTGCTGGGGGCGTAGCATTTACTGTTATAAGAATTGTCCAAATCTAACATTGAAGATATATTTCACGATAATTTAACATATTTAACACACTAACATTACCCTCAAAATGACCCAACCGTGCATTGCATGGGCACAAAACTAGTAGTTAGTAGAAATTATAGCTTCTTCGTCGTTTCTTCTTTCGTAATATTAAACATGCTAGTGGTGTAAATGTTCCGATAGATATATTGCTTATGTATTAGTAGTTCTTGTAGCATAAAATTACTCTTCAAAAGACGGCTGTCAATACTTGATATCTTTATGCTTGTAACGAACTAAGTATATTTCTTTTGATATCTTCTTTTTGTTGGTAAAATATTACAGCTTTACCAAAAGGGATTCTCCAATCCTTTCTGAAAAGAAGGCTGCTGTAGCCGAGCGAGATGTGGCTATCATAAAGCGAGATTTTGCAATAGTAGAAGGGAATAATGCCATAATTGAACGAGACAATGCTATTTGTTGCTCGTATAAATAATCGCCTCTGATGGAGTCACTTAACAAACGAATAGAGTGTTAGGTTTATATATTGTATTGGCGATTCTGTGAACAAAAGGACCAACTTGAACGATTATAAAAGTTTGAGGACTAAATTGTAAAGTTTCATAGTTGGTAGGTTAACTTAGAATTTGGGGTTTCATGTTTGGAACAAGAAGGATTCACACCGATTTTTCGCTAGCTGCTCACCAGAGTCGTGCTCGAGCGGATGAAGCAGGAACATCCTAGCTCGACCTTCGCCCATCGCTCGAGCGATTTATTATTCGGCTAGACCTAATTTCGATTTCCGAGACTTTTACTTGGCCTATTCTACCTAAATTGTCCAACCTATAAATAGAGACGCCACATATTCTACGAACAAGAGATTGAACATACTATTTTCTAAGGAGAATTCATCTACACAAGATCAAAAGTCCAATCCTTCAATCATATATGTGCTCATCATATTGAAAACATCAAATTCATCAAATCAAACACCGGATTGCATTCTTCGCTTGGGTCTGTCAGAAAGATTGTGTCATCAACTTTGTTGCATTGAAGATTAAGGAAGAATTTGAAGAACGAGGAGTTCTTGGAAAAATCTACAGGAGATAAATTACGTAAAAAGTCATGATCATATGTAGTACAAGTTCTAAGCCAATTTCTTCAATCACAAAAACAACCTCATTTGGAGGTAGCCTATCATTTGTTACTATATTTAAAGGGTACACCAGGACAAGACCTCCTCTTTGAAAGCAGATCTGATTAACATCTCAAAGACTTTTGTAATGCAGGTTGGGCTGTGTGTTCGGATACTAGAAGATCTATTACTGGTTATTGCATATTATTGGGAAATTCACTAATATCCTGGAAGTCTAAAAAGAAACATACGGTTTCAAGATCTTCAAGTGAAGTTGAGTATCGATCCATGGCAGCAGCAGTTTGTGAATTCAGTTGGTTGAAAAATATACTAAAAGATTTACGTGTTGTGCATACTAGACCAGTCTTTAATCAGGCTATACACATAGCCAGTAACCACATCTTTTCATGAAAGAACAAAACACAGAAATTGATTGTCATCTTGTAAGGGATACGGTGCAAATGAGAGAGGTAAAGATGTTACATGTGGCTTCACAAGAGCAGGCTGCAAACATGATAACCAAGTCGTTAGAAGGAGCTAGATTCAAATCATTATTAAGCAAGATGAGAGTGTTAAATATACATTTGTCATCTTGAGGGGGAGTATTGAGTATCAATAGTATATGGTTATTTAAGTCATTTCACATTCTTTCATTATGTTATGGTAGTTAGATATTCCTTCACTTTGTATATATATTTGCACATGTATTGGCATCATTCATATTGAAATCATCATAATCATTTTTCCCATCACTTCTCTCCCTTCACCCTAGAGTTTTCTTATTCTAAGTCATCAACATTTGGTTTGTAGAGATTTTGCTGTAACGCAAAACCTTCAACCTCGCTAATCTTATTGCCAGCTAAGTAAAATTCATTCAGGAAAGAACATGAAGCAATGGCTTTCCAAGAAAAAAACGAACCGGGGAAAGAGAATGCTTACTGGAGAAAAGGGGGAGGTTTTTTTTTCTTACATCAAAAAGTGAACTTACAACCAATATAGAATAAGTGAAAAGCTACCAAATTTGGCTGCACAAGAGCCACATTGAACAAAGTCTACAGAGTTATGCCATTTATACTTGGCATTACTTTCACAAGTATTTAATAAAAACAATCATGCTATTTGTACAACCAAATGGTTGACAAACAAGTTGACCGACACTCACAATGGGGCACTTTTTTTTTTGAATTTTTTAAGCATGCGGGGCCCGCATGCATATGAAAGATTGTCAACCTCTTATATACAAATGGAATTTCCCTTTAAAAAAAGGGTGGGTCCACCCTTTGTGAGGGGTCTGTGAAGTCTACAGCTCAGTCTCTACATGCCATGTTTTTCCTTGTATTGTAGATTGATCTTTGATAAAACTAAAGTTGGAGTTTAAGTAATAAACTTCAACTCAACAATCTCCTTTACTATTCACATTGAACCCATTAGACACAAGTATTATCCAGGTTTTTGCTGAATCGACATAGTTATAACTATAACTCTCATCAACAGGATTTTGACCAGTATTCTTGTCGTGGTTTGATGCACACTCATCTCTTTCTTGGTTTGGTGTAACCTGTACAGCAGCAAAGGATTTTCACTGTGATCCGAAGCAGGGGTGAAGCCAGGTCGTCGAAATAGGGGGGTCCCAGAGTTGAAGGAGTGGGGGCCCACGGGGGTTGGTATTTTGTTAAAATGAGGGAAGTTGGTATTTTGTAATGGAGAAAGGAAACAAATGAACATAAATTAATATATATTATTAACAAAAAAAATCAAGAAACGTATAAAAGAAGTACTAATCTTTAATTTAGCAAAAGAAAATTGAAACATTACCTGTTAAAATTAGGGAAGTTGGTACTTTGTGATGGAGAAAAGAAACAAAGGAATATAAATTAATATACATTATTAACAAAAAAATCAAGAAACGTATAAAAAAAAGTACTAATCTTTAATTTAGCAAACAGGAGCCGGGACGGAAATGCTTGGATCTGGATTGGTAGGGTTTAAGTTTTTTATTCATTTAAGGACAAAATGGTAAATACAAAAAATGAAATTTAAAAATTTAAAAAAAAAAATTGTCAAAAAATTTTGTGGCCCTAGGACCCCCTTCCCTCCGCCCCCGATCCGAAGCTTATCTAGGTGCATGCACAATCAAGCATAACGGGATGGCCAAACTGTCAAACAAATGCTAGTGCAACATGATTACATTTTCAAACGAGATAACCATGTGTTTCGAAATTCACTGAGGCCAGCACATAACTGTTACCTTTTTCTTTATGCTCAGTATCCATTAATAATAGAATAAATGCACAAACAGATTTCTTTCTTAACGATACCCAAAGAATATAACATTAAAAAAGAGGTGTAAAAATGAGTGTACAACAGATTGCTATCTTAGTTTAGTTCTATATAACTCAAGGATAATGTAGAATAGTTTATTTACTAACGACTTTCTTGTTACTACAAGAAGTAGGCGCAAATTCTGGTTGAACATACAAAGATAAACACTAATGGAAGGAAATAAGCAAATTCCTCATCGCCCTTGTGGAGCAGACAACGTCAATTCATTGGAAACTGAATCTGGTTTATTAGAGGATGATGACGGTGTGCGCAAAACGCGTTTTCTCATTATGAAAGCTGGTTCACTAGGAACTGGAAGAACTGCAGTTTCACCACTAAGCATGAGAACTACATTTGACATGGTGGGGCGATCATTGGGATCATCTTCCACACACAGCAGCCCAACATTAATGCACTTTATAACTTCAGATTTCTCACAAGATTCAAGCAGTATAGGGTCCAATAAATCAAGTGCCTTGTTTTCACTCCACAATCTCCATGCCTGCATAAATAGCTTCAAAATATTTTAGAAAATGAATTCGGTAAAAGAAATTGCTTATAAATGGAGGAATTTGGCCACTTACATAACCCAAGAGATTCATGCATTCTGTGAATTGATTAAATCCTGTGTTTCTCTTTCCACTTATTATCTCCAGAACAACAACTCCAAAACTAAATATATCTGACTTTGTCGAGAATAGCCCGTCCAAAGCATACTCCGGAGACATATAACCACTGGATCAAGATTACTAGATGTTATTATGTATATATGACACAATATAGTATGTCTATATCCATATATAAGCATAATTAAATAAAAATCGTCATTGTTGATATCATTTCACTTGGTACAGAGAAGCCAAAGTCTGTACAATGCTTTGGACTGGAAAGAAGAAACAGAGACCATTGGCATTAATAACCTTCATTAACCAACTAGACAGATGTGCATTCTAAACTGGTTAGTTCATTGCAAAGTCTTCTCACATAAATATGTGGCATGGCTGGAGAAATAGAGGGAGATTGAAAACAAAAGGCGGAGCTAGAGTGTTCATTCTTCAAGATCATTTTCTTTCTCTAGTTCTGAGTGATCTGGTTTTCTTATTTTCTGTTTCAGAGAGATATATGTCTTGCATTCACAGTGTAACTTCATTTGTTCATAGAGAAGCCAGCTCAAAAAACTGAGCTATGGGGTCGTAACATTAGCTGAACCCCCAGAACAATATTCTGTGATGTACTTCTTAAATTACTGTTTTCTTTTGTGCTTATTCCAAGAACTGAATTCCTCGAAATAGACCAATAAATGGAGTTTGTGCGTACAAGATCATAATAATCGTGATAAGAGAGGAAAAACTTTGGTGTCTCTTGCTTTCAGCAGTCTCTGTGTAATTATATGAATTAAACTGACACTTACTAGGTTCCCATAACCTTGTGGGTGCTTGCTTCTGTTGCTTTACCCTCAACAATTCTTGCCAAACCGAAGTCTGAAATTTTGGGGTTCATCTCTTCATCTAACAGAATGTTGCTTGTTTTCAAATCTCTATGAATAATCCTCAACCTTGAATCACGGTGAAGATAAAGAACCCCTCTTGCAATCCCCAAGATGATGTCAAACCGTTTTTTCCAGTTCAGTAACAAGCATAGTTTTTGATCTAGTAATTTTTGTGAAAAAATAAAATAAATATTGATTGAAATTGACAATTCCATTATAAAAATTATCATTTTCATGAACTAACCAAATATAACGGCATCCAAACTTTTGTTGGGCATATATTCATAGAGTAAGATCTTTTCATTCTCTTTCATGCAGTAGCCTAAAAGACGTACGAGGTTACGATGTTGAAGCTTTGCGATCAATACAACTTCATTCTGAAACTCATTAATGCCTTGCACAGAACAGCTTGACAACCTTTTCACTGCAATTTCTTGTCCTCCAGGAAACATTCCCTGCAGAAGTCGTGAACTAGAATTAATACATTAAGGCACGAACTTGATTATACGAAAAAAATCAATGGGGAAAATCATATTAAAACCTTGTAAACAGATCCGAATCCTCCTCGCCCAAGTTTGTGTACATCTGAAAAGTTCTCTGTAGCGGCTAATATACTTTCCCAACTGCATAAAGGAACATCAATACCACTCTTGTAAATATCTCCCCCCAACTCATCAAAGAAATTTTTGGTTGCAACCTTCAAGCCGTCCTTGTACCTAAATGCTACCAATGATCCCTCAACTGCTTTTGTAGTTCCAAATGTATGTTTATGACATCCCCGTGTCATGAGCCAAACAATGGCCGATAGAACCATAACAACAGCAACGGAACCCACAGCCGCGCCTATTACAACCTTTTTACCCATTTTGGTGCTCTGTTTGGTGCTCAGAAACTGGACGGCAGAGGCAGAAAGCCGAATATAGATAGTTCTCCCATTGCTATCATTGTCCGAGAGCTTTTGCAAATTCATTAGTTCTCCATTCCAAACTAGGCATTCATGGCCATCAGAAGAATAAGCTGTACAAGAGCAACTATTCATGCAGGTAGATTCACATTCTCCAGCACTCCTCGCCATCACTGATTGAGAATTACTAGGTAACATAACTTGGGAATTCGCCAAAAACTTATCTTTTCCCGCCGGACCATTCTCACACGACAGATTGTTCTTTCTCACACAGCCACCAGAGTAATCCTTCATATTCCAATCCTTCTCCGAATTTTGCACAAATCCAGGCAAACAAAAACAGAACGGAGATGAATACTGATTGCAGGTACTAAATGCCCCACAATAAGCGTACACCTCACATTGTTGCATTGGCAGAGACCCAAGAAAACTCCACTTCTTCGTATTCTCCAACCATAATGTCTCCCTAAGTTGGCCGGAAACCTCCATCACCAATCTCGCCATAGTAGAAGGTTTATAAAGAGAAAATGTGAAATAAGTCTCATTAACGTTATCAACATAAGTAACATTAAAGCTATAACTCTGACTTGTTTTAGGGATTAAACCGAACCTGTACCCACTCCAAGCTCCACTAGTCCAGTATTTTACAGTCCTATTCCTGATTATATTGCCCTCATGACTCCCATTAGGGTTCATGCCCAGCTCAAATGAGAATAGTCCAGGTGCAGGATCCTCAGAATTTTTCCAAGAAGTGAGGATCGTTTTTGTTTTTGAACGTTTGTCATAGGAAAGTTTTCCACCAGGCAAAACCGTATCTGTTGGATGATCAAAACTTTGCCAGAATCCTTCAGTTGACTTATGTTTTGAACCACCTCTCAAAACTAAATTCCCGTCATCGCCTAACGTTGCCACTACAGAATTTGAGGTTTTCGAGTTTACACTCGTGGACCAAATTGAAACCTGGGACTGCATAAGCACCAAATTTCCTTCTGAAATTTTCAGTTCTGCAGAATTAATGTCTGAAATGGGTGTCTCTCTATTTGCTACCCAAACTATGGTCGTTGGACTAACAATTTTATACCATATTCCAATATAATACTTAGCAGAATTACCTGGTTTGAAGAATCCCAGTTCAAAAGTCCCACCAGAGGACACGATTGTCTGGCTTCCTGACAGAGATTGGTTTGCTGTGATGCTGTCAGCTCCTTGGGAGAGATTGTTGTTTATAGAAAAACATATGAAAAAGAACACAGAGAGAATGAAACAAGAAGTTTTTTTTGTGATCATGGCTGCAGTAGTCTACGGCAGGAGAGAGCTCAATGAGCATTAAGCCCTTGTCTGGAAGGGATTGTGCTTGTGTCATTTTCACCAACAGTGTCGCCAGGTGGGGAAGTCAAGAAACGAGGCAATGTGAAATGTACTTTCTGACAGCATGTTGACCATCCCACATTTGTTTTTAGAGTACAGCCAAATGAACATAATGGATGACCATTTGGTGGATCAAGCCCTCACATGGAATGCGTGGGTCCCGACATGAATTAAATAATGTCAATCTCTCATGTGTGTGTGTTTGTCATCCATGCGGTCATCCATTATGTTTGTGTAGCATAACTCCTAAACACAATTGTCAAGTGTACAAGTAATGTACATGTGGATGGAAGAGAAGTTGGAATTTATTGACACCCCGAGTCCTACTAGACATTTTTTAGAAAATTCAATGCATACATTGTTAATTTTTTAGTTTTCATCTTTGTTTGGTGCAAACTCATTGAGGCTTGTCATATTCTCATAACTATTTGTCGAAAATCCTATAAGGAATCTGAAAATAAAGAGAGGAGATAAATATTGTTTGAAAGACGACATTTTTCACGTGTTCAACCCTATCATTTCTAGTTTTCTTCAATAATTTTGGGACTGTTCTCCTCGTGTTTCAGTTTTTAATTTTGAGTTTTGGATTCATTTTGAGTTTTGTGTTTTGAGTGTTTATTTTGAGATTGCTAAAAACGCGTTTTTTTTTTCATTTTAAAAACTTGTTTTAAAAAATAAAAACAATGAAGTTTTGGCTTGATTTTAACTGAAAATAGCTAAAAAGGCTTTTTTGACGTTTTTTGTTTTATTTGAAAATTTTAAACTCGTTTTTGGAAATTCGTTTTTAAAAATAGATAAATAAACGTATTTTCAATATTTTTCGAAAATTGAAAACTGAAAATGGACCCACCCCTTTCTCGTTCCTTCAGCCTCCATCTCCTCTGTTCTTTCCCAACGCTCTAGACCCCAAGAGCTTTCATGAATCGTTAATTTCCACACGTCATCTCCTGATTTGACTAGTTGCAGCAGCCTCGTTTGACTAGTTGCAGTAGAAAAGTATATGATTTACTTCTTCACATAAACTAAAGAAAAATAGAATGTCAACAGTAAAATTTTGTGACACTCAATTTTTTTTTTTCCCTTCATAAATCCGTGGACATTTTGGTCATTTTGAAGTAAGGTACCGTATAGTTTAATTTTAGTCAATTTCATAAATCAAATTATTTTTCCCACATTTCTTAATAAGAGCACAAAAAAAGATCATTTAGCAAATGACTAGTGAATCCATTATAAAAGCTCAAATATCATGAATTTAATCCAACTTTACTCAATCAAATCTCGACTGAAGCAAAAATTAGTTTAAAATTCAAGAAAACTGTTCAAATATTTTATTGATCAATCAATATACTATAATAATAAAAAAAGTAAAATATACATTGTTTCTTAGATTTATAAGTTTACTTGAATTGGTTTTCCATTTGTACTTGTAAGAAATCGAAGCATTCTTTAACATGAATTTCTGGTCAAGAAACTTACTTGAAATGATGAATTCCAAGATTTTTTTATGGTTGAATCACCAACATTCCAAAACTCCAACAATCTGCATTTTTTGTTCTCCAATGATCCCAATCCCGATTACAATGGAAGGGAATTATTATCCACAATCTAAGTGTCAATTTTTGTGAGATTTTATGTCCAAAATGTGGTTTTAAGGATTTTCTAATTGTGGTGTAAATTTCCATACGAATTTTCCTTTCATCTTTCATGCCATTTTTTTCACTCCATAATTCAATGCACAATCATTGGAGATTATAGGGAATTAAGGGTGGTGATATGAAGTTGCATGTTTGAACTTCAAATTCAAACCACTCCCTCCAACCCTTTTAATAACTTGTCGGTCAGGTCATCTCACATGGGTGACCCACGACCTGTATTTTTCTAGCATGACGGGTTTGATCTGAACCACAAGAGACAACGAATGTCTTGCATTAGATCTTTCTCAACATCTATCTCACAAAAATTCATATGACAAATAAATCGTGTGACCAGCGAGTAATATTAGAGCTCACAGTACTATAAACCTATTAAGAATATATAATAGCTCAACTAGAGAAACATTATATATCGATGTACCCCAAACCCATTTTCCAACATTAATTCAAGTATTTTCGATCCTTAGAATATTTATGGAACATACTTGAACCCTACATCATATCATTGAATTCAGAATTATGTTCTATACTCTAAATGGTTAAACACAATTGTCCGGTCGGTGAATACAAATATAAATATTGGTCAAAATAGTTTTCATTTCCTACTTGAAACCTTCAACTTTGAATACAATGGAACCGTAGACTGTGCTAGCAAAACGAAATGACCCATTTTTTTCAAACTCGATAAAATAGTAGTATTATCCGTAATAGACCCAGAGCCAACTCCCAACGGTACTGTACTGTACCAAACTATATTTCTACCATGGTACCAAACCTATGCTGATGTTTCTTTACTGATTCTACCCGACCTTGCTAGATGTATAACTGAGATTTTCTCCACCCCTCCAATACAACACGGACGCCCTTTCGAACTTTCAAGACTCCACCTACACCAGAGAACGTGTACCCTCTCGAATCCAAGGTACTCAGTGAGATGATATTCTTTTTCAAGTCTGGAACATGTCGAACTTGGCCAAGTGTTCTGATTGTTTCATCCTCTAACTTCAATCTGACTTTCCTAATACCAGCTACCCGACAAGATTCGTTGTTTTCCATAAGAACGGCCATTGCGTCATGCTTTCATATGATTTAAACAAGTCCCGATTGGGGCTCATATGAAACGAACAAGTTGTATCCAAGATCCACTTCTCGTCAAGCTTGGACTCACTTCAGAAATTGTCAAAAGATCTCCATTACTCACAAAGTTATTTGCGATGTTTGCTTAACTTGAAGTCCCTGATTGTCTCCCATGATTTGTAGCTGAATTAGCCTTACCCTGCAACTTCTTGCAATCCCTCTTGATGTGTCCTTTCTTCTTGCAATAATAGCAAACCCTATTTCTGGAATCCCCCATCAAGTTGTCTCTTTGCCGATCACCACAGACCCCAAGAGCTTCATCATCTCTAGAACCAGCTCCAATCAAATGCTTTATCTTCCCATTTGAGAACAAAGCATCATACACGTCTTCAATAGTGAGTGTATCATGACTGTATAGAATCGTGCCCCTAAACGATGAGAACGAACTAGGCAGCGAGCACAACGGGATTAAGGCCAAGTTATCTTCAGCATATTTTAGTCATACACAATTACTTCGTTTCAACTACAATGTAGCTAATGTCTTCTCCTTCAAGACGTCCTGAAGAATGTTGTTAGATAAATGAAGATGAATCTGCGAAAGTGCCTTGTGATCCTTCCATTGCTTATACTCTGTTGTCCAAGCTATGGTCATCTTATCAAATCCCAACAAAGCATCATCCAAATCCACATGCACCAATATAGCTCTCATCTTCACTTGTCACAACGAAAATCTTGTACTGCGATCCAACAGCGGAACATCATACTTCATGTTAGCCATCGATAACAAAAAATCTCGAACGATGTGGAACTGTTGAACCTTAACTTCGATACCACTTGTTAGGAATTTGAGGAGGTGATATGGTGTGATATGAAGTATAGATTGCACAAACAATAAATAAGAACCAGTTTTTTTTTAAAAAAAAGCAAGAAGATGAATTGGCAGAGGAACAGAATACTTTATTATTGACAACCAATGGAGAGAATACAATTTATGAAATATTCTACTACAATCAATTGAATGAAGAGTCTACTATTTATAGGAGACATGTCCAAACCATAGAACATGGAAACTAGCTCAAAAAATGCGTAAAAACAAAAAATAAGGAAAATAAATATGTGGCTCGTCACTTGAGTGAGAAGAGGATGAGAGCCTGTCGCTCGAGTGTAGAATCAGCGATAGGAGAGCGACAGCTTCACTGTTCCAATTTTGCTCCTCTCGCTCGAGCGAGAGTCGAGCGTCCATCCAACACCGTCAATCTGCCTTTTTTCCTTCTTGGACCCTATTTTGACATCGTCAAGCCCAATACTCTACAGTGCGAAACCCTAGACCCAATTTGGACCAGATTTTTGGGTCACAAAACCCAACGTACTAATTAAATTAGGTTACTTCAAATGGCCCAAATAGGTTGTACGATTGTTTGTTTGATTGTGATGTCGACATTTCACTTTACTCATCGATCGAGGCGTATGAAGTATAATCTAAAAAATCGGTTTAACATCATCATTTATTGGGTATTAATAAACCCCACAAGATGTTTTTGGGCAAATTAAGCCGACGTCATGGTCGGAGAAAATGAATGAGTGGAATTTGTTTTGGTCTCAACCTAGGAAGCAATGTGAAGTGTATGTGTATTGTGGGAAATTTGGTATTTGTAATCAGAATTCATTGCCTTTCTGTCCTTGTTTGTCACGATTTAAGTCGAAGTCAGAGTATCATTAGAACTTGATTGATTTTTCGGATGGTTGTATAAGAGAGATCAATTTGTAGTGTAGGAATGATAATACTTCCACAGGAATAAAATACAATTTTTTGGCGAATTCCCAAGTTATGTTACCTAATCAATCTCAATCAATGAATATAGGAAGTGCTGGAGATTGTGAATCTATTTGCATGAATAATTTCTCTTATACAGCTTATTCTTACAATGGCAATGAATGCTTGGTTAGGAATGTTGAATTATTAAACTTGCAACAACTTTCGAAAGATGATGGCAGTGGAAGGACAATCTACATTCAACTTGCTGCCTCTGCCCCTTAGTTTTTTAGTACCAAAAAAATAAAGGGGTTCCAATAGGCACTATTGTGGGTTCGTTGCTCTTGTTACGGTGCTCTTAGCTATTTTTGGAGTTGTGATCCACAGACGTTGAAGGCATATACTTGGAACTGCAATAGCAGTCGAAATATCATCTATAGTGAAAAATGCATAGTTCGACCCTAACAATATCTAGAGGGGATGACTAGGTATTATATGTGGAATTAAAATAATTAAAGAATTAAATAGCAGCAAGTCACTTTTTAATTCTTTTTTAGATGATTAAGCATGCACGTCAGTTTTAATACTATGTTTGAATACCACAGTTTATACAATTTAAACAGTAAATGAAACAATAAATCAACACACGATATGATCACAAAGAAACCCAACTAGGAAAAACTTCGGGTACTTTTCCAAACAATTCACTATAAACGATTCAAACAACTTACAGTCTATCAGACTAGACGACACATACTATCTGATCTCCCGACTGCAATTCCTACAGCTTTTCACAGATCCCGTGCTCCTCTGCACCAATCCTTAGCTGCAATTCATCAAACTCTTCGTGGAATCTGTTACCCTATAGCATTCCTAGCCTTGCAAAATCGTCTATCTCCCATGGATAAAATATCGTTCAAGCGAGGGCTTACCGACAGTTGAGCGACAGGCTGTCGCTCAAGCGAAGAAGAGGCGACGAGTGACTAAGGTTCTATTTTTAACGCTTGAGCTAATCTATGGCGATAGTCTAGCGAAAATCTATGTTGTGTTTTCCTTCTTTTGCCATTCTCGAACCCTAGGCCTAAAAACCTTAACTTTATCTATTTGCACATTACTCCTTGATCTTTTATACAAATTACAATTAAGTTCATTTTGTTTACAGAATTGTCAATTACAACATTCAAACCTAACAAGCTTCCATTTGACATTCTGTGACAAAACTACTAACTAGAGTCAAGGTAGTAATCAAAAGTAAATTACATACTCAAAAACCTATCACAAAGCTAACTGACTTGAACAAATTTTACATTTCAATCAGCATCTTTTCCTGAAATAGACAACTCAACACCTAGTGTAAAATGTATGGAATAGTATAAATAAAGCAGTTCAAGTAGTTCATAGAATATAGGCAATTTAAGAATCATATAGTATTCTTTAGTTTCACACATGCCTGTTAAATTAAGACATAATACCAATGCAACCCAACATACCAAGAAGACACATCGATACTACTAAAACATCAAACTTAATTTAGCAGAACTGAAATTAAAATGTAAAATGTCTTTGAGTCAAAATCTGATACACAAAATGACGGGGGATAAAGAATAACAAACATCTTAATGATGCAGGTGTAAGCAGTCATAAGTATATGCAATGAACAATAAACTTTTCCACAAATCTAACTCAAATTACCCATAGAGTAAATGATATAAGTGACACATATGTGTTAAGTGTCACTAATCATCTGATAGAAGGACTCCAAACCTTAATTTTTTGATAAATAACTTACAAAATATCACTGCTAATAAAGATATTCCTCTACTTATGAAAGTCAAATCAGTCAAATACATTAGAACCTACATATAAAATCTCATTTTTTATGGAGAATGTATTTTCTCCCCTGACTTTTAATATTAAAAATTTATATTATATCACAACAGTAAACATGAATGCTCATATATATTCATCATCTTAAGTACATGCTCCTTTTCATTAAGTGACTAAAATGACACATATAATGATCTTTAGACCAGTTAACTCAAGCCAGTTGACCATAGACACCAGGTTATGAGAAACCCCGCAAGCTTAATCACCCAAGTCAAATAGGTTTCGAAAAGTAACATAAGATATTAAGATCCTCTAATTTTTTTTCATATAGTTATTTATTATTACTGGGATAATCTCGAGTTTAGGTCTAAATAAGTTGGTCAATTCATGTTCAAAGTCACCCTACAACATGTGATTGACATTCCAAATCTCATATACGCGGTAGAGTCTCACTATCAAGTTCATAGTGTGTGCAATACAGATGGTATATGAAGAGATATATATTAAATACTCCAAAAGTATCCTAAGACAACAATGGGAATTATATTACAGCTTACTAAACAAACTCATGCTTGATTACAACCAACAAAATCAAGTGTATTGTATATTATGGTGTAAAACAATTTCCTGCATAAAAACTTTTTTGTTCTCCCTTTTTCTTTTTGAAAACAATACTCAAAGCAAATAAATGCATAGAAATAAATAAAAAAACATAAAAAATAATTGGGACGCAAACATGGATGAATGGACTCAATGGACTACACATGCATGCACCTCGACACCGAATCAGTGCGAAATTGTATGACCTTACTTTTAAGAACATGACCATTTTCACGACATTCTAGTTCGCTCCTTTTAACCCAGATCTTCTTAGAAGTAAAAGTTAATTTGGTTAACCGAGTCATCATCTTAGTTAATTGGCAAGAAAGTTAATATTGCTAGAGAAGTCATGTTTCTTACTTCCAATCACAAGTTTACAACACCTAGGTCTTGTGTGTTCTAGCTGACGGGTGGGAATAAACCTAGGCTCATACCTGCTCGAAGGTTGTTGCTGATATGTAGGACGAATGACCCTACGTTGTTTAGTAGGTCTCGATCATAAGGCATGATTTTCTTTGGGTTTAGGATAAGCAATCTCACAAGCTTTGTTAGTGGCCTAGACGAATTTGGTCCTGGATGTACTAGCAGTAGTATCACTATTTTTAACGTAACCTAGAACATGCCTATTACCAATAGGCTTGTTCATTCCCAGCAAATCGCCAACTTATGCTAGCCACTCATAAAAGATTGGAGTTGAGCATTAGATTTATCAAGATCATTAGTTAATGTTTTAACTTTAGTTTCCAAATTTTCATTAACCAGCTTCAACTCACTTAACTTTTTAGTTGAGTCGTGAAGTTCACTTAACAGTTTTTATTTTTCACGTTCAAGTTCATTAACAGTTCACGATAAGACTCTCCTCAAACAATTCACGATAAGACTCGTGAATGTCGGTCTCATCCTCAGACTCTTCTTCAGACTATTTCTCTTTCTTCCCTTTCTTCCTTCTCAATTTCACGGTCAGATTTGATTGCAATAATCAAGGTGAATGCCATGTAGTTTTGTTCATATATATGACGAGATATCTCAGTCTAGAGTCTGACTCCTCATCACTCATGGTCACGGCTAAAGCCTTACGTCGTTCTTTACCCGAACTCCTCTTCATATTATGACATTCACTCCTAATCTGACCATATCCCTCGCATTCGTGGCATTGGACAGTTTGAGATTTCTTAACGGAAGTCCTAGATGTGTTTTTCTCACATCTACCTCTTGAGAGTTTATTAGGGATCTCATTTTTTCGCTCTTGAGGCTTTCTCCTATTCCTCATCACCTTCTAGAATTTTTTTAACGAAATAAGCTATTTCGTCATCCCTAAGAGTCTCAATATCAGTGGACTCGCTCTCTTCTCCTTTAATGGTGTTCATGGCGATGGATTTAACCTTTTTAGGTTGTGAGACGATGAGTTCATAAGTTTGAAGTGATCCTACGAGTTCTTCAATCTTAACAGCGTCTAGATCCTTACTTTCTTCTATCGCAGTTACCTTGAGTCTAAACCTCTCAAGTAGGGATCTAGGACTTTTCTAACAATTTTAGACTCGGAGATCTTTTCACCTAAATTAAAGATAGAGTTGATTATGTCACTCAGCTTCGCATAGAATTCATCGAACGATTCATTATCCTTCATTCTATTCTCTTCAGATTTAGTGGTTAACATCTGCAATTTAGAGTTTGTTTGCGTGAAACCTGCAAGCGTACGAGATCGTTGTACAAGTAATAAGATTTGTGAGTTAAGAGTATCGTTCCCACAAAAAATAATGTCTAATTTGTAGTTTAATAGCTACTATTAAATTCTAAGTGTAATGAAATCGAAAGAGATGGTTTGTATATTCTTTTATACTAATCCTAAACTAATGAAGCAAATAAAGTGTTTATCTAATATGTGAATGCTTGTATTGAAATTATGAATCCTCCTACTGTTATTTAATTCAACTCTTAATTCTTAATCTGAAAAATTCATGCATTCAAGACAATCGAGAATCCACTATTATTCAATATTCTTTTTCAAGATATATTCAACATATATTTTACACAACCCAATCATATTCTTAGTCTGAATTCATATGAAAAACATGCATTAATTCACAGGATTTAGCACACATGATTGCATTTGCACGTCATAGATATTATTCCTAATAACAATTGTCCATGTGCTGATTTTGCCGCGTTCTAGACTTATTATGAGTATTCCTACACTACAACAAGCAACTTACTATCTAATTGGTGATCAAGCAATCAAATAGTTCAATGGGAATGAAAAATCAATCAAGAAAAAATCAAGAAATACTAAATCAATTGTCTTGAATTAAAATAAATAAACAATAGGGTTCATCATTCATCCAATACAAATAAACTTAGCCTAACATATTAATATGAGAATTACACAGAAAATAAAAGGAAGTCATTGCCCGAATCATATATAATTGAAGAAAATCTGGAATTCGACTCTTCAAGCATTCGAAATATGATCCAAGATGGTGAATTTCTCCTTTTCCATGTGTTTTTCTTTCATTTTTCTCCAAATATGGCCTAGAATCCACACCAAATTAGGTCTCATCTCTTTCTGGATGTATCTTCCTTTAAATACAGCACCCAAGATAGCAATTCAAAACTTTCCAAATGCAAAATGAGGATTTCCCAAAATTGACTCATGCGTACGCATGGGTCTAGATGTGCGTACGCACAATGCAACATAAGTGGCTTCAGTTTGTAGGAATTGGAATCGTGCATACGCACGCCCTGCAAGCTTTTATGTACGCATGGTTCAATGTTTGGGGACCAATTTTGTAAATTGGTCCTTGAACTTCCTCATGTATATGTCTTGGTCATTTTCCAATATTTCTCGTCTCGTTCACTAATCTTTAATTCCTATTGACTCTTGGCATTTTCAAATCATCGTTTTGCACTCCGATTCAACTTTTGAATATTTACATTTAAGTCCCCGAACTTTGTATTTGATACAATGTAGGGATTTTTCTCTATCTTTGCATTCTTTTCTCCAATTATATATCAAACATTGAGTTTTACCTACGAAATGAAATATAACACAAATTAGGTAGCATTTTATTCAAAGAACAGTAAAATATCATCATTTAGGACCTCGAATAAGTGTAGAAACTACACTTATCAGAGTTTTTAACAGTTTTAGTTCCCCTGTGTATGATTTCTAAGATATCTCAAACCTCTTAAGTAGTTTCATACATCAAGACTCTCCTAAATTTCTCAATAGACATGGCCATGAATAGGACATGACGACCCTTACTATTTCAATGACACTCATCCAAATTAGTTTTAGTCCACAGTGAGATATCAGTAGGTGTTACTACACCAGCAACAGTTGTTGTAGGTGGAGCCCACCCATTTTGAACGCTAATCCAAATACGTTCATCCAAAGCCTTAAAAAAAGCTTTCATTCGA
The DNA here is from genome assembly GCA_019097785.1 of Fraxinus excelsior. Lineage (NCBI taxonomy): Eukaryota > Viridiplantae > Streptophyta > Magnoliopsida > Lamiales > Oleaceae > Fraxinus > Fraxinus excelsior. Next base: position 13,214,574 of record CM032629.1, read on the forward strand.
ATTTTCAAGTAGGCATAATTGCTTCCGTCAAAGAACGAAGGCATGAACATCGACTGACTCATCTAGAATTATTAAATAAAGTTCAAGAATCGATTTAAGGCTCTCATACCAATTGAAAAACGCGTATTTCGACCCGACAATACCTAGAGGGTGTGAATACATATTATATGCGAAATTAAAATAATTAAAGAATTAAATAGCAAGAAGTCACTTTTAATTCTTTTCTAGATGATTAAACATGCATGTCAGTTTTAATCGTATGTTTGAATATCGCAGTTTATATAATTTAAACAGTAAATAAAATAGTAAATCAACACACGGTATGATCACGAAGAAACCCAGCTAGAAAAAACTCCAGGCATTTTGCCAGGAAATTCATTATAAATGATTCAAACAACTTACAATCTATTAGACTAGATGACACGTACATATTTGATCTACTAACTGCAATTTCTACAGCTCTCTGCGGATCCCGTGCTCCCATGCACCAATCCTTAGTTACAATTCGCTAATGACATGTTTATTTTTTACTAAGCATTAAATGTCATCGGAATGTGAAATCGACATATTTTGATAAAATTATTTCATAAGTCGGAGGTATGCATGCTCTTTCAATGTAGCAATTAAAATCCATCTCATATTTTCAAACAGCTCCTCAATATGAAATGCGGGAGCTTGAATAGTAAAATCCACAAAATCAACATTATTACCTATTAGAATGTGTGATTTTTCGAATGGGTTGACCAACACCTCGGGTTCCAAATTGAATTCATCATCGAACGAAGGAGGTGAATCGTGCCTCAACGTGCTTTTGAGCTTTTTCCTGTCCTTCTAGAGCTTGCCATGAGTGAAAAATGAAGGTATGTGTGTGGTAGATCTAGGGCTTGAGAATTTGGGTGAAAATGGAAATTTGAAGGTGAAAAGTGAAATTTTGTGAAAAATAGAGTGTAAAAGTGATGGGTTTTGTGAAATGAAGGTGTATGTGATGTTTTGAGGTGAGAAAATGAGTTATGGAGAAGAGATTTAGGGAGAGAAGTGGAGAAAAAAGATGAAGATATCAGCCAATTGATTTTCCGTGTTTATAAATTCTAGCACAATACCACCCTTTTGAATGTGGTCTCTAAGGAATCGATGTCGAATTTCAATATGTTTCATCATAGAGTGCAAAAAAAGATTTTTAGATAAGTTAATTGCACTAGTGTTGTCACACACGATAAATGTATGGTCAAAGGATAAGTGATAATCACTAAGATTTGTTTCATCCATAGGACTTGTGCACAACAACTAGCGGTCGAGATATATTCAGCTTCGGCTGTAGATAAGACAACGGAATTTTGTTTCTTGCTAAATCATGATACAAGTGCAAAGCTTAGAAAGTGACATGTTCCGCTAGTACTTTTATGATCAATAGTGCATCCGGCCAAGTTGGCATCGGAATACATAAGTAGATCAATACGAGTACCTTTGGGATACCAAAGCCCGAAGGTTCTAGTGCCACTTAGATATCGAAAGATTCGTTTTACGGCCTTAAGATGCGATTCTTTAGGATTCGATTGAAATCTTGCACAAAGACAATAAACCTATGATTGCCACGAGATGATCATATTCATAGTTCGAATTCATATGACAACCATGCATTGACGTTTAAGATTATCATACATGATCGTACACGTCATAAATATTATTCCTAATATTTATTGCTCATGTGTTCCATAAACAGTGTTCTACCTACCGTGAGTTTTTCAACACTACGAATAATCAACTAATCATTTTAATGGTGCGCAAACATTAAAACAATATACTTAAGCATATTTATGAAGTCACAACATAATAATTAAACTAAAATCACATAGTATCGAATTAACTAAAAATTAATTGGTTTCATCATTCATCCAATACAAAAGAATTTAGCCTAGCATGTTATCAAGATTAAACACATAGAAGTGGAATCTTTCTGTTTTGTTGTTGCTGCTATTGTTGGAATCTCGATAGTCTTGTCTGAAAATTTTCTCCTTATCCTTAACTTTGATTGCTAGCCCATGAGAGATTTAGATGATTCCTCCATCTCGGATTATACGTGTTGGAATAGGGTTGTTCTGTTGTCCCTAAAAATTTTGCGCATAACTAAACTCCTCAGGTTGGATTACATGTATGGAGGCTATCAGACATCATTCTGTAGTATAATCAGCTCCGCAACCTTAGCAAACCGGTTTTGATTGGTGTACCATGTTCACATTCTGAGTAAAGCTGTTGAACCTCTTTGTAAATGCTTCCATTTGAGCTACTAATGATGTAGCTATGTCAACGTTATGTATTCCTGCTGTTTTCCTCATAACTTCCCTATCTATTGGCCATTTATCAATGCCTGAAATGTATTGAATTCCAGAAAGATCAACGAAAAAGGGGGAAAAATAGACGATGGCTGTCAGCTAATGCTATCCATGCTCTACAGAAAAGAAACGTTTATGCCTCAATAAATAGCAAGACTGCCTATAACTTTAAAATCCCCTAAAAAGTTTAAAAAATGATCCCTCAAGAGAAAAATAGAAATCATAACCAACTAACAATACATTCCATTGTGCTAAACCTTTTTGCAGGAATAATTTTACCATCTTGGCCACCAAATTAACTGCTTTATGTAAAGAACTTCAGGCACTGCCACATTCTTCAACTATAATTGAATTAAATGCAAAAACATACAATGCATGTTTGGGGTTGCTTTGTTTGACCTTCTAGAGAGAGTTACTATCAACATAACTTATTTTTACATAAGTCTGAACTCATATACGCTTACTAATTCAACAAACTTACGATCCATACATAACCCTAACATTCTAAACTATTAAGGTCTAGAAAATGTAACTTAAAATAATATACTTACAAATGCATTCAACAATGAGGACACAGCAACAAAGTATGCCTTATTTCCTTTAAATTTAAGGGTTGGTTACATGTCTATACCTCCAGGCCGTTTGGTCGATCATATTAGTAGGTTGCCACCGTCCGTCCGACTGGCCGGCTAGGCGGGCACGACAGAGGTTACGAGCACGGGTTGTGGGCTTGAGCTTGACTTGAACTTGGGCCAAGCTATTATTATTTTTTTTTGTAAAATAATATTTGATTTATATTATTTTATCATTATTTAAAATAATAATATATTTAATTTATATTATTTTTTCCTCGAATCTTCTAGCGTGACTGTGGATTCTTCTAGAATGGCGGTTGATGGTTGACAATTAAACTGACTATCCAAATGATTTGTCTCTGTAGAAGACACAACTTTTCGATTGTTGTGTCTTTTGGGCACAACCTTTCAACTTCTATAAATAGACTCCCATACCCCGATTCTCATTTATTCCAAAATCGAGTCTGACTTTATTCTTTTTCCAAAATTATTCTTTCGTCCCTAAATTATTCATATTTTGCAATCCAAGCTCGAAAAATTATTTTCATGCATCTTTGTCCTCCAATTTTTAGAGAGATAAAAAACGTGAACAAGTTCGCCAGATCTTGTAATTTTTAGTGCTACAAGTCGAAATCGTTGTATCTTTGGTAGAGGAGTGTCGTAATACCACTAGCACCAGTGCGGGACATTATCATTTTAGGGAGAAAGAGTCGAACTCTTGTCTTGACCATTAACATTTTATAGCATTCATGTGCACGACATCATTCTGCCCAAATCAAATTTTCAATGATATCATTATTTGCCAACAAGTTCTTTACTTTTCTGCCATTTTTCGTTTGATAAAAGCGTTTAATATTTTGAACCATAGTAAAACACACGAAAAATCTCAATATAATTTAGGTAACAAATTACTCTTACATATAATGAAAGTGAAAGAAAAGCTAAATGTATACATCAATATATAGTTAATGCTTGTAAACTCGAATAATGTTGACAGCATTTCTATGACACAAATTTAAATTCAACCAAACAAAATAGATCCACTTGAGAAGACAAATTAAAAGAAAATGCAGAGAATAAGAATTCACTTAATCAATCAGACACAATAGATCCACTCGAGAAGACAAATCAATAGAAAATGCCATTTGCTCCACGAGAATAAGAATTCACTTCTACGAAACAATGAAAGAGTTTCACGGAATTGTCTCGATATAGAACTAATTAGACAAGATAATAATTACCCTTGTAGGAAAATGGAAGTAGTAGTACAATGTCATGGTGTATACATCTTTGAAAGGCTTTGCAACATATTAATTTGCAACCTTAAAAACAAGATATAATCTGCTGTCTTGAGTAAAAGGTTGTCTGGTTTCAATCCTTGCCCTCCAGGAACAATTTTCTGCAACTTCTTCACCTTCTTATGAACTAACCCGCCTCCCATTTCCCCTCTTCCTCTTCTCAACTTCATATTTCCATGCATAATTTTTCTTCTTCTGCAAACCATTTTAATCCTCAAAAAGCTCGTCTACTTGACTATGACAAGAGTCACGAATATAAAGAGACTATGTGCACAGAAGAAAAGCTGAATCTTCTGTAAGTGTGTATATGATATATAGAGTTGGAGTTTGAGTTGTGTAGAATGAGAGGTAGGGGGTGGTGGACATGGATCATGTGAGATAGACAGCGGTGGTTTTGAACTATTGAGCTGTTGACATTAATGAAAGGGGTTTTGTCCCTTTCTGAATCCTCCAGTGTTGTGTTGTGACAGCTCTTACGATAGCCATAACTATAAGTAGTTTCTACTGTTATTCAAACTGTAATATGACAGCATTATCTGTTCATAGTATTTTGCAAATCCCGCCAGTAGCTGCCTCGCACGTGCTCAGGTTGGATTTTATGTCATAAATTTTTTTCATGTTAATCTCGGTTACTATACACTATGCTTGTATATATGGAGAGATTATAATCTGATTGTAATTTGAAATCCAACTCAAACATTAATTTTAATTGAAAATTCATATTCACGTTCCATTTATTATTCACGTATTTCATTAATTGTTTTTATTATAATGTTTCCGAAACAAGAACATAATCATATGAAATCGAAAACAAATAAAGCGTTTCACGTAGTTAGTTTCAGAGTCACAATGAGGGTAAAAATTAAGTTGAAAAACTTTTTTTAACCACGTAATATAGTAATGAAAATTACATTCATTACGTTGAAAAGACTGTTCATGTTTGGTGAAAATTAAAGTCAGATTTTAATAGAAATTAATAAAATATGCGGTTAAAAAATTGTGAAACTCATAAAAATACGTAGTTAAAATTAATTTTTATTTTTGCCAAACATTAGCATAGTATAATTTTTTTTACAACAATGACTCAATGTCTGCAAAAGAGTCGAGACTTGAGAAATGAGAAGGGAGATACTGTGGTGGTTGGGAATTTGTGCCCGATGCCGGCGCTGACAACTTCAGTAGGGGGGGTTTTTTGGTGGAATTAGCAAAGCTCTAGGCATTGAGAAGGAATTGAAAATTAGTTGATAATTCGCGAGCACCCCACGTGACCCCATGTGACTTTGCCACTACATTGATATTATTAATCTACTTGTACTGTATTGATTGATTGACAATGTTTGATATGACAAAATTCGGACAGTTGATTTAAGAAATTAATTTTTAATTATTATTATTTTTGAAATAGAAGAACGTTATGATTGTCAACAAACAGTGTGAAACATCATTGTACATGTAGCGTGATTGTTGATATTATCTGTCGCACCCATAATGACCAAATCAACCCTAATCTCTCTTTGTTTGTCAACTAGGTATGAACGTATACTCGTGGCTTAAATTCTATAAGAGGTCCATCATTCTGCATGGGGTGGCAAAATCACATGCCACTGCTTATGTTTATGAAACATATTTGTATGGTCTTAATTTTTCTAAAAATATCAAGGCAATGTTTGTCACATCATATTAGGTCGTATAACATACTAGAGGATGAATATGAGTTTAAAACTGTCACTAAACTTCTTTAAAGATGAATAAAATCCGTGATGAATGTGCATGTATCATATTAACCATGATACATTTCTTGAAGGTTCGAGACTAAATTGTAACACGTCTCGAAGGTTAGGGACATCTGCTGCTATTTTCTCAAATTGTATGTTAGAAGATCAAGTCAATTGAAAACGTCGTATTCCTTTATCTTGTTGTACGAAATGTTTCTAACTGTTTAAACTTTTAGACGAGATAGTTATAACGTAGCCAGATGAAACGCTTGACTTCAAATCTCATCAATTTTTTTTTATCCAAAAATGAATTCAATCTACACATGAGAAGATGTATTCAAGATGGAATTTAGATGAATACACGTTACCTCTCTCGCTTAATAAAATTTGTTAAACTAATATAAGATCAAGTACCAAATATGGTTTACATTTATCGAAAAGAGGGTAACTCGATCATCGATTTGAACCCAAATTGTACATTTTTTTCCTCCATAAATCATGTACTATATATATTTTCGGTGGTTATAAAAGATGCACATGGCAATGCCTAGTGAGTGGTCATCACTATAATTCAGTGCTCGAAGATCACATAAAAAAAGCAAAATCAAATCCCTTTGCATGTGTGTATATATTTAACAACTAGGAAGTGGAAAACAACTACAACTTGATCATGTCATGGAAATTCAATCAAAAGTTTGTTTGTGACCCACAACTTTGTTGGAGGAGTAGATACAACATTAATAAATACAATAACCCAATTTTTATATTAGCATATTAAATTAAATGTGCACATATTCATAAATTTGTTAGTACCATAAATAGTAAGTACACAATAATGTTCTGTTAAAAAAAACAGGTATTCAAGAATGTTTTCAGGATTTTCAACCGAAGACAGTAATGACATATTTGTCGATGTCAAATTTTACCAACTGTCGATATAAATTGGTTGTAATTTCTGTGTAAGGTGACAAAATCTCGAATTTCGGCCAATTTTTTATATGGATTGCCACATGTTTTTCAATATTCATCAAACGCTTAATTTAAAAAGTTGCGAACCAATGAATTATTGACTCTACATTTTCAGGTATTTTTCATTTCTCGCATTATTCTCCTCAGAAAAAGGTAAAATGAAATTATAGGTGATACCCATCAGCACAACCAGACAACTGGAAAACCCATAATGAAATGTGAAGGATTTTCAATTGTCAACTCAATCGGATAACAATTATGAATGGTCCCCTATTTTGAGTTCGAGGGTTCACGAGGGCATTTATACCCCATGCGCATGTGACTCTGGATCATGACCTTTATTGGTGGTTGGACCAATCAATGATAAAATGAGTTTTAATTCGATTAGATTAAATAATATTTTGTTCTGAATTTATGTGGATCACAAAACTCACGAACACAATAAAGAAACCAATAATCACGTAACTGTTGTAAAATATTAGATGATGACAATAACTAGTTGATGTGGTTTAGAATAAAATGACTTTGACAGAAGGAACTGACAAAAAAAACTTGACATGATTCCATGTGACAATAGATGATTGAATGAAAAAGTTGACAGTGTTTTAAAGTTTTCAATGATAGAATGTCACGTGACATTATATAAAGTTTTGTATCAACATTGATGTTTATATAACATGATTATCTTGTTTATGTCATTGTGGCTTTCTAACTTACAATTGAAGAGCTTATTTAAAATTGTATTTCTCGTTGGTACCTGTTATGAATCCGTTACTATACTGAAATACATTTTGAGACTTATCTCCAATTCTCTTATATTGTTCCTTTTTTTCTCTCTTAGTTTTATAACGTATTATCAGCACGAAATTCTAACAAATTGAGTTAGCAGAAGTAATTATTATTTTATATTAAAAAAAAACACGACGGTATAGCAAATTGAGTTAGCAAATTAGATTCTTCTTTTTTGTTCAAAACAAAAGAAGAACATTATATTTACGCTCCAAAGACGCATTATACCATTATCTACATTCATAATATTATTATGTTGTTATTTTTTAAGAAGTATAACTTAGTATGTATAATATGAAAAAAAAAAATTGTGTTGATATTCTCAAAGAAGCGCTACTCAACTACATAAATATTTATGAAAAATATTATTTAGTTATTATTATTTATGTAATGCAACCTAGATGAAGGATCAAAAGATGCATTGGGAGAGGTTCTAATTATAGTGACATCTCCGTAGCATCCTCATCATTTGTTCCGCTCGACAATTTATTAAAATAAAAATGAATAAAACATACATAAATTGAACGTCCGTCAAAAACAAAAATAATATTTGGTGGGATTTTTGGTGGGAAAAACAATTCAACCATTTCATGAAAAGTGTGCACGTGTGTGGCATTTGTGAAAAAATAATTCCATGAAAATTTTAGCATATCAAACATGACAAAAGATGGAAAATGGAATTTCCATGGAAATTTTAGCATATCAAACGAGGCCTAAGTTAAACTGGTAACTTTAAGTCAACAGGTGTCTATCATATAATAAGCCACTAAACTAGAACAAAAGTCAGTAGCCGAATCCCACCACGTGGAGGTCGTGGTTCGAGCCGCAAGAGAAGTCAATGCATCAGCCACTTCATGTTAGTCTCAAAGATTATAATCCCTACTAATATAAAAGAACGAATCCGCTGATCACTTTTCATTTCTGAAATATTTTACTTGCCCATTTTATCCCCAATCAATTACTGTTTTCTCTATTTTATCCACCCCGTAAATTACTGTTCATTTACGAATCATTATTCTCCCCATTTTATCCCACCATTTCATCCACAGTTTATATCAAAATAAAAGGGCATTATAGACCAAAAAAAAAGTCAATTTTAGTGTGCGCCACTATTTTATCCCTATCCTTTACTATTCATTTGTGAAACAATTTTCATCCGCAGTTCATCCATACTATATTTATTTTGCATTCCCAGTTTATCCTCCATCAATTCATGTGTTTTTTCCATTTTATCCCTACCCGTTAGTTACTATTCATTTGTAAAGTATTTTCCTTCCCATTTTATCCTGTGAAGCCACTGACATCCACGCATCTCTTCGAAACAAAAGGGTAGCATGGACTTTTTCACTTCCTACAATTGTTGACTGTGTTGAAGAAAAGAAAAAAAAAAGTCATTTAATTAGCAAACAAAAAATATCTCAAACCAAATCGACATAGTAATATATATTAAAAAAAACAACAAAAACAAAAACAAAAACAAAAACCCGTTGATATTTTATCCTAATTTTCTTCTTCCACCATTTGTTGGGACAAATTACAAAACTAGAAATTTGTTAAAAAAATATGATTATTAATTACTAAGAAAAAAAATTATATTTTGATATTTTATTAAGGTAGAAAAAAAATAATTCATTTTCAAGTTGTAAATATAAATTTAAAAAAAAAATGCAAAAAAACAGTGAAACCGGGTTATTAAAAAAAAAAACATTTTGGAACACCTTCGCCCAACCTCCGCACGAGCGGAGGAATTTACCTCCTCGTGTGGAGGTTAGGAACTTCAGCACGCGGAGGTGTTCCAAAATTATTATTTTTTTTTTCTTCCTTACCTACATAGGCGTGACTTTTTTTTCTTTTTTTAATAATTCTACTTATTTACATTTCACACAATCTATAAATACAATTTCACTTATTAATAATTTAATTTAAAAATATTCAATTCCACACATACATGAAAATCAAAATTCATTTATAGATCCCCGCCGGGGGCCCCTCACGAGGGGCGCTGCCCCCTCAACCACCGCGACCTGACCGAGCAAGTCGATCCCCATTGGGGGCAACCCACGAGAGGGCGTTGCCCCCTCAACACTCGCGACGTCCACTTTTTTCTCAATTCTACTAAATTGCCTCTAAATAAATCACTCCAACCTTCATCTCCGTGCACCAACACAATGTTCATAATTTTTTTTACATTTACAATTAAGAAAATATATATTTTTTCTTTAAATAATACCAATTTTTTAACAGGGACGACCCCTTATTCGTATATTTTTTCTAAATAATATTGAGTTAGTTATATAATTCTGTCGTTTTGATTATGTATTATTTATTCAATGTCTCACACACTAGCCATGATTCTTTGTTTTTCTTTTTTCTATTGTAAAGATTTCATAATTTAGTCTTTAAAAATTCTGGCTCAATTAAGTTCATTTCCCAATTTCATCTATTATATATATACGCTAACCTAACCTCCAAAAATATGACAGGCAGACAGCTCATGCAATGCATGGGCCAAAAACTAGTTTTGTAAAAGTCTCAACTCTGATAACTATGTCCGCGCACATAACTTATATGCAAATATTTCATTTAATAACAAAGTCATTTAATAATTTAAAAGCAAAAACTCGAGACTTTAAATTAAAAGTTCAAAATTAGGTTATATCGTTCGTTAAAAATGAATTAGAAAAGTAGAATTTATCGTCGATTTTAAAGAAGAGCAAGAAAGAGATGAATATTTTGCACAAAAAAATCGACCTTTTCTTGAAGAAATCTCTAAACCCTTCATTCAATTCTACGTTCTTCTCCTCTACATGTGCTCTATGATATTGCACAAAAAAGGTCGTTTTCTTAACCTAATTTTGCCCCTTGTATAGTCCTTGAGAGCCTTGAAAATCATGCCATGGAAAATAATCAAAGTGTCCATATTTATTAGTCCAAATAAAAATAAAAAAATCTGGGCTTTTCAAATTATGCGAACACAAAATAACTTATGAATTTATGTTATAGCCATGCTGGGTAGGGATTAAAATTTAAATTCTAATATAATTTAAAGTTGTTGAGTTCAGATTATTATTGACAATATCTAAATTTGTAATAGCAATTTCCTTAGTCAAAATCAAGTCCTAGTTAAATAGTATTAGATATTTATCGAGTTGTAATCAAAGTTAAAATGAGTTATTGAATCCTAATTAAGGTAAAATGAATTGGGTTATTAGAATAGTCATTGAAGTAGTCCAAGAAGATCACATATAATCATTAGAATGCATTTAGAAATTCAAAGAGTGTTAAAGAGACGCACGAGTTATGTTCCAAATTTTTAGTTGCAACTTGCAACGCATTTTTTCACATAGGAAATGTTAAAATTTAGATAAGTCTATTTCTAGAAGAATTGTAGCATTTTGAATTAGATTTTCAACACATTTTGAATCACCTCAACCGGATATCGGGAGAGAAAGTTATGATAAAAATATTGACGACTGCTCAATTTCTGCTCGCTTGTCGCTGGTCGGCAACAAGTCAACATTCAGAAATTGTTTTGCTTCAAACACTTAGTTTTTCAATCCTTTTTCATCACAAACATTTTTCCTATATATATCCTACCCTACGAACATTCAAAAGTGTGTTGAATCAGATTTATTCTATAGAGATCAATTCTTTGATGATCCAAAACATTCATTAATTCCAAGATTCAACCACCACATATTACTTAATTTATAAATTCTAGGGGTGTAAGCGGTCCGATTTTATCGATTTTTGACAGATTTTCAAACAAAACCGTTTAAATCGGTTTGAGAAAAACTCAAACATAAACCAAACCATTTTGAACGGTTGGAAAAAAACTTAAACCTAAACATAATGGTTTGGTCCGATTTTAAACCGCCGGTTTCATCGTATAATTTTTTACATGTCTACTTTTATATCATTAATTCATTGAATTCAATATATATTTATATCTTACTAGTAATAAATCTAAAACAACTAAATATATCTACTATAAATTTAAATACCAACTAAATCCAAGTGAAATCTTAGTAATAATTTTATGCTCATCATTTTAGGCTAAGACGTTACGATAACGTAACAATACAAGTCTAATAAACTAAATATAAAGCCCAAAACACATATAAACTAAATATTTATTTGAAATCATATAGTTCCATAATACAGTTATTGCGACACCAATAAGACAACACCTTAAATGATAAACTTTACGTCTACTTGATCAAAATCCAAGACTTTAATAGGCTAACTGAATAGATATCATCCTTATTAATTCAAAACACTTACAGAAACAGTTTAATAAAATATCTAAGTATACAATAAAACACAACAATTAAATTGATGCAAGTATATTGCCTATGGAGTTATTGTTGGTTTCTTCTAGCTTATTAAACAGTTCATTCACATATCAAATTGCATATAAACACTTTTTAGCTTCTATTGACATATTTTATCATGCCTAATTCAGTCACAAAACAAGAGTATGTCCACACAAATAGAATAGAATCATGTACATAGTAGATAAATCATTTCCATCGAAGTGAATAAATTTATTTCACAATCATCCAATCGTTGATAGAAATGCGAAACTCATATAATTTCAAATTTCTTACCTCAATTTGCTCAAAAACATTATTGATCTGAAACTTTATTTGTAGTAAATATTATCACCGAAGACCCAGGATATCATTGTCTCTGATTTGGTGTGGTGCTGGTGGCTCAAGAGTCAAGACTATGTCGGGTGTCGGTTTATCTGAATTCTGAAGAGGAAAATGACTTTTGATATATTAGGTTAGTCTTGAGATTATTAGATATAAATTAGGATTATTGGACAATAATAATATATATGTAATAGAAAATTAGAAATTGACAAAAATACCCACACATGACAAAACTATTGAATTTTACATATTTGGATTTTTCATAATTTTTCATTTTTTTATTTTTATATATTTTTTCGCCGGTCCGGTTTGGTTTTAAACCGCAATTAAAATTCTCAAACCTAAACCAAACCGTTTTTGACCGGTTTGGTTTGGTTCAAAACCATTTCGTTGACGGGTCCACGTGGCACCAAATCAACGGTTTTTAAAATGCGGTTTCGGTTCGGTTTGACGGTTTTTGCTTACAGTCTCAATAAATTCTTCCAAAACATATTTTGTTGATCAAACCATATTATTGCATATTAAATCACAGATCAAAAGACACGAGTTCTTTTGATCAAACACCAAATCACCTAATCCATCGGAGATAAATCGATATCAAGGATCGAGAGTTGTTGCATAAGCACAAATTCAGGAGGACTAAGATGAGGTACCAGAATCATGATCTACTATTAGGAGCACTCAGTCCAGGAGAGCTAAGATATAAATCAGGAGTCGGGATTTGTTTTAAAGGAGCACACATCCAGTAGGATCAATGGATACTATAGGAATTTATGTAAAAAGTTCTACGGGGTAGACGACTCTGTATCGTAATGTAAGTTTTCTTCGATTTATAGTTAATTATTTACTAGAAAAGTGCCAAAGTTTTTACCCGATTCGAGTTTCTCCGTAATTATCTTTGGTGTTTTTTAATAATTTAATTATTGATTGTGGTATTCAAATTTAGGATAAATTGACTTGTTTGATTTAATCATCTAGAAACAATTAAAACTTCAAAAGTCAACAATTAATTTTAATAACACATTTTATGTGACTCACAACTGTTTAACTATACATTTCATCAACTTTTATCAAAATTTAATGAAAATCTGATTTTAATTCTCACCAAACAAGGGCACGATGTGAAATTGATGTGTAATGTACAAGAACTTATATTAGCAAAATTTGAAATGTAAGCATATATAAATAGAACTCAAATGAAGAAGAAACCAAAGGTTAAGAGTTGCACAAACTTGAGAAATACTGAGTTTTTGGGTTTCTCTTGATACGGTAGCAAAATCTTACTTTGTTTGGGACAATAATGTTCTATTTTTTTTTTATTATTATTGCTATTTTTCATTGTTATAATTACCCCCAAAAAAATGAAATACATGACAAAAAAGAAAAAGGCAAAAAAGAGATTGTTATGTTTTGATTTATGAAATATTATGAAATGAAAATCTTAGAAAGTATGAAAGATTACCTATTTCAATAATGACAAGACATGCATGTTATGAGTTCAAGGGTTGGTAAGTTGTGATATGTACAATAGATCGTTGTGACATTTATTAGTTGGGCAAAATATATGCCAATTTTATAGTATGAATTGGATACCCTTCGACGAATCAACCTATAAATATAAATAAACAAATGAAAATGGCAAAGGCAAAGACAAAAAGAAGAAGAAGAAGAAGAAATACTTATCATTAGCACGAGGTTCCCGTGTCTTCTTGTCAAATTTCAAAAAAAGTATCATCACATGAAGAATTAAAATACTCAAACTAAGATTTTCAAATCATGTGAACATAAAATTACTTATGAATTTAAGACACGATGTGCAATTCATGTGCAAGGTACACGAACTTATGTAGCCCTTGCTAGGCGTAGATCAAAATCAGATTATAATTTCAAGTTGAAGTCAATAATTAATTTTAATAATATATTCTAAGAGATCCACTACTTTTCAATTACACACTTCATCATTTTTTTTATTAAAATATATTAAAAATCTAATTTTAGTTTACATGAAACAAGAGCGTAACAAAATTTGAATTATAGGCGCACACAAATAGAAAATAATTGAGATAAGAGTGCACACTTACGTCTACTTGATCAAAATCCAAGACTTTAATAGGCAGCGAACTGTGGTGGTGGTCATAAATTATTTGGTTGACTATGGCCAATAAATTGGTTGATGTGCGATCAATAAATAATAGATGATCGATAAAATTGATAATTGTAACCAATAAATGATATGTGATCTAAAAAATGTGAGATTATGACTAAACTTAAGATATTATGAGAATAATTTTCTATTGCGTAAATTAACTGTAATTGAAAATACAATATGATACTTTATGCCTAAAATATCCTCTTAAAGCACCAAAATGAATATTTCATATCATATTATGTAATGCATAAATCCAATAAACATTACAAATAAAATTGCATACATCATATTAATCAAAATAAATAATATATGCAAAAAATATTAACTCGGCATGAAAGAATTAATTTTCAAAATTCAACATGTAGGTTCTGGCCCAAATTTTTTTTTTTTTTTTAAATCTTATGATCTTCTAAATGGCCATATAAACACATACTTATAATTTTAAGGAAAAATTACCTAGAAACCTATATTTATAAAGATTAATTTTCATAAATAAGGGGAATTAGTTTTAAATTCACAAATCAGGTGTTAATTACGAATTATTAATTTAATTAATATAGAGTTATTATAAACATAACCACACACCCCACCCACCCAAATTTCAATCCTACCCAGTACCCCCCAAATCACGTCTCTCTCTTTCTTCACTATTTCCCTTATCTATTGATGACACACTATCGTCGAAGGCACAGCGAGACAAGCGACGAGCGTCAGAATCGTAAAGCCGTTCTCTTAGCAATGCACCATCGTCGGAGGTACTGCGAGACAAGCGACGAGCGTCAAAATGCTGCTGCAGCGACGTTGATCTGAGAGCGATGCCGCCCTGCAAGCAGCGGCGAGCGTTGTCAATTTTCATATCGATCATGAAAGTAGCTCAGCAAGTGGTAGTGGGGGTGTGGATAATGGTATGAGTAACAAGGGATTTGGTGTGGTTGCCTAAGTATTGTATCGGTTTCGTGTTTACCATCATGGATTTTTTGGTCATTGGTACCTCATTTACCACCGTAATTTGAAACAGAAAATCTGTTGCTGGATGAGAATGGAATTCTAAATGTGTCAAATTTTGGGTTGAGTGCACTGGCTGCAACGATGAAGGATGGGTTGAGAAGATTGTTGTGTTTCTTAGTATTTTTCGTTATGCTGAAGGGTAAAGGAAAGAGGGGTCTGGGTTTTTCAGGATGAATCGGGCGTAGTTTTTTATCTACCTGCAACGATGAAGGGTGGGTAGTTTTTTTATTAGATCTGTTGTTCAGCCAAAGTTTTGAGATGATTGTTGGTGTTTACAAATGGTACCGGTAATTTTTTGATCTATGGGGTAGTTCTGTTGTTTTTGGTGGTGAGGCGACGGCCAGATCAAGTCTATTTTCATTGTGATCGTCTATGTTATCTCTAACTGAAGTCACATACAGTCATAAATTAGATTGATTTAGTCATAGACAGCCACACAGAAAGTAAATTTGATCACAGTCACTTACAAATAACACGGTCAGTGAAAGTAGTATTTATGGGCTTGAATTTGAGTTGAAGGTGATAGTGGTGGTGTATTAGAGGTGATGGTAGTTGTGACTCGTGGATGATTGTGGTACTGGTCTGCAGTATGTTTATTGTGACTGATTGTGAGACATTATGACTTGGTCACATACCGTCACAGTTAAGATTAACCTAGTCACAGACATTCACTCTGAAATAACTTGTGATCTATTAACTATGGCTTTTGTGTTGTATATAACTAGGTTCAGTTTAATAAAGACTATTTGTGGCCAGGTTTGTAAGTTGTCATGATTTGTCACCATATCTGTGTAGGACGTTATTGTTTGTGACCAAACTTGTGTTATCTAGGACTATTTTATAACTAACTAGTATTCATTGTGACTGTTTATGATCAAGTTTATCTTAATCGTGACTGTATGTAACCAAATTTGTGTTAACAATGATATGCGTAACCAAACATTTGTTAACAGTTAATGTTTAAGACATGACATGCTTACAATGAAAAGTTTGTGACCATTTATATGTTAATTGTGATCTCCCATGACCAAGTATGTGTTAATTGTGACCCACTGTGACCAAGTTTGTGTTAATTGTGACCTATTGTGATCAAGTCTATCTTCATTGTGACTGTTTGTGACCACATTTGTCTTAACTCCGACTATATGTGACCATTATCAAGTTTTGGTCAACATTAACATGCATAATCAGACATATGTTAACCATGAATGTTTGTCACAAATCATGTATACATTGAAGTTTGTTCCCATATATATGTTAGTTGTGATCAATTATGAACAAATTTATGTTAACGGCGACCAATTGTGACCAAATATGTTTTCATTATAACTGTACGTGATCATGTATGTCCTAATTTTGACTCTTTTGTGTGCATTCCAAATCACAAATCTTATAGGTGACAATGATTTATCGATCACAAATCATCAAATTAATAAGTCACATAATATTTTTTGATCACAAATCACAAAGTTTATATGACAATTTATCAAATTAATAACTCATTTATTATTTTTGGGTCACAAATCACAAATCTTAGAGGTCACAATTTATTTCACGTTGTCTAATGTTTGACCTTATGATTTATGTATTGTAATTGTTAAACATGGTCAAATTGGAAATTGAGTTCTTTTAAAAGGAATTGAATTTTTATCACTTTCAAGAGGCAGAAATGAAATTCTAGGTAAAAACACTTGTTTCCCACAGTATTCTTCAACATCAATTTCTGCATCAATTACATTTCTCTCAAATCTTCGACAAATAAGCCCTTTTCCACTACATAAACCTCCGGATGAGTTAATATTTCGAAGTAACATAATAGGATAATTTTGTTTTAATGTTAATTGATGGGGTGAAATACCATTTGGAGTTGAACGCATTTAGAAAATTTTCTTAAATACTTTGTTCAGATTTATCAATGGCTTCATCGAAGCTGTAATATGTGAATATGTTTTGATAAGTGTGTTGTTATACATTTATTAGGCACTTTCACGAGCTATTTATTGAAAAAAATTGAATGGATTCCTATTCATAATTGTGTAATTATGGTGTTTGTAGGCCAAAATTCCAAGTTGGTGAAGAAATGAGCTAAATGAAGGAAAAGAGAATCAAAAGTGCACAAAAACATAAATTTGAGAACCAAAATGTACAAGTTCAAAGGTGGGGGTCTTGGCATGCAATTACCTGGGGACTTGGCTGCAAAACTGAACGAACACCATTTTTTTACAAAAACTTGGCGGCTAGGTGCTACTGTAGCAGCGCCTAGGCGCCACTTGAGGACCCTTTTTGACATTTCTCAAAATTGAGCATTTTGCTGGGTCTTCTTCCGCCTACCGCTTCCGGGTTTACTTTTTTTATTTTTTTTTCTCTTCCTTTTTGCTTAATATTTTGGAAATTAAATCAAAGACCACAAGAAGTTTTTACTATGGATTTGGCAAATATTTGGGAGAAAATCAATTTCAAGCTTCATATAGGGTTTTATCTATACCTTTGATTTTTCTCATTTATTTTGTCATTTTTGTAATGAATGTTATGCATATACTCCTTTGTTATCAAATGTATAAAATGGGCTAATTAATTGTGTTTGGATTTGTGGAATTAGTTTAACCTAGTCTTGATTAATTTATATATTTGGTATTTGATATTAAGTTGCTTATTCTCACGTGTTTTTATTATTGTATTTCATGCATTTTCATTTATGTGGCCAACGAATGAATGTGTTTAGTGATTTGTGCATTATTCAAGAGAAGATTGTACATTTTAGACCAAATAGTATAAACCCTAAGTTTTTGTAATGTGTAATGGATAGAGATATACCATTAGCCCTAGGTGACCCAATGAGCTATTTTCACAATAATTGAATGCGATTGTTTGGTTGTAATCGACATAGAGATATAGTAGGTTAAATCAATCAATTAGGGTTAATTTCACTCGAAAGAGGTAATTAACTAAAATTGGAATAGCAGGTCTAACATCGGAATTAAGTAATTCGTTAATTAGCTTATAGAGAAATTAATTAGGCGATGGTTAAACAAACCATGAAACCCAACTACGTTTTCCTCCAAATTTTCCAAATGTGTTATGTTTTTATATTTTGTAGATTTTAGTTAATTCAAATCTATATCTTTATTGTGTGTTTGTTGTTAGAATTAAAATTGATTAGAGTTGCGTAATCAAAAGTATACATTCCTCGAGGGATCAATAACCGGACTCTAAAAGTCTACATTATTACTTGAGTGCGACCCTTGCACTTGCGGTATATAATTTTAGCGAACATGTTTCCTGGAATATCTTCTAGTAAAATATTATTTATTTGATCTACACATTCATTTTTTGGTGTTAAAATCACTCTACTGATCATACTATCTAAATTTTCGATGTATGTTTCTATGTTTGGAAAAACAATATTAATCAAATGTTTCAAAAATCGAAATTCGTTTTCAAACTGTATTGTTATATCG
Source organism: Fraxinus excelsior (assembly GCA_019097785.1). Lineage (NCBI taxonomy): Eukaryota > Viridiplantae > Streptophyta > Magnoliopsida > Lamiales > Oleaceae > Fraxinus > Fraxinus excelsior. The sequence continues at coordinate 13,233,523 of CM032629.1, forward strand.
ACTAGAAGTTTGACCATATGGCATGAGTGTGTTTTCTCTGTACCATTTTCAATACGAAGTAAATAACTACAAAACGATGGATCAAATTGAGCTCTCATATTTTGTACCAGGGGTATGTGTAAATGAAGGCCATAAATATGAAAAAACTAAACTTGCTTTCATCATGTCATCTTCTATTCCTCTTTGGATAATAGGTAAAACCTGATGGAAATCACCACCTAACACAATCACTTTTCCAGCAAACTGTAAATCTTTTTCATTTATATCTCTTAACATTTTATCTAAAACTTCTATAGTGCAACGATTCACCATTGGGGCCTCATCCCAGATAATTAATTTAGTTAGTCTAAGAAGATCTGCCAATGCAGACTGCTTGGTAATTGAACAAATAATATCATCATTTATTTCTAATGGAATTTTAAATCTAGAATGTGCAGTTCTACCACCTAGTAATAAAGAAGCAGCAACTCCAGAGGACGTTGTAGCTATAGCAATCATATTTTTTGAGCGTACATCTGCTAATAAAAATTTGTATAAATATATTTTACTTGTTCCACCAGGTCCATCAACAAAAAACATGCGAATAGCATTATTGAAAACTCAGTCCAAAATTGTATCAAAAGCATAAAGTTGTTTTATATTTAAACAATTTGTATCACGATAATCACTTTGATTACTGCTATTGTTGAGCTCCTCAGAAATCATGGCAGCTAATGTTTCGGCTTCTCCTATACTTATATCAAATGGAACTAACTGATAATCATTTATACTTTTATTCAATGGTTCTAATATAGAATGTATAGTCTGTAATGCTTTTATTTCGGCATTAAGAGATAGCATGCCTTGTTGGTTGAAATCTTCAAACACATAAGTTTTGAATTTATTCCATAACGAACGTGGATTATGAGGATTACAAAAGATTAATAGGGTAGCAAATAACATACGAAGTGAGGAGGGCGTTTGGTAGACAATTGCTTCATATAAACATAATTCACAATTATTGTCTCTATTTAATAAACCATGTAAAAGAGCTACTTCATGAAAAGTAGATGTGAATATACCATTTACAAATTGTAATTATTCGAAAGAGGTAGATCCTATAATATGATTTAATACGAGGCGTAAGTAATATCTTTCACCTTCAGATGGATTAGTTGTAACTATTCAACCAATAACATTTTTTTGCTTTCTTGGAGTCCAAATTTGTTTGTTTGCATCTCACACAAAATAAGAGGGAAAATCTCTATAGGTATGTGTTCTAGCTTTTCCATTTGTAATATTGGTACGAAAGAATTCAGTCAACGTTGTTTCATGTGCATAATCTCTGTTAATAACTGATTGTAAATTATCATTATCTTTATAAGTAACGAGATGATGGTTTTCGAGATGTAGTTGTAATGAAACAACTGATGGAGATATTTCGGACAATATGAAACCATAAATTCTCTACATAGCTTCATGGGGAGAAATCCACCTAGCGGTTTGATATCTGGAAATTTCACCAATGTAAACATCTTCCTGATTAGCACCTATGGAAAAAGATATTTGATCATGTCCTTTGTAAACATATCTGTAAAGATATTTTACAGCTTTAATGGTTGAACATATTTCTATATTGATATGGTAATTATATTTAGTTGTTAAGGATTATAAGGTACAAGCCATCTATTATCTAAGAAATGTCCCCTCCCTTTTACTTTTTGGCCATCGTCACGACGTTTGTATCGTGGATAGAAATATTACCTAGTGCAGTTGTCATTGTATATTCTCTTGGGTATTTATTTTTGCATATTTTAGTGTTTGACATACAAACATTATATGAATTTAGGTTTCCACGAGGACCATGGAACATATGTTTTGCAATAAGAGAATGCAAGTGTGGGTAACAGTTCTTGTCAGGAATTTCACAACAAACAGTTTTGTCAATCAAATTGACAGTAGTAATTTTAGCTCAAGATTTTAAAATCAATAAAAGATGAGCATGTGGAAGACCTCTTTTCTGAAATTCGATTACATATATATATGCACCAACGGGACCAAGAATATGTCTTTTAAATAAATCAATTTTTAATTCCTCCAACTTAGCACTAAATATTCGGGTAAGCAAATTAGGTCTATTTTGTTTTTCATCATTATGTCGTAGTTGTTGTATTTCATGCCAATTGGGATTGCATGTTATTGTTAAAAAAACATCAGGTTTACCAAATCTTTGAACCAATGTCATAGCATCCATATATCATTTTTTATTATTTCGAGGACCTCCTGTAAAAGAAGAGGGTAATATAATTCGTCGGCCAATCTTATAACCTCTACTTTTACCTACTTCGACACTATCAACAAAGCCCTAACAAACTTTAGCTCGTATTTGTTTTTGATTATCACGAAAATAATCTAATCTAGAAGTCTCAATTTTTACATACATATCAACAACATATTGTTGGAAAAGCCTACCGACATAAAGCAAAATATAGTTACCTGAGTTTCGAACTTGTAATTTGTAACAGTAATACTCACGGCAAGACACGTGAGATCTTTTTTTTCCTTCTTTGCATAAGCACAAAATGAATATAAGATGTCATAAAAAAATTTGGAAAAATGGAAAAGAATCGAAATTAAGTTTTTGAAGTATAAACCTTCAGTCTCTCATTCAATCATGTCAATTGCAGAAGTTATGCTATTCATGTTTACAAGGGTGTCTTTTTGAGCAAAAGAATGATGGGCCATTTTATTCGTTTTTTCCATACCTTCATGCCATCCAAGCTGGCCGAAAAAAATAGCAGATGATATTGAAGGAGGTCATAACAACTAAAATAATAATGAACTCTATGGGAAGCACCAGAATGACCATAAATTGATATATCACGAATTTTGTTGTTAGCAGATGGATCATCGTCAACCCAAACTGTAGCTATTTGTGAAGATGTCGGAGTGTTGTAAACTCTTTGGTCTAAAGCTGGATCACATCTTATTTGTATTCGACATGTATGTAAATTATCAATATTGCTAAATGAACGAAAGAATCTAGAGTAAAGATTGATTATTAAAATATCAATCAACATCTGTAAAGTTTGTGCATGAAATTTATCTGAAATGTTCAATCGATTTGATAGTTCATTGTCAGTATTTCGTAGAAGTATAACTGTAAATAAGTTGGGTTATTCTCGGGGGGTAGAAGTTGATTTATATAATGATAAACTTGGCCTTGAACCCAAAATGTATAATTTCCTTTATTCATCTTACACAAATCTTTGTCATACTTGACACCGAAAGATGTAAATGCAAAATGGTTGTTATAACTTCTTGCAATTTCTTGGAAGGTTAATGCAATAGCGACGTTGAAGTGAATAATTCATATAATTCATCAGATATATTATGTATATGCAATTTGACCTTGCTATCAGAACAACAAAATTCTTTACTCTCTTTGTAAATTTTTTGTGCACCACTGTATGAACAAATTGTTGGTTGTATGAGTACATGGGATGTAGTTGGGATATTCTGCAAATGAAGGTCTGTAGTTTGACTATGACTCTGTACACCGGCATTAGGTGTATATCGATTCCTCTGACGATATGGTATACAAGATAGAGGAGAAGATACACTATGACTACAACCAACAACTACAATAAAATAAACTGTTGTTATCATTAGGAAATATAAAAGAGCTTCTTTCTTAAGGCATGTTGGCAAAACATATGTGGAGGTAGGTTGATTAAAAAAAAAATGGAATCCAAACTGAAACCATTTGTTGAAGCTTGGAAAGCATCGTAATGCAAAACACTATATAATCCTGAACTTCAAGGAAAATGATGCTCGTGAGGCTAAAGATTTGATTTAAAAATAGGCAAGAGTATTTTGCACATGCAAAAACAAAAATAAACATGAAGAGGAAAACATTATGCATAAGTCACGGGCATAAATATGTTGTACTATAATAAGTTAAATGTACAGTGCATGAACAAAAGTGAAATGAAAAGGAAAAGGGAAGAAACGAAGGAAATAAACAAAATTAGCTATTTGAAGTTACTGGAAAAAATAGTAGGGAATTATGCACAGAACAAAAAATATAAAGAAAGAGCAAATAGATAACATGTTTACTGAAGAAATATGAAATGATTTGTTAGAAAACTGCAATGTGACTCGGCTTGATACAAATACCTGCTTTTATTCTCTTTTTTGGCCTATCATTATGATGTCTAGCCGCAAATGATCTTCTTTGAGCATGTAGGTGTTGCCGTCGTGCACCACGGGCTTGCGTGTGTAATTGTTTGCGAGAATTTTCAGATTCTTTTACTCCGCCACAAATCTCTCTAGGGCGCTTTTTTGCATCACCGATCTCCGGATGATTCATGAAGAGAATAAATAAATACGTAGCGAAGGTAAAAAAGGAGAAAGAAGTAAAAATAAAGATATGAGGAAGCAGAATATAAAGGAGTAAGAACAATTCTTGAACTCTGCACATATGCCAGATACAAAACTACAACCCCATCCAACAATATCTCATTATTTTAACTCTCAATATGAAATCATATGACATGTACATAAATGAAGCATATGGAGTTGAAGAGCTGTAGTTGGGAAACCAAATATGAGATGAGAGACCAAAGTGGACACAAATAAAATATAGTTTCAACTTCAGTATAAGACATAAGCCATACTCTGAATCGAATTCTAGAACCTATGTATCTTGAGTTTTCAAAATTTTCTTCTTCCACTTTATGCATTTCATTAAATGTGATGTGCTTAACGAAATTCCTACAGCATTGAAGTGAATTTGTGATTGAAAGAATAAACGGAGTGTATCGAAAGAGATTAATTCAATTTCATCCTATCCAAAATGGCTACAGAATGGACTAAATTTGTAATTGGGAGAATAAAATATGACGACAATGGAATTGGGTAGAAGAAATTACTTTAATGTAACGTAAACAATTAGTATAACTAAAGGTGGATGGAGTAGGTATTTTCATTCCCTATAGCCAATCTGAACAATAAAATCGATTGAATAAATGACCACAACACATTTATGTACCCTAACGAATAGCAACTACTTCTAACCCAAAAGGGGAAAAAGTGGTTCAGAGTTGTTTTTTCCCTCTTTATAAGTGAACATGATACACTATAATACAATGAAGCGACGTCGGGAATTACATCCTAATATAGGGAAGGGAGAAAATAAAATTGAAGTGGGAAAAGAAATCAATTCACAGCAACTAAATTAACATTAACTCAAGATATCCGAGTGGTTAATATATGTAAACAGCAAGTTGAGAATAAAAAGTTCTGGGATTTGAGAAATTCCATAACATTAATTCAATACACTCTATGGAGCAAAAAATGAAAGAGAGAACGGAACATCCAGGAAAAGAGAGGATTAGCAGAGAGAAACTAATAAATACCTTGGCCGGAATCGACTGGAGTATCAGATTTGGTGAACGGAGGAAGGTGATAGGCGAGCGTTGATGCGAGTATAATCCTTATCAGATCTTATGGAGTTGGTGGAGAAGGATGCGAAGGTCTTGCAGCCAGGAATCAAGGTGAAGATGGCGGTGAGTATTTGGATTTCGCAAAAGAGCGAATAAGGAAAGGGAATTAGAAGAAGGCGATGAGGGTCGTAGGGTTTCAGCTAAAGGCAGAAGAAGGCGGTGGGGAACATATTAGTAAACCAAACGTCGTCGTTTTGAGGAAAAGAACGAGAGAGCAACATGTGGTAGGGAAAAGAGGCTCTTTTTATGTATTAGGTTTAGGATTAGCAAAAACTCTTAGGGTCCGTTTGATTGCAAGGGTGGAAAATAGGTGGAAAGAAAATGTTTTACAGGGAATTGATTTTCTTAGAAAATGTTTTACTGGAAATTGTAATTAATTGTGTTTGATTGGTATAATTTTTCATGAAAAATGTTGAAAATCTGGTGTCTATTTGACTTCATTTTTTTATGAAATTTGTCCATTAAAGTGATAATTTTTTCTACTATTGAGTCTAAAACTTGTTCTCATGTCAAAAAAAAAAAAAAAAAATTTACCATACCGAATATCATTCGTTTGACTTTATCTTGCATGAAAGTTGTCGATAAAAGTGATTTTTTTTTACCATTGTGTCTAGAATTTGTTCCCATTACAAAAAAAAAATGCAAAAAAAAAAAGGAGGTGAAAAAACATTTTCCACCATTTGTGTATCAAATGGTTGTACCTAGAAAAATGGAGGAAAACATTTTCCGTAGAAAATTTCGCATATCAGTAAAAAAAGTGAAAGTAGGAAAATATTTTCCTACTTCCATGAAAAACTTCTCCAATCAAACGGCCCCTTAAAATAGGGATGATGTGGACCAGTGTAGATTGGGCTATGGACGTTCGGGTCAGCCCAAACCGCAAAATGCTACCCGATACATTTCTCCCCTCCTCACGAGGCACGAACCAGGTCTCTCTCTATCTCTCTCCTCCCTATATAAACAGCCAAACAGGACAGACGCAATAATTATAATCATTTAATAAACATTCTTGTTGGGGTTTTTTCACGAAGACTCAAGTTCACATACAATCATTGATCTCTCTTAGTCAATCAAAATACCAAATTGAACTTCTTTTCCTCCCACTGCAGCCCAATTGACGGCGTTTTCTTCGAGTATTATTTTCTTTTTGAACTTTTGCTTTCAAAGAAAAAATTCAATTTTTTTGGGCGAAATCTTGTAACTTATGTAGTAATTGAAAGCTTTGCAGTTTAAATCTTATGGATGGCAATAATTGGAGGGCGAACTCGGGTCAGTCGCATGTCCCGGGTCCGGTTATGGGCGGTGAAGCTCTGGCAGCTACGGGTATGGATACCGGCGATTGGAGGACTCAGCTACCAGCTGATTCCAGGCAGAGGATTGTAAACAAGATGTACATAAATGCTTTTACTTCATATTTATTTTTTTATCTTTTAGGGTAGAAATTGTTATTAGTTCATACTGATTTCCCTCACATCTGGAAATGCATTTTTTTAAAGTTCTGAAATTTTTAAAAATGACTGGTTTATATGACATCGTATTTCTGACCTTTCCGACTATGGTGAATAATTATCAGTTAGATTTGATTTACTACGATCTTGTTGTTAGTGATTATTTTGTAAGGAAATAACAGCATGATGCTTAACCTGCATAGAATGGACACTTTGACGAGGCATCTTCCTTCCTCTGGACAAGAGGGACAGCAGGAACTCAAGAAAATAGCCATAAGATTTGAGGAAAAAATTTATGCTAGTTCTACAAGTCAGGTACTCTTGATTTGTGCTGCCTGCATCTCAAACTATAAAAGTCTCACGAGCATTTGTTTTTTTATTCTTGTCAGAGCATAGCACAGTGAGTTTTATTTGATTCTATTTTCATTTCTAATCTTTCGTTTAATAATGTGTTCCTCCAGTCAGATTACTTGAGAACGATATCTTCGAAGATGCTGACAATGGGGACAAAATCACAGAATTCCATGGCCATTTCTCTTCAGTCCAATGCTCCAAGTAATAGCAAAAACCCTCAAGATCTAGGTAGTGAAAATCCATGTACTTTAATGGTGCACATAACAAATAGGTTTTCTCGTGCTTTTAAACAACTAGTTCTTTTTGCTTGCATTCTTGACCTTAGAAACTTCTTTGTGTGGTTAAACACTTCCACTAGGTTTTCCCTTACAGAGTTAGACCAGCAAGGTCACCTAACCAATTGATACTATCTTGACACTGTTTTTGCTAAATGACATACAGTGCAGTATGTTGGTTGATATATCTTGAAGTTTTTGAGGTTTGCCTTGCTTCTCAACCCAAGAGACTTCTTACTTGCCTCTGTAATCACAAGGCCTGAAAGTTGCTAAATTATAATTTTGTTGGAATTGTGCTAAAACTGGTTCGATGATTGGCACCTCCTTCGTTCTATTTGTATTCACAGGCTCTTGACTTTTTCAACACTTCCAACTCCTTGCATGAGATTTTACTGACTGAAACCGTAAAAAAATGACGTCTGTAAAATTAAAGTGTTTACGCCCTTCTCATTCTCCACCAATTCTTCCACGTGGAGATCTATTCCTTATTTTAGTAGAACTCTTTTGGATCTCTTGATGACTAGTGATCTTATTTTGATGTAGTCAATTAATATGAGAGGCAGCGTTATTCCACATAGCTCAATTCTTCATAATATTAAAATCAATCAAAACGCACCTGGATTTCTGAAATTCTCGTTCATGCACACTGCAATCAGCCATAGGAGCGAGAAGCCCATCCTAGAAATTTAAGCACTCTGCCATTCATCTGAATCTTTAAAATTCCATTGATTTCAAGCTTTTCCCTTGCCTGAATTTCCTGTAAGTGCCACTATGCATCTGCATATCGTCATGTTCCTGTGAATCTCTAAAAGCTCATTAGTTTTCAAGCTCTTCCATTACCTGAATTGCCTTTAAATGCAACTTTCTGTGCCCTATTTGAGGAAGATTGTTTCCATAGTTTCTTCTTTATCAGCTTTCAGTTCTTCTCTAATCACATTATTCTTTTGTGCTTATGCCTTTCGTCTTAATTATATATAACACTTTTTCCTGTTGATGGCAGAATGAATGAAGCTATCTTGGGGATATTTCAAGATAGTCTTGTTTCTAATGAATTGATTTTTATTTTTATTTTTTGTACTTTTGATGTCCTGTTGCCTTAGCATTTGTCAACGCGAGACTTTTCCTTTGTTTTTTCTCTTATTACACTTATTCCATAACTAGATCTTTATATTTGTGTTTTTGCATGTATTTTAACAGCTTCTCAGCACATGCAATCCCAAGTACCAAATCAGGGGCAGCCACTACCTATTCCAATGGTAACTAATCAATCTCAAGTGCGACAACAGCTGTTATCCCAAAATATCCAGAATAATATTCCATCAACAGGAGTGCCAAATTCTGCTAGTTTGACATCTATACTTCCCACTGTTGGTGGTGTGTCTCAGGCTACCATGCCTAATGTTGTTGGCCAGAATCCCAACATGCAGAACTTACAAAACACATCTAGTGTAACTCCAAATGTAGTTGGAAATTCCATGGGCCAAGGGGTGCCATCCAATATGTTTGCCAATACCCAGAGATCAAATCAAGGAAGGCAACAATCAGTTGTGCCCCAAGAGCAACAACAACAGTCCCAGAATTCACAGCAATATCTTTACAATCAGCAGTTGCAACAACACATTATGAAGCAAAAATTCCAGCAGGGAAATATCTCACAATCCCTTATGCAGCCTCAGATCCAGCAACAGCAGCAACAGAATTTATTGCAACCAACTCAGATCCAATCCTCTCAGCAGGCTGTTATGCAACCTTCTTTGAGGCAGTCAGCCACTTCATCTAGTCTTCTGCAAAATCAGCAGTCATCCATTCAGCTATCAACTCAATCTATGCTTCAGCAACAACCACAATCGGTCCTCAGGCAACAGCCGCAACAACAGCCGCAACAGTCTTTCCTCGCTCATCAGCAACAAACATCAATGCCGCAGCACCCAATATTACGTACACAACAGCAACAGCAGCTTTGTGGGCATCATCCAAATGCTACAGGCATGCAACAGAACCAGCTAATTGGGCAACAAAATAACATTCTTGATGCACAGCATCAGCATCAGCAGCAGCAGCAGCAAAGGATGATGAGCCAGCAGCATAATCATTCAAACCTGAAACAGCAGCAGAATATGGGTCAGCAAAACCTTCCTAACATACATCAACAGCAGTCAATTGCTCAGCAGAATATCATCCCAAACATGCATCAACAGCAGTTAGGTCCCCAAACTAATGTGCAGCAGCAAATGGTTGGGATTCAATCTGGTAACTCTGGCTTACAGAACAACCAGCATTCTGTTCATTTGTTACAGCCATCTAAGGTTGCAGTACAGCAACAAATGCAGCAGAATGTGGGAAACTTGTTGCCTAACCAAGCTCAACAGTCACAGTCTCAGCCACCACAGCAGCAAATGATGTCACAGATCCAATCACAACCAGGTCAGCTGCAACAACAATTGGGTTTTCAACAACAGACAAATTCGTTACAAAGAGACGTGCACCAGAGGATTCAAACATCGGGTCCCTTGCTTCAACAACACGGCGCTCTTGACCAACTGAAGCATCTGGTGCATTCTCAAAGAGCCATTCCAGAGGCAACATTATGTGAGTTTCTGATGTTCAAATTTTACCCTATGTATTCTTTGTTACCTGACATGAATTTCCTTTTCTCTGAAGTATGTGATTAAAATGTTTATTGATTCTGATACAATACTTTTCTATGTTAGCCTGTCTGTAATCATTTGGCTATTGGATCATATGTCTTCTTATTCATCCTTGTTAGCGTTCAATCTTTATTTCATGGTTTGGGTGCGAATGCGTACTTAATACATTGACAATATTGGTGTTACTATACTTTGTACATTGGTTTGTCAAGATGCTGTGATTGTACATCTTTCTAAATTTCACTATGGTCTTTGCTAAGTGAATTAATTGAAGTTATGGAATGACTTAAAATTTGGAAGAAGGCATTGCACATATATCAAGTTGACTAGTCGTTACACTTGAAATGAGTACATAAAGATTAAAAATCCTGAAAGCAGAAATTTCTCGTCCATTTATCATCAGGCATAATACATCCACTAATGCATTTTTGGGTTTGATGAAGGATGTTTATAAATCAGAATCTTGCATTACTAGTGAGAGGTGGAATTCAATGAGTTTTTGACTATCTGCTATAAACTCTACAGTTTGTGGTCCATTTATGTTTTGTCACTTGACTCTTTGTCTCCCCGTGTATCTATCTCTGCTCTCTCCTCTCTCTTTCCCTCTCCCTCGATGGTTCGCTGGAAAATGGTTTAAGTTGCAAAGTATAAATTATCATCACTTTAAGAATCGTTTTTGGAAAAATCTAGCACTTGGAGATAGAGCTCACTCTCTCCCCCTTACCCCCTTATCCCCACGCCCATCCCACATCTTTGTGTGTATGCATGCGTTAGGCTTTAACTTTAAGAACCAAATTCTTTTTCCTTTTATGTTGCTCAATGGAACTTTCTTGTATGCACGACAACTCTTGTTTTGGTCTCATCGTCTTGGTGCGGAAACATTTAGAAATTCTTAAGTTGCAAAGTATAAATTATCATCACTTTAAGAATCGTTTTTGGAAAAATCTAGCACTTGGAGATAGAGCTCACTCTCTCCCCCTTACCCCCTTATCCCCATGCCCATCCCACATCTTTGTGTGTATGCATGCGTTAGGCTTTAACTTTAAGAACCAAATTCTTTTTCCTTTTATGTTGCTCAATGGAACTTTCTTGTATGCACGACAACTCTTGTTTTGGTCTCATCGTCTTGGTGCGGAAACATTTAGAAATTCTTGTAATAAGAATTGAAATTAAGAACTATATTGAAATAATCTTGCTTTGTATTGAATTTATAATTTATTGTTGTTTAAAAAAGTGTGCAATGCTTCTATATTTATAGGAAAAATTACTCCCCACTTCTACTAATACTAGGAAACTAAAATAAGAATAATAATAAAATCCTAATTAATAAATAAATTAGAAATCATATTCTAATCTAAATAATAAAGAAACTAGAAATCATATTCTAATTAAAATAAGAATAAAAAGATAAAATTTATTACAACTAGACATCTTTTTATAAATATCTAACTTTTATCCTATTTACAATAGAATTGTCCTACATCGTCTATGGAGTATGGATTAACTCATGTCTTCATTCCTTGCACTTGACCTATGATTTATTTATGTGAAAAGTATAAGCATGGAGTACCAAAAGGAAAAGCTCATTAGGTATAGTCATCTGGACACTGTAAACACTAGCACAGTAGTTTGCTGCATCAGGAGCTAAACTTTGAGACTTTTTGGTTATATCATCTTAGTTCAATCTAAAACTAGCGAAACTAAATCTTCTATCTTATGAAATTTCTCTTGCTATCGTAAAATTTCAAGGAGTAATTCTTCTGCAAAAATTTCTCTGTTTTATCTGAATGTTGGAATGATGAATGCAGGATAAAGAAAAATACCATGAATATCACAAAAGTAATGTTCTTTTTCTTTCTTCACTGCTATGTGGGTTAAGGGGGAGGGAGAGGGATATGGCTTGATCCCAAGACCTTGAACTTTACCTGACTGTTGAACATTTCTAATATGGAGGGATTATTTGATCTTGAGATTCCCAAGCTTACTATTTTGACTAGTTCATGGAGTGTAGCTTAGAATGTAATTGTGTTACTGATGGTGAAAGGTTCTTCAATCACTCTTTTTTACCCCATAAGAAATTCATAGAGTTTTAACTTGATTTTCATGCTTTAACAGTATTAAATATGAGTTCGAAGCTTGATAACACAATGTTATGAGCTTGTACATAACCGCTTGAAGTGCCCTATTCAGTATAATATATCTCATTTATATTTTGTATTTTTATCGTTATTATTATTTCCTCCCCTGGCATGATGTGTTAGCATTAGATGATGAAACACTTGTCTTGTTTAGACATTGTATTTTGATTAATTAATTTTTTTTGGTGAGATACTAGTCTCAAGAATCTTTTACGAATATTTGAATATTTATCTACTCTGTGCGCTTCCGGTCGATTTTAAATAAATGGTTTATTTTTATGTCCATCAGAACTGTGGCAATTGTTTCATTTTTCAAACTTATTTTCAATAGTCTGAATAAAAGTGGAAGTTCATTTAATGCATACCGTGTGATGGAGAATTCATAAATGTGTAAATAAATTTTGCACCTTGAATTCTTCACTTTTGTTTTCTTTAAGCGGTCAATTTCACCATGGATGCAAAAATTTATTGTAATATAGGTATATGGAAGAAATTTGATATAAGGATATGTATAGGAAATTGTGAATGACTATTAATTTAATTTTTTACGGCTCATGGAACTAAAAAAGGATATGATAGCAATTTTCATGTCTAACGAAAGAGTCTGCTGCTCTTTTTGAGTTTTTTTGGTTCGACTCCACGAGTCTCAATTTAATTCCCGAACTGTTTGTGCTTCTTGTTGCTATGGCTTCTGCAATATATATTAGTTCATCTTGAAGAAATTGAAACAGGGGACCATAATCAATCATATTAAGCATGAAACATAGCATCCTGTCTGTGTTGTAACAAGTCAGTCAATCCCCTTCTGTGAGTTCTGATCAAAACAAAATGTTGCTTGTCCGATTGTGCCAACGAATTTGCGGACATACTTCTTTCTAATTCATGTAAAAAAATTGCTTCATATCATCTAGTAGCTTATTCATAATTCAAAATTCAATTGCAGCATCTTTAGATTGTTCGTCACAGACAGGAAATGCAAATGGTGGGGATTGGCAGGAGGAGATTTTCCAAAAGGTACTTCATTGAGACATTAGTCTTTTCCTGTCTATGATTTAAATTCTATGATATCTATTTTTCGCTAGTAATAGCCATGCACTAACATGTAATCGTTTTTACCCATTTGTTAATTTTTTATGTTTTTCTTGGAATCTGAAGTTACAGACTTTACTTGCAGATCAGACACATGAACGATTTGTATTTTCCTGAATTAAATGAAATGTACCAGAGAATGGCTGCAATGTTACAACAGGTAAGATCTTAGTTTAGAAGAATATTATACTATGGTTCAATCGCTTCTTTTGTGGGCTGCCTTTTCCATCCAGCTTTTGTTCACATATCTTGGCTGTCTTGAATACCTTTTGAATGATTTAATTAATAAAGAAAAACAATAGCTGTCCGTTCCATATAAAAAAAAAAAAAAAAAAAACCTAGTTGGTGGCCAACTACACGCATTGCTTCGGATAACCTAAACCTAACAATGTCACCGCTCTCCCAGTTCCCCTGGAAAGGGACAAACATCTTTAATGTTACTCTCCACCAAACTCTTCCTGGGGATGAAGTTACGGTATAGGTTAGTCCTAGATAGTAATATTCTCGCGTGATAATGTCCTTTACCAAATTTATTTGTTGTTTAACAATGCATGTCATACGGTGTTGCAGCATGATGATCCCCTTCCTCAACAGCCTAAGAATGAGCAACTTGATAAACTCAGATTTTTTAAGGTTATGCTGGAGCGCATTATTCTTTTTTTGCGGATACCGAAGAACGAAGTTCAACATAATCACAAGGAGAAGATTGTTGGGGTTGAGAAGCAGATTATCAATATTCTTAACTTGAATAAGCCCCGGAAGACTGTTTCTTCTGTGTAGCAAGGGCATCTTTCCCAGCCTCATTTGCATACCTTGCAACAGTCTCAGCAATTTGGATTGGGTGGTAATGCACTGACCTCTGGCCAAAAGGCTGTGCTTATATGGAGTGGTTTGTTTCTGGGATTTTTGTTCTTCTTGTCTGGTTATTTTCTTCACTGATCACCTGTTGAAATATATATATATATATATAGATTCTCATTCACAAAAAAGAATATATATATATATATATGTTTCAGTTCTCTGGTTCGTTTAGACAAACCTTGAAAACGGTTAAAGCATATTTGGTATGTACTACCAGATACGACTATATAGTATCACAGATGATATTTTAGCTTTTTCTTCTTCCTCAATATATCCATTGTTGCCCAATCTTCCCTCACCAAACATGACATCAGTGTTTGTATTGTTAGTATTGTATAGCGTTTAAGACAATAATAAAGAAGAAAAAGTAATCTTGTGTATTTGCACTATCTAATTCATGTATAATACTGCATATCGAACACAGTACAAAAGCCATGAAATGAATCTGATAATTGCATCATCATAATTTTTTTTTTATCTTTGCAACTTTTGATTTGACAATCTGTGGCTAGTTTTCCATAGAAAGTTTTGCCTAAGCTGAATAGTTCGAACTTTTGTTCAGCATTTGAGAAGATTCTGTGACAAAATGATCGGGCAATAAATTATAATTAATTATACTTAATAAAATAAATTTTATCCCACATGAATTTTTATTATATTTATATAATTAATTAGGATAAGATATCAAATTACCCTTTTTCATAATGTACCTACATGAATTATGGATTAGAATATAATTTGGTAGTTTTATCATAAAGTTTAGGATATAATATCATATTATGATCATAATATACCTACTAATTATGAATTAAGTACATAATTTGATAATTCTATCAATAGATATAAAGAATCTCCTTGAACTAAAAATTTAGCACACTGGCAAATTTATGTCATTAGATTCGAATTTAAAACATGATTTACATTGGTAAAGCATGAAATTTAATCAAGTCTCAATTTTAACATAAGCATGTAATTTTAAATTTTTGCAGCTAGTTAACCCATAAATTTTTTTGATATTCGTTGTGAAGTTCCCGAACTTAAGAATGATAATTATAAAGTATGGAAGGAGATAATTTTACTCAATTTAAGGTGGATGGACATTGACTATGCAATTAGGAAAGACGAACTACCTGCAATTACTGCGACTAGCACTCCAAATGAAGTTTCTCTTTATGAATGTTGGGAGTGATCCAATCGCCTCAGCATGATGTTCATAAAGACAAATATCTCATCTGGTATACGTGGTTCGAATCAGCATGAGAAAGTCCGTGATTTGTTAAAGGCCAAA
This sequence comes from Fraxinus excelsior, assembly GCA_019097785.1. Taxonomy (NCBI): domain Eukaryota; kingdom Viridiplantae; phylum Streptophyta; class Magnoliopsida; order Lamiales; family Oleaceae; genus Fraxinus; species Fraxinus excelsior. The sequence goes on from CM032629.1 coordinate 13,249,110, forward strand.
TGATCAATTCGCTTCAGATAAGGCATTGGCAAGCACCTTAATCATGAAGTTCTCTTCCATGAGGCTTACCACTGTGAAAGGCGTGCGCGAGCACATCATGTAGATGAGGGATATTGCGGCTCAATTGAAGAACCTCGAGGGGGAGATGTTGGAATCTTTCCTAGTGCACTATATCCTGAATACTCTCCTGCCACCATACGGGCCTTTCAGAATCTCGTACAATACACATAAAGACAAGTGTTCAATTAATGAACTTATGATCATGTTTGTTCCAGATGAAGGAAGACTCGTAATAGAACTGGGAGAAAGTGCAATGCTGGCAACGCGAGGAAAGGACATAGCTCAAGCTAATAAGAAGGGGAAAGGTAAAACACCTCCCCAAGTTGACATTAAGAAGGAATCATTGTGTTTCTTCAGTAAGAAGAATGGACACGTAATGAAGAAATGTGCCAAATTTCAGAAATAGGTTGAAGGTAACCTAGTCTCATTTGTTTGTTATCAATCAAATATGGTTGATGTTATGTATAACACATGGTGGATTGATTATGGTTATACAATCTATATTTCAAATAGCTTGCAGAGTTGCAAAACCTAAGGAAGCCAGTAGGAAGTGAGCAAGACATCTATTTAGGAAACAAGATGCGTTCACATTTGGAGCTATTGGAACATGTAGTTTAACTTTAAGTAGTGGTTTTATTTTAAATTTGGAAAAGAAATTTTATATTCCAAGTTTCTCAAAAAATTTGATTTCAGTTTCAAGACTTGTACTTTTTTGTTATTCCTTTAATTTTTCAGAAAGAACTTTCAGTTTATTTAATAAATCTAATCTTGTTGGGAATGATATATTGTTTGATAGTCTTTTCTCTATCAATTTACAAAATGACACCACTTATAATGCTATACATGTTCACATTGGTATTAAATAATGTGTTATGAATGAGGATTCCTCTAAGTTATGGCACATGAGATTGTGACATATCTCCATAGAGCAGATTAAGAGATTAGTAAATGATGGGGTACTTAGTGCTCTTGATTTTACTGATTTTGAAACTTATGTAGACTGCATTAAGGGAAAGCACACCAACAAGTCAAAGAAAGTTGCCAATAGGAGTTCGAACATAATAGAGATCATACATACTCATATATGTAGTCCAGACATGGACTCACATGGTCAGAGATACTTCATCTCTTTTATAGATGACTACTCATGATACATGTATCTCTACTTGCTTCTTAACAAGAATGAAGGATTAGATGCCTTTAAGATTTTTAAGGCTGAAGTAGAGAAACAATACAAAAAGAAGATTAAGATTGTGAGATCGAATTCAGTTTGCAAAGTTTCTTCAAGAGAATGTGATAGTTTCCCAATACACTGTGGTTAGTTTACCGGACCAGAATGATGTAACGGAAATAAGAAACTGAATGTTATTGGACATGGTGTGGAGTATGCAAAGTAGCTCCAATCTTCCTAAGTTCTTGTGAACTAAGGCACTTAAGATGGCAACGTATATATTGAACCGAGTTTCGACCAAGGTTGTTCCAAAAATGTTATTCGAGTTATGGAAAGGTTGGAAACCGAGTTTGCAACATGTGCACGTTGGGGGATGCCCGTCTGAAGTAAGAATTTATAATCTACAAGAAAAGAAGTTGGACCCAATGACAATTAGTGGGTATTTCATTGGATATGCTGAAAGGACCAAAGGGTACAAGTTTTATTGTCCATCTTACAACACTAGGATTGTGGAATTAAGAAATGCAAAATTTCTTGAGAATGACTTGATCAATGTGGGCGATCAAACCAAGAACATAGTTTCTAAGAATGATCATTGAGAATCTCAACCTTCTATCTCAAGTAATAGATTGGTTATTATTCACAACGCCCCTTAAGTACAAATTGGTGTTGAACAACCAATCGTTGAAGTTCTACAAGTTGCTGACAACATCCTAGTAGATCAGGTAATTCAAGAGTTGCCAAAAACTTTTGAACAACTGGTTGAACCAAGTTCTTCTAAGGAAGATGATGGAACGACATTAAGAAGATCTATTAGAACAAAGAGATTGGCAATTCCTAGTGATTATGTTGTATATCTACAAGAATCTGACTACAACATTGGAGCAAAAAAATCATCCTGTGTCTTTTTCACAAGCCATGAGTTGCAAAGAATCAGAATTATGGTACAATACGATGAAGGAAGAGATGAATTCTATTAAGAGTAACGAGTATGGAATCTATCTTGTTGAGTTGCCTGATGATGTAAGAGCCATTGGATGCAAATGGGTCTTTAAGACAAAGAAAGGCTCATTGGGCAACATTGAGAGATAAATACAAGATTCGTTGCTAAGTGATTCACTCAAAAAGAAGGAATCGATCACACAGAGACCTTATCTCCTATATCTAAGAAAGATTCCTTGTGTATTTTGTTAATATAACATACGCGCCTTTCAAATTTGTTATATTTTGATTTAGATATTACAATTCAAGTTTCATAGATGTTACAACAACAATGTTTTTGTAATGTTATCAACATGTCACAATTATGTTATTTTGTGATATATGTTATAAATCACTCGTTAGAAATCTTATCGTGACTAATGTGTACAGGTGAGAAACGAATGTATAATATTTATATTTGGTAACAAATATAAATATTTTTCAATCGAGAATATATGAATTCATAGGTCACAGATACCATGAACATAGAGATGCACAGGTGACAAACAATTTCATAATATCTGAGGTCACAGATCACTGTCAAAAAGCACATATGTCACAAATTTATCAATTTATCACTTTCAACATTTACAGATAACAATGTTAGGTCACATTAAAACATGTTACAAATGTTTTAAGTACGTAACAAATAAATTGAAAATTTTATTTAAAAGTAATTATCATTTCCCATAGACACAATTTTCAATTGCAGATGTGATAGAATAGGCTAAGTAATTAATGAAATAATGGGAACTACATCAAGAATATTGGTAACAATAAACTTCATGTTGGTATGTTTTGGCTTAACGAAATCAAGTTGGTGTACATCCTACGATTGTGACTACTTCCTTGGCAATGCCCACATTTCATTGTTTGTTTTTTGTCACATGACGATCTATTCTTCTTTGCTACTGGTCTTCCCGAACTCCTCTTTTGGTTGGGTGGTAATATGATCATGCTTTTTAATTCTTGAGCCACATTCCATTCATTTGGATTTCCAACTGGGTAAACAGAATCTTGGTATGCATTCATGTACGCCTCTCGTGTGTAAAAGTATGAACAATAATCGTATGGACCTCCTTTCATAGTTGCTATCACTGTCACAAGTGTGTGGACACGGTATCTCATCAACTTGAAGCATCCTACATGTGCACGTACGCCGCTCTAAGTCGACAAATGTTGAGCCCTCGTTAGCAAGCGAAAATATTGTCTGGTTGACTGGAGAAACTTGTATAGAGATAAAACCAACATGTGAGGTCATATATTAAAAGTTCGGGTTCATTACTATGTCACATATATTGCATTTTATGTAACAAATGTAATATTTACCTTCTTGATCTTCAAATCTGTGTTCATTTCTTTAATTAATTTCTCGTACTTAGTAGACAATTTCGTGAAAGTGCTATTTGCAATGTCCCTATTCTTACAGAACCAAGATTGTACAGTTTGTCGCAATGACTCCAACAAAGTTACAATAGGATAGTTCTTTACCGCTTCTGTGAACGCATTCGTCGATTCCACTATATTAGATGTCATTGTGGAGTATATGTTCGCTTGCATGTGGAATCGTGACCACATTTCTGGTCCAATTTCATTCTAGAGAATACAAAACTTTAATAAGAAGTGAGATCTACAACGACTGTAATATTATTTAGTAACTGAAAGTAATATCTTACCAGGTAATGTCTAATCTTCTCGTTGATTTTGTCTAACTGTTGTGTATTGTACTCGAATTCTAACAATGTGTATTCACACACAGCTGCATTGAATGCTTGAGTTATGTTGTGACCTAATTTTCCGTAATAGGGTTTCAAGTTTTGTAGAAGATGGTATATGAAAATTTCATGACAGGTCCCTAGATAAACACGTTCAATTGCATTCTTGATACTGTTGTGACGATCCGATACAAAACATAATCATTCCCTACTTCCATAAGCGGACTTCAAATTTTCAAAAAACCAAGTCTAGGATTTATAATTTTCATTATCTCCAATTCCAACTACGAGTATGAATATGCTATTATTCGCATCTTGTGTACATGTTGTGAATAGTGTACCACCGTAGTATCCATTCAAGTATGTCATCAATAACAATGACATGTTTACAATGGACCCATCCTCTAATTGATGCACCAAGTGCCATGAAGAAGTACTTGAATCTATTGTGGCTATCAACCTCTACTCATGTAACCGTTCTAGTATTCGTCCGTTCAAGCATGTAAAAGTAGATTGGTAGCTGTCGGAATGAATCTTTAGGATCATCCCTGATCATTTTCAAAGTGTTTTCACGAGATCTCCAAGCTTAACATAGTTCAAAGAAACTCCGTAGGTATGTAACATGTAATTACATATATCGTTGAGAGTATATAGTACGCGACGATGTATACTTATACTTGATGAAAGAGGACAATATGGATGTTGACACTTGCCTGTGAGATCCTAATACTATGTTTGAAGAACATGTGTGACCATTACTAATCTTTAAAATCATAAAGAGTTCTATTTTCGCCAACCTTGAAAATCTGCATATCCAACTACACTGAACACTTGATAAGATATTATCTCCTGTCTGATCAAACAACCAAAAATTCAAACGTGTTTTGTATGACATAAAAACACATGCTCAATTTCAAAATCTCCTTATTACGAAACACCTTGCCATCTTCTACATTTCTAGCATTAGGAACAAATACACTCATGACTACATGTTCATTATTGTGATCTAATGGTTCAACTATTGCTTCACATATATCATATGCAATTTCCTGTAACGAAAATAACTCTCATCTAGATTTTACATTATCTGCAACTGCTTTGACTGTTGGAAAACTGAGACACCGTTGTCTAATTTTTGAATATGTGACCTTAATATTAATGGGATATTTGGAAGGATCATAATCCATACATTTTAGAGTCATGTACGACAAAATATTGTCGCCAGTACTTATTTTGACTGGAGACAGATCTTTTTTCAATTTCTAGTTCATTGTGACCGCCACCTTAGTAAGATCCAAACTGAATTATGTTATTACCGTGTCCACAAGCTTCACATAACAGCAATCATGATCGAGCACATCAACGATGATTGCTCTCCATACGTCAATCAAACATGCACATAACCCATTTCTGTTTTAATGCACAAGAAAAATGTCAATGACAAATACCATTACTGACACAATTCTATCATAAGCAGGCCACAGACAATTCTGGTCACATAGACATTCTGGATTGTATTTCATAACTTGATGGGCATAATTTCTGTAAAACCAAAGTCACATTATAAATTTGTTCACGAACCCATACAATTTTTTGGTCACAGAGACATTCTGGTTTACATGCTGGTATTGATTTGTCATAATCAACGATTATTCCATAATTTGTGATTGTGACCAAATTCACATTAGTAAGATTTCTTTTTTCAAAATAATGGTCACAACGATAATGATATTCAAAATAATTGTCACAAAGATACATTTCGGTTACAACGATAAATTTTGGGGTATATACGAAACCATGGTCACATAGTTCACATTAGTACGATAAATTTTCCATCATGTTAATTGCTATCCAAAATAATGGTCACAAAGATAATTTTCTATCACAAAGATAAATTTTCGTGAATAGACGAAACCATGGTCAGATGGTCACATTATGATCATAGATTCAAACTATGGTCATATAGAAAATTTCGATCAAATGGATGTTCTGTGTTGCATTTCATAAATTGGCTGACGTCATTATAGTAAATCTAACGTCAGAGGATCAATTCTGTTCACAAACCCACACACATTCGCGCTAAACAATATATCCGGTATTGTTTTGGATCAATAAATGATTATTTCGTAATATGTGATTGTGACCAATTTTCTGTTACGACGAATATTTTCCCTTCCATTCAATTGCGATCCAAAATAATGCAATATAAACACAGAAGCGTAACAAGAAGATGTCAAATCATATACCAAATATATTACTGAGTGCAGAGATACTTCAGTGAAAATGCATTGACTATTGAGTTCGATCCTTTAAATTCAGATTAGTTGTGATCTCCTTCTACAAATAATTACCAATTGCAGCGAAGAGTGGCGTCGTTCTAAAATTTCTGGCCTTTTTCAGAGGTGACAATGAGATTTTTTTTTTTTTGAAATGGTAACCAATTGCTTGACTTCAGAAAGTATATTTAATCATACCTAATTTACGTTTATTGTCACGTGGTCCAACTTGCAACGTAATGAATCTCTCAAGCATAATAATTATAATGTAAAATTAACCTTTTGTATTGCTCCATTAGACAAAATAACCGACAACAACTTTCTTTCTTTAGTTAGATAAATCGACTACGAAAATTACGACTTACGAGACCTCGTGGTTCACGTTGATTTCAAGTAGGGTACAAAATGATGCACACGGTACAGCGATAGCCACTTCAATTATTCATAACAAGTTGAGGAAGTAACCATCAAATGAATATAAAAGAACACGATTCTTTTTGGTTGGTGAAACCATGGTCACGTGGGATTTAGTAGTTGAAAACTCATTGTAGACCTTACTACAACTCATACTACTTCTTTTTCATTTTTTAAATACAATAGATAATTATCATAAAAGATTTGTTCATTCTTCTAATAATATCTGTAAAATATGTTAGTCAAGAAAACACACCCTTTAAGCTACTTAATTTTTTTTTTTTTTTTTATGCAAAGTTCTTTCTCTGTCTCCATTTAATTGAAGGCTCCTTTAAAACTTATTCCAAAGCCAAAACACAAAATTATAAAAAATCTTTGGATACTATTAGAGAGAGAAAAAAAATTAAAATTATATTAATTATACCGTTCCATAATACTTAAGGATTATATGCTATTTGTACATTTTTAGGTGACATCTTTGTTTACGTTGTGTATGTTGTCAAAATTTATGTACTTTATTATTTGAAGTGTTGTTAAGATTAAGGGCAAAAATGTTGGTTACCTTACCCAATGTCAACTAGAGTGTACCTATAGCAAAACTGAACATTTAATATTTCATAAAAATATTGACTCAAATGTAAGATGTGGTCAAATAATTGGATTATATGAGGAAGTGAGTTAGGTTCCCATTTTAGGGTGAAACCTACTTCATTATTGATGGTATGAGAGATTAGAAAGACTCCAAACTTAACTATTTGGATGCCTAAGATGAATTTCCAGTTGCAGCTCACTAGAGTGTAGACTCTAGTTATTCGTGAGGATGGAAAAATAAAATAAGGTTGAGTCTCGAACGCAATTGTGTCTAGGGATGGCAATTTGAACCGTTAAAACTGAAAATCGCGGTTAACCGAACCGAATGTGACAAAAAAATCTAACCGATGGTGCAATTAGGCGGTTATGATTTTAATTTTAATGAACCGCTTCATTTAGGGGCAGGTAAGGTATTTAGCGATAGTGTCCCGCCCCGAACCGATTACCCGTTAAAAAAAATTAATTGGACAATTGTGCTTTCCATTATTCTTTCTCAAAATTAATTGGACAATTTTGACAATTGGGCTTCCCAAAATTCTGGCCCAATTAACATTAGGTAAACCTTAACATAATAACACAGCCTACTGCCCAGGTAGCCCAATTTTAATATACCCTACACGTTAAATTAAAACACAGGTTTACAGTCTCCAAACTACATTTTTCCACTCAAAAATTGTATTTTCTGTTCATCAAATAATTATTAGTTTATTAAAATTCTATTTGTTTTAATCCGCAGTTGGATGCTTGTTTAATCTTAAAAAGACAGTGGAAGCGCTTCATAAAGTTGTATTTTTTGGTAATGACATGTTCAATTTAATTTTAGTAAATATGTGCATTGAAGAAGAAAACATTCTTGCATTTCTTTAATATATTGATCCAAATCATAAATTAACATAAATTGTTGAATTGTAGTGCAGGTATAAGGTATATCTTAACTTTTTCTTATTTGTTTAGAGGGTGTTTGGTAGAGATTAAAATCAGATTAAAATTGAAAATATAGCCGTTATTGTTGACTTTTTTTAGATGAGTGAGATCCAATAGCGGTCATATTTTCAATTTTAATTGGATTTTAAGTTGTATCAAACATGCTCTTAATTGTTCATATGATACAAGCAAAGAAAGACTTGAATGCTTTTTCAAGGTTTATGTCAACCAATTTCGATTTTGAAGACGTGCAGAGTTGTTATTTTTCCTAGGTTAAGTAGATAATTTCGAGTACTAATAACTGCAAGTCCATCTTCATGGCCGAATCAGCGAGTGCTGTCCCTCTTTTCGTTTGACTCAATTATTGTTGATAATTACAAAATTATAAAGAACTTTTTCCTTGTCTGAGGCAAAGAAAATTTCAAGTGAGTCAACGTTTAGTAAAAGTGATAGATTTGTGAGTTCACATAGAAATAGGCTTCACCCGAAGACTTTAGAAGCTTTAATGTGTGCTCTTGATTGGTTTTGGACTGATATTTATGGTAAAGAGTTGTGGAGAAGAATCAAGATTGACATATGCTAGTAAGAGTCTTGACCTATGTTGATAATATTGTTTGTTAAATTCGAATTTTGCATTTGGAAGTTGGAGTATTGTTTGCATTTTCACTTAGAATATTGTTTGTTAAATTGACTTAGTATTGTATTTTTGTTTTTATTGACTTTTTTTCATAGTATTTTTTTTTTCAATCTGACGATCAGAGTTTAGACTTATAAAAAATAATTTATTTTCGTGGTTATTAACCGAATCGAACCAAGATACGAACCGAGCCGAACCGAACCGACTTTCATGGTTATGGTGCGGTTATGGTATGACCAAAAATTTGGTGGTGCGGTTATGATTTTGACCGAACCGACCTCGAATTGAACCGTTGTCATTCCTAATTGTGTCCATGTAATGTGGTGTCTTTTGACGTTGTTGACGAGTTAAACATTCATAGAGCATATTATCATTTTCTAGTCGAGAGGAAGATTGAAACTAAATTTTCATTTCAACGGGCCAAAATCATATGATGCTTCGTTCGAAGAAGATTGTCAAAAAAAAAAAAAAAAAAGTGTGCAAAAAATAAAAAGATACTATTAGACATGGTCAAGTCAATCAAACCTATTAATATCAAAATATTAACTAATGTAAATGCTTGAGTTAGTTTTCTTAACAAGATTGACTTCTTAAAATAAAACATAAACCTCTAAATACTATATTAAAACACATTGAACTTCAAGCAATTTGATGTAAGACTCAAAGAAAAGCATTAATTAGTCAATTAATGGTTATAGTGGAACTATAATTTTTATTTATGCACCCCACTTTTATTATATTTAAAGTTCTCAACCTTTGCTCATTGTCTCACTTATGTCTCTTTAACTTTTATTTTGTTAAAATTTTATCCTTTAACATTCCAATTAATTAGCTCATATTTTCTTTGATGATTATTTTTGTCAAGATATTCTCTTTGTGTTTTTTGAAATGAGAGGAAAATATTCTCACTTTCATATTTGCTGTTTTTTAAAAAATTATAGTGGAAAAATAAGCTACTTTATGAAATATTGAGGATAGAAATGCAATAAAAACGTTGGAATTGTAAGTGCTAACATGAGCAATGATTGATGATGTTCAGTGTAATTAAAATGTAATACAACATATAAAAGTTTTGGTGTGAATATTGACTAGTATCTAGGTCCTAAAACAATGTTTAATTAAAATTAATTAAGAAAAGCTCTACTCACTTTGTATTGTATATGATTTCTATAGGTTAAACTCCCAATATGAAGATGATTATTGCAAAAGGAAAAAAGTTGGAGCATGAAAGGATCAAAAGATGCAAAACAAAGAACCTACATGAGGAGTATCTAAAGAGGATTAGAGTATAAAGTTTGGTACAAATTACCACGAGACATTATATATCATTAGAAAGATAATTGAAGTTGGAGTTCAATGCAAAAAATGGATTGCAATTTAGGTTTGGGGATTGAACGTTATATATATATATTCAAAGTCCAGGGACCAAAACTACAAATATCAAAACATTAAGGATCACAGAGCACAAAATTGAAAAACGAGGTAAAGAAAATTTGGGTTGCAGCTGGAACTGCTTCAAGGGATAATATCCCTTGATTCCCGTGTGCGATCGCGACAATGCAACTAGCCATCGTGGCTAGACCCGGCTGATGACGGGATTACGATTTTGTAAGTTAAAACTAAGGGTACTGTAAATATTTCGTTTGTACAACTTTCAAGGCATATCAAAAGTTTTTCTTTGATCGGACTTTCAAGGCATATCAATTGTTATTATAAATAAATAAATTAATTAATTATAAACATGCAATTAAGGTTTAAAGTCGATTAACAAGGATAAATTCGAGATCTAATGCCTTGCGTGATTTGATTAAACTTCAAGATTTTTTTTTTCTTTTTAATTGGTTATTTTAGTGAAGAATTAGATAAGTAAGCCAAAACTGAAAATTATTACTTATGTGTTCGCTGATTATAACTAATTTTAATTGAAGTTAGTAACTAGATAAATAATTTTGATGATTTGACATTCTATTACTTGTTTTTGGTTTAAGGATAAAATCATTAACAAATGTAATTACCTTAGTCAATTGCTAATTTTAGTGCCTACCAAACAGGAGCTAAGGGTCCGTTTGATTGCAAGGGTGGAAAAAAAATGAGTTTCAGGAAAAGTAATTGCCTAAAAATTGTTTTTCAAGGAATTGTTAATTGAGTGTGTTTGATTGATATAATTTTCCATCTGGAAAATTTTTAAATTTTGTGTTCGTTTAGCTTTGTTTTAAATGGAAATTGTCCACTAAAGTGATAATTTTTTTTCCCCAATTGGTTATAAAATTTGTTTTCATTACCAAAAAATAAAAATAAAAATAAAAAAACAAAAGTTTTTTTTCCATAAAAAAAATATGTTTTTAATCAAAGTTTAGTGTTCGTTTGACTTTGTTTTACATGTAAATTGTCCATCAAAGTAAAAAAAAATTTACAATTGGTTATGAAATTTGTTTCCATCCAAAAAAAAAAAAAAAAAAACCTGGAATCAGATTTCCCACCAAAAATTTCCTTGAAGATGAAGAAATGGTGCACGTGTGGGCTCAAAACACACCCTAATTGTTTACCGTTTTCTTAGTTGAGGACAAAATCAACAAGAAGAATAGTCACCATACCTTAGTCAATTGCGTAAATCCTACGTGTGTCCAACGAGAATTCTTTAATCAATTATTCCACAAGAGAGTGGACATTTTCACCTCCACCAGGAGGACCACAACCACAGTTGCGATAGATAGAGAAAGTGGTGGAGATGGGCGGAAATCTGTGGCCATGGCTCGACACCTCACGGCCTTTTCTGGGCATGGTGTTAGCAGTAACAGCGTTAGCCACCAACATGATAATAAGCAAAATGGCCATGTCTACTGGCACCAGCTTCTTCATTTTATCTCTTTACTCAAATGCTTTGGCCACTCTCATTGTATTCCCTTGTGCCTTCTTCTTTCAAAGGTAGGTACCATTTTTGTACTGCTTAACTTGAATCATAGAGAAATTATCTGAATAATTGGTTGATTTGGTATTTTGCAGGTCAAAGCGCCTCCCAATGACATTTCATGTACTATGGAGAATCTTCTTGCTTGCTGTGTTTGGGTAGGTGATATCTTTGTTATTAGATTTATATATTGCCTGGGGATTTAATGAAAATACGTTGTGGGCTAGTATTTTGCTTACTGTTTTTTGATAGAAAGGATCAATCTCTGATATGAAAACAAATGGGAATTTTCCATCCCCTTTATTGATTACTGGGACAGCCAACAGCTTTGTATGTTAATACTTTTTTTTCTTTTTCTGAGAGAAAAAAAAATAATTTAGAATGAGATTGGGGGCTGTGATTTCAATGTTACAACTCACATCAAGGTTGCTCGGCATTTTTTAAAATTCTTTTTTCTGTTTTTTATGCGGGCACAGCATTATATATGTAGCACGAATTCAAAAAATTTAACAAAGGTTGTTTGAGATTTGTCACTTTTTTGTACAAAGTAAAGTACATGATAACTTATAATCAAGATTCCAAATCCCCGTGAAGGTCAATCTGTGGATCATTTTGCACGTGCTTTAGAGAGTTCAAGTAACGATGATCTTTTGAGTCTCTGCTCGATTCTTTAGCAGTAGAGTGACTTTATTGAGTTTGTTTGATTTTCGTTCCAGATATTTAGCAGAGATTGGCAGTTATGCTGGCATAAACTATAGCTCTCCTATACTAAGTACAGCTATGTTGAATCTTGTTCCAGCATTTACTTACATACTTGCTGTCATATTCAGGTTAGACCTTCCTTTGATTCTTTTGTCATTCAAGTTGAGTAGGAAAGGAAATTTGGTTCACTAGCTGCTTTCATTTAGTTTACAATAAGAAATACAAAAACAAAACGGTCTCTATATATATATATATATATATATATGAAAATTCTGCTCAAATTGCCAAGTAAATAATTCATAATGTGTTACCTTGGCATAATAATCTTAATCATCCAGATGATTGACTGCTGATTTCAGTAACCTCTAATAAGTGATTCTCTTCAGAATGGACAACGAGCAAAATTAGCTGTTAAAAAAATTCATATTGACTTTTTTTTCATTTGTTATATTAAAACATATCGCCTATGTTAGGTAGGGAAGATATTCAACATTCCAAGGAGAAGATTTATTATGTTTTCACCTCTAAAAGTTCTTGGATCTTGTCTTTAATTTCGCTGATTTTTGCAAAGCAGGCTAAAAATATATGCATGATTGAACTTGATATATACGGATTTTGCCCTATTTCATCGCAGTTAATGAATCTGTGTCTTTTCACAAGATAAATGATGAATGCTATTCTATTCAATTCAACTTTATTCGATATATTTCCAAGATGACTCAAATTATCTTTATTGCACTCTTGGGAGGAACTCATGAGAAAGGAATAAATAAAGAACCTACATAATGGTCTTATTCAACAATTATGTGAAAATGCAATTACATTAACCTAATATTAACTCTATTGTAAAATCACAAAAGAATTTTGATGGTTTCATTATTGCATTTCTTGAAATATCCAGATGTTTTCATGATTATGTTGTACATACGATTTTCCTATTTAGCCTATATTGATTATAAAATAGCCTGTTCTAGGATGGAAGTAGTAAATTGGGGAAGATTTAGTACGATATCCAAGTCCATCGGTACTGTAGTTTCCATTGCAGGGGCATTTGTTGTGACTTTTTATAAGGGAACGGCAATCCTAAATAAACCGCTAACATCTGGCTCGACTATACAACTGCTTTTATCATCACAACAAAATTGGGTTATCGGAGGGATTTTGCTTTCTGGTGCCTCTTTCCTGACTGCATCATGGTGCATACTGCAGGTTTGACTTCGGATAAAACTTAATCTTTGAATATAATAAGACAATGCAAATCTCATTTCCCCATTTAACGATGGTTGCAGACTTCTATACTGAAGATGTACCCTGCAGAGATGATGATAGTTGCTTTTTACTGCTTGTTTGTGACGATTCAATCGGCAGCAGTTTCTTTGATTGCAGAAAGAGACATAACTGCTTGGAGAATAGAAGCCAATATGGGATACATCGCTATCTGTTATTCGGTAAGCCAATAATAACAGTCTACAACTTTGTACAGACCTGTGCTATTGTCCTTTTTGACCATGAAACTCGATAGTCTAAACAGGAAAACTTGCAGCTGTGGTCCCTAAACTGTCTCAAATTGAGAAACACAAGTTCTGAATCAGATTTTTTTGGCATTTAGATTTCTAATCTCTGAGATTTGGTGACTTGCAAGTCCCACTGTATTGAAACTGCAAATCTTTCCATCAAATAGTCACTTTCCTTGCATGTGATCTCTTTTTTGAGGTGGTGTTTTGTGAACCCATGTCAATTTCCCTCTGAAAACAACTAAAAAACTCATCTCTTTTGGCTTTTTCCCTTTGCATCTCCCTTTACTTCAGCTGTTTCTCAAGGGAAATGGACTTAGTTTAATGAAACTACCTATCAAAAAAAGAGATCATGCTAGATGTGACCATTTAACAAAAACATTGTTTTCATCCAGTGAGAACCCACTTGCATTTAAAATGAAGTTTGGAAACGTAAAGGCCTAATAAATTGATTGGGGGCCCATGTGCTGTATTTCAGAAAGTTTGGAGAACCTTTAATTTGCAAATATCCATCTAAATTGGCAGTACATGTAGTCTGGACTGAATTGTGAATCATTGCAATTATATTTGCAGCTATATGTTGATTAAGGTTGGATTACTCGGGCTAACTCCACTTTACTTTTGCAATAAGCTCACACATTTTTATTCGATATAGGCCATCATTAACATAGCATTCCGGCTCTATGTGACCGCATGGTGTCTGTGGAGGACAGGTCCCCTTTTCGTTGCCTTGTTTAAGCCCTTGACAATTGTTATTGCTGTAGTCATTGGTGTCATCTTTTTCAAAGACCCTCTCTATCTCGGAAGGTATTTCATGTGCTTCGATTCATCATATTCTCATGAAGCTATACTTCAGATTTTCTAATGAATTATTGGCTTGAATTATCTTGCAGCATAGCTGGGGCATTCGTTTTAATTATAGGTTTCTATATGGTGATGTGGGGAAAAGCTAAAGAAGGTGAGATGAACAAGGGCACAGAATCATCAAGCAATACTTCTCCTTTGTTGCAGGACAAACCAGAAGAAGTGTAAAATCATTTGTCAATACATTTGCAAATCTGAGAGAAAAAAGGAAAGGGAACAGCTCAAGTAAAATTCTATTGGTTAGTTGAGGGACTCCTTTTGTGATTATTGGTTTCTCTAGTAGAAGATGTGTCTTCATGGAAGACACTGTTTCATCATTTTTAAATTCTCAATAATATCAGATGTAATTTTATTCGTTTACATTTGTACATAGAAGTTCTTATTTATATAAAAAAAATTACGAATCATCTAAAGGTTGATTAACTATTCTTATTATTAGTGAACATGATTGTGGTAATTGATATGTTCTGCTAGATTTGTTTTGTACACACAAAATTATAAAACAAGTCTAGGTAAAGTATATAATTGCAAATTATGCCCCTGTTTGATTAAGCTAAATATCTAAATTAAAATCTAAGTCAAAATTAATAATTAATTTTAATCGTACATTTCATTCGACTTATAATTTTTCAACCATACACTTTATTAACTTTTATTAAAATTTACTAGATTTCTATTTATTATCTAAACCAAACGTGGATAATATCAAATCTTAAATTTAGCATCATTACGATTAAAGATTGTGTATCTTAGTATTGCTTTAAGGAGAACCTATAATATGCATTTAGTTTTGTTATGAATTGATCGTAAGATAATGTCAATAATCAAATAAACAAGAATAAAATAAGAATAGTAAGATTTATGTGGAAACCAAAGATGGGAAATAATTATGGGCAGAGAATGAGAATTTCACTATAATTAATAATGAATGTATTTACAATATCAAGATTTCAATACTCTCAATTGAAATCTAAGCTCTTTAACCCTCAAGATGTTATCGAATGTGTATGTGGAGATGCAACAATATGAATATATATAGGAGCCTCTTTTAGAGATCTAAATGAAGAAGAATACATCAAATCCGGAAAAAAATCAGATTTTTCCTGTCCAAGTGGCGCCTTAGCTTTGCGGCGCTAAGCACCGGCGCCCGAGGCCAACATTGAAATAGAGGCACCGATGCTTGCTTCCTTCTTTCTTAAGGGCGATGCGGCGCCATGACGATGGAGTCGCGGCACCCGATTTCAGTGGTAAATTTTCCAAACCCCTTTTATTCACCTCTAAGTCCCTTTTCAAATCAAACTTCCAATTCTTGATCAAATTTGATTTATATCAATTTGGACTCCTATAGCCAAAATTCCTTAGACTTCTTCTATTTAACCAATCATCTCAACCACTTAACCTCCTTATATGCCTATGTAATATCCATGTATTATACCTTTATTCTAGACAAAGCTATTGTATTATGTAAAGTAACTTTTCAGTTGATAGCACAATCTCTAAAGGTAAACACACACCCCGTAAGTGGTCTCTTCTTATTAAGATTTCATGTATAATATGAATCCACGTGCCCAATGACTCCATTTGTATTTCTATGAAAATGAAAATGAGCATTAGAAGCGCCCCTCAAGTATTCGAATATCTACTACACTGCTTTCCAATGTCCCTTGCTAGAATTTGACATGTATCTACTAACTACACTGACTGTATGTGCCAGATCTAGTCGTGTACTAACCATAACATACATAAGCGAACCAAATGTACTGGGATAAGGAACCCGAGACATGTAATCAATGTCTTTATCTGACTGAGAACACAAACCAGATGATAATTTAAAGTGGGCAACCATGGGAGAATGACTGTTTTAGCATTCAACATATTGAACTTTTGAAGCACTTTCTCGGTGTACCATTTCTGAATTAAATACAATATGCCAACCTTCATATCCCTCAAGATTTCCATACCATAAATCTTCATTACTGTACCCAAATCTTTCATATCAAACTCCTTACTAAGTTGAGAATTCACATTCGTGGCCTCTGTTTTATCATTGGCTGATATGAGCATATCATCACTATATAATAATAAATATGTGATCGATCCACCATCTTCCTTTCTGAAGTACATAGATCTATTGTAATTACTTCTAATAAAACTATGAATAGTCATAAATAAATCGAACCTTTTATACCACTGCCACAATGACTGCTTCAATCAATACCATGTTTTCTTCAACAAGCACACATAGTCTTTCTTTTCAAAAACTGTGAAACCTTCTGATTGTTGCATGTAAATGCTTTCCTTAAGTTCTCCATGTAAGAATGTTATTTTGGCATCCATCTGCTCAAGTTCCAAATCATTCTTACCCACCACTCCAAGTAAAGCTCGAATAGAACTATGCTTTGCAACTGGTGAGAAGACATCTGTGAAGTCAACACCTAGAATCTGGCTGTAACCCTTTGCTACCAACATGGCCTTATACCTTGCATCTTCAATTCCTGATGTGCATTCATTTCTTTTAAACACCCACTTACAATGAACAACCTTTTTATCTTTAGGTAATATCACAAAGTCCCAAATATTATTTTTATTCAATCACTACATCTCCTCATGCATAGCAATCAACCATCTGCTAGAATCACTACAACTGTCTGTCTCCGAATATGTAGTCGGCTTCTCAGTGGAATTAATACCGTCAACCACACTTTTTTTTCATTTTTATTGACAATTTCTATGCAAAATAAAGTCAAACGAATGGTATTCGATATGTTATTTTTTTTACAATTGGAATAAATTATAGACCCAATGATAGAAAACATTACCACTTTAATAGACATTTTTTTTTATAAAAAACGAAGTCAAACAGATACCAAACTTCCAATATTTTCTATGAAAAATTATACCAATCAAACACAATTAATTACAATTCCCAGTAAAACAATTTCTACGCAAATCAATTCCATGTAAAACATTTTTTTTCCACTCATTTTTCACATTTGCAATTCCCAGTAGCTAGCAAGCAAAGAAGCCATGTCAATTGGTTATCACCAAATTCATCTTATTGCTTTCAGTGCTCTACTGTATTTTCGTTTTCTCCCTTAATTTCTTCTCTTCCACAGGTATCTTTATCAACCACCTTTTTTTTTTCCGTTATAATTGTTTCTTTCACTGTAAATGCGTATTTACTTCTGTTCTGCTTAGATTGCCCTCGTAATTGAGATTATGGCTTAATCATTAAATTGTGAACTGTATAAAGAAACTGGGATTTAAATAAAGTTTCTTATTTTGGAGAATTTTTTAAAATAGGTTTTATCGGGAGTTTTTATGTTGAAGAAAGGTTTAATTCGATTTTTTGGGTTAATGCTTAATAGGTCCTTGGCTCAGCTGAGTGTAGATGGTGTAATTAACTCTGCCTCATTTACTTCAGCCATGCTTAAGCTCAACTTTTCCTTTTATACTAGCTACATTTTCAGGTACATACTTTCCTCTCACTTATGCTTTGATTTGGCTGGTTTTGGGTTCTTTTGCTCTACTGTCTTTACTTATGTTTCTGCAGAGGTTTGTTGATGCTTTTGGGAGCTACAATAACAAGAAATTCAAATTATTATTTTTTACAAGTTTTGCTTTTCTATATATTAAGGCCTTGAAGTTGGAATTAGAAATGCTTGTGTTTTAAATTTCATTTCTAATCTTGATGTGAGGAACGGCGCAAAAATCCTCTACCAAGTCCATACCCTGTTCTGCTAAAACTCGATTCAGTTAGGGCTTAAATTTGGTAAGAAATCCGTGTTAAACCACCTTATCTAAAACCTAAGTTGTTAGAACAGGGAAGAAAAGAAACTATTAATTACATATTATCTTCTATATGCTCTCTTATGTGCAGGTTGAATTCACTTTTCATCAATGACTCGAGAAATTTCATAGTTGGGTGGCAATGAGACTTAAATTTGTGTTGCTTGCTTATCTACCATATTGAATTGCCTTTCTACAACTTTGAGATGTTTGTGAGAAGAAGAATCCATTTCATTTATATTTTATGATTTACATATATACATAGACACAATAAGTGAAAATGGTTGGAACACTTCCTAGTAATAATGCTACTATTATACTTTGATCAGTTCACTGTTGGTGTAGTGCTTTTGGGCCTTGCTTTTGCAGTTGTTTATGTAGACATGAAAAATTAGTGGCCCTGTTTTGTTATTTGGCAAGCTTTGAACCCTTTTACTCTAATACCGCTTTCTTGATTAGCTAGTCACTTCATTCCACATCAAGTTACTATCTTCCATTTTCCTTCCTTTTGACTTCACATTTCCACAAGCTTAATCGACTCGAATCAACTTGCTGTTTCTGTCAATTCTATGTAACCACATCATTCAGTTCTGCTTTCACTAAGGATAACCAAGCTTTTGAATACTCAACTCAATATTCGTACCCTTAGATCTTCTCTAAGAGATGAAAGTCTTTTGGTAGAGGTTAATCCACTTCATTCAAATATCATGATTCCTAAGAAAATTCTTTGGAATCTTCAATCTCGTGGATTAGAATGGGATTTTGAGAGTGCTCAAAATGCAGTTCCAACTCATGTTCATAGAACTCCGGAAAAATTACAAATTATTTTGGATAAAATTAATGTATTGGTTGAATCCTCTTCAAAGAAATCAAATTCTGATCAAGACCAAGATGACTCTTCTCAATCAAATTCAGTAGATTATGCGTAGAATAATGAAGACATGTGCTTTGAGTTAGAAAATATTGATGAATTAATTGAGGAAGAGACTCGTAAGAATTCTTTAAAATGACTATATGGACTCAGTTTCCTTGACGAATTGAGAGAATACATGGTTCAAAAAGGCAAAATATTTGCTTGACATAAAATAATCTTTTTTGCAGAAACTGCTAAACCATTGTTTTTAATGACATGAATAAATGTATTCAAATGTTTGAAATGTTGCTCTAAACTTTCGGGAAAAGATTAAAATATCATCAATATAAACAATAATGAAATTTGAATAAGGATTGAAAATATCATTCATAATTTTTTGAAATTCTGAAGGAGTATTTTTGAGACCGAATGACATAACATTCCATTCATATTGACCAAAAGGACATTGAATGCAGTCTTTTAACGATCTTCTTCTTTAATTTGAATTTGCTCGAAGATTGATTTTATATCAAATTTAGAAAAAATAATCACTTTGAATAACCTATTTAATAAGTCTTTCTTTTGAGGTAATGGATATCTAATCCATTGAAGAGCAATATTGAGTGGTTTGTAATTGATAACCAAATGAGGGACTCTTCGTTCAATTTCAACAAAATTGTTCACATAAAATGCAGAACAACTCCAAAGAGATTTACTTGGTCGAATAAGTTTTTTATCCAGAAAATCATTAATTTCCTTAATACAGTGATCAAGTAATTCTTTGTTGATTTGAATATGATGAGATTTGATAGGAATATTTGATTCATGAACATCATGATTATATGGTAGGTTTTTCCTATTCCAAAAAATATTTGGAATAGTGGAGCATATCTCATCCTTGATTTGATTTTGAAAAAGAGATTTTCTCAATAGAGGAATCTTTTAACCATTCCTCGATTATTTGAAATCTTGTCTCTTCTTTTAAAAAATGAATGGGTTGTTTTTTGAAATTAATGTTATTAATAATTTTTGAAATAGATGCTTCTTTCAAAGTATTAACATCTTTACAAGAAGAAGGATTTGTAAATTTGAAAGTAATTTCCTAAAAAACATATTTGTAGTTAAACCTTTTAAATCTGCTTTAAAAGGATAAATTTGAACAATAAAAGGAGTACTAAGAATTACTTCTTGGTCTAAATTTTTAACAATGTAAAATATATTTTTAAAATAAATATTTGAATTACAAATATGAGCTTTTGAAAGTTTTTAATGAATATTCAACTTTTTTCCAATAGCACCATAAAGACGCTCAGTGGTTTTTTTTCAAAATATTTTGTAGGGATAAGTCCTTCCCTAATACAATTTTGATCGGCATCATAATCAATTAAGCCCTTATTTGGTACACATTAAAATTTTCATTATCATTCTTCTACTCATTTTCAACCACACATTCTTCAATAAAATAATATTTTCCATCACATCAATAACTTTTCCTTCTTTTTCAATCGCACATTTTTCATTAATCTATTATTCTAGTATACATTCTTCCAAAATAATGTGGCTTAAACACACCCAAAAACTCTTGTATGAAGTTTAAAATATTTATTGGTAATAATACCCATTTGATAATTACCATTTCTGAAGTTAAATTCGGCTAATAACATTAACCTTTTCTTCTTAAGTTTGAGGAATAATGAATTTTTTTAATGTTTGAGAAGTAATTTCTTTATCTTCAGAAGAATCAACTTCTTCAATAATAGTTTCATTCTCTTGCTTAACTTTCAAGAGAACTATTTCCATACGAACATCTTTCATTGTTTTTGAAGAGTAGAAATCCGAGATTTCATAAGATTGATTTTTGATTTTAAATCAAAACTAGAAGATTCTGAAGATTCATCTTTAAACCTATTCATAACATTTTGCATACTATAAGGTTCTGTTGATGATTTTGAAGGTAGAAGAGAATTAAACCTTTTCTTATGTTGATGATCTTCAATTTTTTCTCAACTATTTCTTGAATAAGTTCTTCCTCTTTAGTAGGAACATTTATAGTTTTATAACCACAAATTTCTTTAGTTTGGTTGGAAGAAGAGGACTCATTAGAATTAGTCTCAACATCAAAATCTTCTTGATATTAATAAATCAATTCTAAATCAGAATCAGAAGGATTATCTTCTTCTGAAGAATTGATTAAATTAAGAAGTTATAGCTTAACATCTTCATCAATTTGAAGATTATTAATATTTTCCTTCATAAGACATTTATTAGAATAATGTCCCTTTTGCTTGCATTTCCAGCGAATAACATTTGAAGATTTTGAAAATCTTTTCTTTACAAACTTTCTTTTTCGAAAGTTTTTCTGGAGATTATTTTGAAAATTCCTTTGTTTTGAAAAATACTTTTGAGAATAAAAAATTTTCTTTTTTTATTTTGCAGGAGTACATTTCTCAAAACCATATTGTTCACAAAATGATCCTAATTCCTTTCGGGTCTCAAGATATTTCTGATTGCATTTTGGCTTTCATTTTGAGGTCATTACAAAGATTTAAATTTTCTTTGTTAACAAAATTGATAATTTCTCCATATGTAAGACCAACATATGGAATAGAATCTTGATACTTGTTTTTGAAAGAATTTCTAACTTTTTTGCAAAAGGTTTAGGAAGTTCAGATATAAATCTTTCTTTTCAATAAGATTGATGACAATCTTCTCGTAATAAAACACGAGTAAAAAAAATATCTTTGTACCAAAGAAAATCATGAATTTTAGGACAATGAAGATTCATAAGAATATTAGATTGCCTATTGAGAACATCAACAGGAGTTCCGATAAAATGTTTAATAATACTAAAAATAAGAGTAGCAAAGTTATCATCTTCTCTGGTCTCATTATTTTCAGTGTTTCCTTGAAAAATAATTATTTCTTACATAGGAGGATGAACAAATTGAAAAGTTTCACCCTTAGGTGTTTTCCATATCTGATAAAGCTGGAGAACCAGGCTATTCTGGTTCAGAATCTTTATCAGTTTGATAATGAGTTTTTAGAATATTATGATTGAAATCAACTTCTTTTAAAGAAGATGTAGAAAATTTAGAAGGTTGAAAAATATTTTGCCTAGATCTATATTCAGATCTGGATGAATAAGATCTTTGAAAAGTATTTGAAGATGATGGTTTGTCAAAGATAACTTTAACATTACCTACAATTTTGGATGAATATTGAGGAGATCTGCCCTCCCTCCCTCACTTTTCTTTTCCCTAGGTAGTGTTGGCTCTGTATTCCAATCAGTTTAAAAGTACAGTGTCTTCATAGAAAAGGGCCTCGTTTTGTTGCTATGTACCATCCACGGGCATTGTCATTGAAGCTGCATTTGGTATTCTACTTCCTTTTGAATTTCTTTTATATGATAGAAAACGGTTCTTTACTTTTTGAATGATAAAAAGGTGTTAGTTTTTATCACTTCATATGTTTCTTTTCCCATATCTACAGATGATCATTTTTGTACAACTCTTTTATCTGGTGATTACAAAATGAGAGATCCTATTTATAAGCTTACACATAATCATAAAAGGAAAGTTTAAACTACCTACTACAATTCTTCCTATGAATACTTGCCAAAATATTTCGAATAAAGATTTGACACAATTTATCCTATACAAAGAAAAGAAACTATTTAACAATAGAACAAGAAAAATCCTTAAGATTGTCAAGGATATTGAATAAGATTCTAGAGATCGTCAAAGATTGCGATTATAATATTTCCTTTTAGTGTATGATTACTTTCCTTAGTAGTAGATTGCATAATATTTCCTTTGATATTTATTTCCTTTTACAGTTATTTGTAACCCTATAAATAGGGTCTTCTATATTGTAATATGAACAAGTTTATTATATACAATTTATAATATTTCTTGACATGGTATCAGAGCCGTTACGATCCTAAACACATTAATTTTGAATTTCGTTCCCGGCGAGCGGCCTTGAGCCGCTCGTCCGGCTAGCAATTTTGTTTTCTTCTTTTGATTTTCTTTTCGAATATAAAATCTTGATTTCGTTTCAATTTGTTTGGGTACGTTTTCTGCTTAATCAGTTTGGGCTTGCAAAGTACACATTCTGGTCATTTTTTATTTGAAGCCCAGTTCCGCTTCGGAGTCCGATTTTCGCACTTGTACGTGAAGAAAGAATTGAATTTCGTGTCTCCAATAATTGCAGTGGGTTTGATTTCAGTTCGGAACCCGTTCTTTCTCTCTCTCGGCAGGTCGATATCCGGCGGCTTCTTTCCACTATTTTTTTTCTTTCGACTTTGGCAGACTCGATTTTGTGTTGCCCTTACCATTAGAATTGGGGGTCTTTTGTCGTCTTGCTTAGAATGACCAGAAATCTTAGCTGTATCACCATCTTCAGATTTGCCTGATGTTTGTCTGATGGCATCTCTGTTTCTTGAAATCTTCTCCTTGTGCGTTCTATTCTGGAAGAAATTGAAACCCTAGATAGCAGCAAAACCCACGAACCAAGAGGACCTTACGGATAAAGCTACTGGCTCTCTTTCCCTCTTCACCATCAGAAATTGGCACTTTGCAATAGTGACCTATCGGAAGCAGAACGAGTGCGACTTTTGGATAATTTTCGGCAGGCAACTGGGGGATGGAACCGACTGGGAAGGTGATTGTCGTGAGGAAGGAGGATGATTTTTGGGCTTTGGGTTAATGAATTTGGATTTGATATTTGGGTTTAAGTGAAATTGGGCCAGATATTTGGGCTTTATTATTTTTGCTGAATAGGTTAAGTTTTGGAGACTTTCCTGGTTGCTTATGGGCTTGGGCAATTATTTGAAATTGCATGTTGAAAAATGGAGGAGATGATCGGTGTTCTGGGTAACAGTTGGGCAGGTATTTTGAGATAATGGGCCTGTGATTTTTGGCATTGGGCTGAAAATATTATGTGATGGACTTGGTGTTTTGTTTTAGGTCGCGAGGGTTTATTTGGGGTTTTCTTAAAGCTTTTGGTAATGGTGGGTAACTTGAAAATTTGGTTTGCAATTTGGTCCAGTTAATGGGATTTCAAATTTGGCTTGATTTATGTCCAGTTCACCTGGAATTTGATTTGGTATTGGTTCGGTGTATTCGAAATTTGAGATTTGCATCCAGTTCATTTGGGCTCGGACTATTGTTGTTGGACTATCTTATTGGGCTCGGACAGTTATTTGATTTATTTGCTGTCTTATTTCATCATTGGATTCTCGAAGGAGGATCATCCTTGTGTGGTTTTGGATTCTCATGGGAGAATCATCTTTGGTGTCGGCTGTTTTGTGGGATTTCTTCCACCTGCAGCATCTGGAGTTTTGGCCGGTGTTTTGGCGTTAGAGCTTTTGTTGGAACATGAATTATATGTTCAACTAAGTTCTCCTTACAGATAGAGCTCGCTGTGTGTGTCGGCACACTTCGTCAATTTCCTTTGGAAATTCTTATTGGTGAGTGAGTTCTCTGGAGTATCTTTGGAGTGGTTGAATCTTCGATTCTCTTTGGTCACAACTCAGCCTTTCAGGTATGGGTTTCTAGTCGTCCACGGTTGATTGATTTTGTCAACGTGTGACTCTTCTTCGGTGGTTTCTCGTAGTTTTTCGTGGTTTCTCGTCGTTTCTTTGGAGTGTTCTTGAAGTGGTTTTGGAGTAATTTTTTGTTGTTCTTGGTCTCTCGTCGTTGGTTGCTTTGATTTGGATTTCTTCTTCGTGGGCACAAGTATTGTCATCGTCGTCAATTCATGATTGCAAATTGATGATTTTACCAGCATCAATTTGAGGGGGGATGTCAAGGATATTGAATAAGATTCTAGAGATCGTCAAAGATTGCGATTATAATATTTCCTTTTAGTGTAGGATTACTTTCCTTAGTAGTAGATTGCATAATATTTCCTTTGATATTTATTTCCTTTTACAGTTATTTGTAACCCTATAAATAGGGTCTTCTATATTGTAATATGAACAAGTTTATTATATACAATTTATAATATTTCTTGACAAAGATACCTCAAGCAAACAGAAGACCATATCGCCTGAATGTCATTTAAACAGCCTTAAGAGTTGAGTCTTTTACTTCGATCATCATTGTAAGGTAAACAAACATGTGCATCGTACTAAAAAATGAGTTAAGAAGTAATTATCGAATCCTGAATAAATCTTTTATAGGTGGTGATTTTAGATGGAAGACAGTATGCTAATTGCTCAGTTCATTTGCCACTACTTTCATGTCACTATAATTTCTAACTAGGTCCTTGCTTGAATTCAAGTAGATAGAGCATGTTTGCCTAAGCTTAAAAGTTACTTTTAAATAATTCTTTATTCCCCAGATATGATTGAGGGTTTTCAAATGTGACCTTTTTTTGGATTTCATGTACAAATTTTTGCTTTTGTTGACAGCAAGTATTTGCTCGTTATTTTCTCCATTTTTTAGTGGTACTCTAGAATTTTCCTTTGAAGTGATGTGTACCATACCGAGTGTTTATCGTAACATGCTAAGAGCCACTAACAACGTGATATAATTTGAGTGAGGTTGTTGTTTGATGGAAAGCTTATGCAGAAAGATAATATCGATCTGAGGCTTGAATCTTCGTTGTAGTGTTGATATTTGATGAACATTGACATAAAATAATAACAATATGTAATGACAGGATATTGTTAGCTTATCAGAATGGCTTGCTGAATTTTCAAACTGCATTTTCTTTATGAACTAAAAAACGTTATGAATAAGATTACAAGAAGAGATGGTTAGGTTTGTCTCGGGGAAAGAATTAGTGGCCTCTGGTCAAGACTTTTAGATGAACATCAACAATCTCCACGTTGAATTATCTCATATAGTAGCATTATTGCTACAGTTTTGTTGTGAAAGAAAAATAGTTTCTTATTGAGTCAAAGGAGGACAACCAAAACGGATGTCAAAAACAAATTGATAGAAGTGTTGACATTGGTATTGGAATTAATAGGTTCTGACTATACGATGAGACCGACATTCCCTTTAATTCTTTTGGTATTTATTTAAATGGTTGTGTTGACATAATGTACCATATAAATATTCCAATCTCACTCGGCCTGAACATTTTACTTATAATAAACAGAAAACAAAAGTAAGATTAATCAAACAGAAGCACCAAGGGGTGTTTTCGGAGGAGACAGATTCATTGTGTCTTCTAGTCTCAATCAAAGCAGCAAACATCTCATCCCACTTTTTTTAAAGGTCTACATTCTTCATTAATGACAGCTAGCGCTAAAAAGTTTGACGCCTCTTTTTGGGAGGAGACACTTTTTATAGTATCGTCTTATCCTTTTGTAGTAATGAAATGTATATTGATGTATTTACGTACACCTATATGTCTCTGTCTGCCTATCTCTTACCCCCTCTCGCCCCACCCTGCCCACACACATGAATACACACGGACAAATTCACAAACTACATTAACAGTAGACAATAATGTTTGCAGAGTGATATTTAATGCATATTTGGTAGGGAAGATTGAATAGCATTGGATAGTTAAAACCTTATTTATCGTAATGTCTTTGAGTCTTGTCCAGTGCTACTGTGTCAAACATACACTCAGTGAATATAATTTATTTTACTTCTTGTTGAATGCAGGATAGAAGAAGTCAATACAGGCTGTGTGATAAGCAGCATAATGGGAAGTTTATGAACATGGGGGCACGCCCAGCCCTTTTGAAAAGTTCAGTTTGTACAGTTGGGGATTCTTATCATATTGGGAAATACCATAGCCAAGCATGTTGGGAAGTATATATAAACGGTTTAAACTATATGTAAATAAAAATGAGTGATGAATAATTAAGTAGTACTAGTAAATCACACGAAACGTGTAGATAAAAAGTAATTTGATCGATTATAAATAGTTTATAAACATTAGCCTAACATAGGACCTCTGGAGATAAGCTACTTTGTGTGCTGATTATGTTGGAAGATGTCCTCATATGTCAGGTGCCAAGAGTTCCTCATTAAATAGACGTAGTCAAAGTTTTTTTGTTGATAACCTTGGATTAATGGATTGAATGTTGATTAATATGTAACCATTTATTTGGTTTTTCTCAACAGTCAGTTTGATAAATGACTTTGAAACTTGGGAAAGATATACAGTGCAAATTCTTTTTAGGTAAATGTAATATGTGAAACAAGCTTGTGCGCCTAAGTCTACCGGTTGATAGAATTCTTAGATTTTGATCACATATAGTGTTGGAGTTCTATTTAAAAAAAAAAACGTCGACGTTATTAAGAGAAGCAATTCAAATTCTTGTATATTGATTAATATTATCATATTTAAACAAAGTGAAGAAATAGAACTCTAATCTAAGAGATGTTACTTGAGATAGCTGCAGGTCTTCGAGGGCTGCTCTAGTTAGATACTGTTGGGTAGTCCTGCATAGCATCCATCGGTATGCCAGTCCATGTGTCTAAAATTACTTTACTTTTCAACCACACATTCTCTAAAAAATACTATTTAAAACTCTATTTCATCTCCCAAAATGGGAGACAAACAAGCCCTTAATATTATACAAATTAATTTATATTAAATCCTATGTGCACGTATGGTCTTAGCTACCAGGATCCAATGACTCATTCTGCTGATGTAAAATAAAAAAAAAAACAGAATAATTCACTTAATTAAGAATTAATTAGTCTCCATTCTTGGAACAAACTGTATATTTCTCTAAACTGTGTAACAAATAACCAATCAAGGAACGGAAAAATATCTGTGCTTACGTGAATAGGTAAATAATATAGTAATTTAGGGGGACGCAAATGCTTTATTAATCTTTCTTGGTGGAGCCTAAATTAATATGAACCACAAAGAAAACCAGTAAATTAACGTCTATGTTTGGCTCAATAAATGAATGTTATAAGCTGTTTATTTTTTAATCCAAACATTTTGAGGGATTCACTGTACTATTCACTTATTTATCACTTATTCTTATCTATCTATAATTTAAATAGTTTATAAACACTTCTAAACTTGCTCTAATCATTCGATGTGATGAACCATGGTAGTAGATCTTGATTTAGAGACATAAATGTGCCATCTCTTTAGAAAGATGAAATAGTTTAACAAAGGGTAATGGTAGACGAAAGTGGATTAACTATCATATGTTCATGAAAAATTTGCACTTGTCAGACGTTTGATGAAAAGATTTCAATTTTTTTCTTTTCTAAGCATGCTCTGTGAGGTATTTTGTGCCCAACAGTAACTCGATTACATTTTTATTTTTTTTAAATAATAGGAGAAAATGTGCATTAGTTTTGAAAAAATTATTTATACAGTATGTAATGAAAATATTGAAAAAAAAATTTCAATAATTCTAGACATAATTGAATAATAAAATAGTCGTAGATTTTAACTTCTTTTTTCTTTCTTTCTTATACATGTTCATTCTTAATCATTGCAAACGTCAATCAATATATCCCATGTTTGGTTCAAATTAAAAATTAAGTCAAAGTCAACAATTAATTTTAATCACATATGGAATTCGCAATTTTTCAATTATATATTTAATCAAATTTTATAAAAATTTACTAAAAAACTGATTTTTATTGAACCAAACAGGACATAATATAATTTTACTCATTGTAGGGACAAATAGTAGAAGAATATGTGCACAAGTTTTGCCCTAGACATGAATAGAAAATTTATATAAAAAGAAATAAGTTGTATTGCCTTCTTTAGCTCTGCATGGGACACTCGAGTTGCTTATTCTCGTCCCAAGTAGCCTAACGTTTTCATGAAGGGTTACACTCTATTTCTTTTCTCTCTCTCCTCTTAGAGAATGAATAGGAAGATTAATGTCCCAATATTTAAGGAGAGATACAGAGAGACAAAAAAAAAATATTCAGGGAGACTGAGATGGGCGGAGAGATGGGTTTCACGGCAGTTTTAGGCGAAATTGTGCCATCCACTTCGATGGTGATGGTGGAGGGTTGCACCATTGGCCTGACTATATTGGCTAGCACCGCCATGGCTAAAGGAATGAGCCCTTTTGTGTTTGTTGTCTACAGTAATGCTGTTGGCTCTATCATATTACTTCCTTATTCCTTCCTTTATGATAGAAATACGTATGATCTCTCTCTTACGTTCACGTACACTTAGATATGTCGTACTTCTCGAAAAATGATTTTGTTTAATGGGATTTGATATAAGATTGATGAGACTCTGGTTGAAATATTTTTTTTTCTAACACACAATTGCATGCATAATCATGCTAGAATGCCCAAAAAGTTTGACAGAAAAGGTGACATAATGTCACATGACATTTTATTATTGAATTATTTAAAATACAATGAGCTTTTCCATTCAATCATTTTCTACCACCATTTCATTTGTCACTGCATCTGTCAATTGTTTATGGGTAAGCAACATAATCCTTGCATGCAGGCTTAAGCTTTAATTAGTCCCTAGCTAGACAATTCATGTCAAGATTTATCTGTTTGCAGAATGGAAATGCCATTATTGACCTTATCCTTTCTCGTTCGAGTGTTCTTCCTTGGTTTGATTGGGTTCGTTCTCTCTCATGTTTAATCTGTTTCTTTGTTCCCATTCTATATGATGTAGAATGATAAAATTATCAAGTTACTGACGTTCGTAATGATATGACGATCAATAAGTTCGACTAACTTTAAGTTATTATTTTGGTGGCACTAAATTTTGCAGGGTGACAATGGCACAGAACCTTGCGTTTCTTGGTCTAAGTTACAGCTCTCCAATTGTTGCAATTGGCATGGCTAACGCAATCCCTGCTATATCTTTCCTTCTTGCTATAATCCTCAGGTTCTTTCTTAAACTTAAAACTTTTAGGAAACCTACAAATTTATTTATTAAAGTTTAATTTAAACTCTCTGTGTGAAGGTCGAATTCATTCTTATTCAAAATCATGACAAATACTCGAAACCCCCAACTTTAATCTCTAATACTTGTTAAATCACATGATTTAACAATGATTTAAAAGTTTAAACGGTTAAAATTATCTTTGTAGAACTAACCCGACTCCAAAACTTAAAAATATTTTATAAGAAAAGGAAAAAAAAATGTTGTTGATCTGAACACGCAATTATTGATTTAGGTTTTGAATAAAGATTCCAAGAAACGAGCCCAGAATAAAATAAAGTTTAATTCCGAAATGGTAGGCCACTCTCTTTCGAACGCGAATATTTTGGGATTTATGGTATCCACAAGTGATTAGTGAGAAATAAATAAAATACTAGGCCAACCTTATTTAATTTAATCCAAGTTTTCATTATCTTACCTATTCTTCACGACCTTAATTAAAAATTTAAATTGTTAGCAAAACACAAATGCCAAAATATTTGTTGCTATATATATCATTTCGTCGAAATTTTTTGAAGTATTTAAGAAGTTCAATAATGTAAATATTTTTCTCCAAGCGGAAATGGATAATCATGAACATGCATGAGAGAGTTCAAGTATTGATGCATTTCTCTTATAATTGCTTGAGATTATTATTGGACTCTTGAACTTTAAACTCTCAATCCTTCACCCCACCTTCACTCAAAGGTCCATAGGGGGATCACATTTCACAGGGAGATATTTTGGGTGTGCTCGAAAGGTGTGATATGCTCCCACACTGAGAGGGTATCTCTAATATTTATGTGCTCAATTTCTAATTGCTTTTTTTTTTTTTTCATTTTTATTGTTTCCACAATTAGGAATATTAGCTTAATCCATAACAATTATGCTGAAAATCATGACATTTCTACAGGAAAACAAAATTCAATTGGAAAAGCTCTGGCAGCCAAGCAAGATTGATTGGCACCTTCATATCGATTATGGGAGCAACATCACTCACTCTATATAGGGGTCCTACCGTAAAGAATCATTCATATTCTGCACTATCTCTTCAATCATTGACCGTGCCACCGCAGCAGCGCCTTTTCGTGTTCTTGTCAACCCATGAAAATTGGGTTCTTGGTTGCATTTTGTTTGCAGCTTCTTCGTTAGCACTTTCGGTATGGAACCTTATCAAGGTATAAACCGTTCACTCTTAAGGGTTCTCAATATTTTTTTTTTTTTTTGGCCAACTTCTTCCCCAAATGAAAGTTTAGATTTTGTTGAACCATCTCGTACACACTCTCCTTGCGTACATGTCAGATTTCTCTTTTTTCTCGAAAACTTGATACGAACTTTATAAATGGATGAAGACGAGATTTGGACTCAAGATCTTTATCTAATTACGTTGAATTTTTTGATCTTAATTAGATTATTAAAAGACCGAACACGTTGGTTATTCCAATTTATTGTTCAAGTCCATATCCATTTTTTCTTATCAAAATTTTCATAAATAGATGACAACAAGATTTGAACCCAAAGGATTCACCTACTTATGTGTTGTATCACATTGTCTAAAAACTTACTCTTAAAGAGGAACACATGTATTTGTTTATATTTAATCTTCAATGTTTATTCGATTGCTCTTATTTTCATCTTATTCTTTTGAGTCAGGTGGGAACTGTCAAAATATACCCACAAGTGACGAAAATAATCTCTTTCTATAGCTTATTTGGAACAATCCAATCTGCTGTACTTGCTGCATTTATAGAAAGAGATCCCAGTGCGTGGAGATTGAAGCTTGACTTGGAGCTCTTTGTAATCATTTTAACAGTAAGAACAAGTCAACTAAATTTGAACTTATAATTAGTTTTTCCATGTCAAAGGTTGTATATAGAGACAGCTAATGTGTATGTATGTATTACAGGCAATTTTTAGTAGTTTGATCCGTAGCAGTGTCCACATTTGGTGCACGCGTATGAAAGGCCATTATTTTGTGCCCATATTTAAGCCAGTGGGAATTCTCTTTGCAAGTGCATTTGGATGTTTACTCTTTGCAGATACTTTTCACTATGGAAGGTAAAAGTTTCTTTACAATTTGAAAATAAAATTTTCATCACTGCATTCATTTTGTTGTTAGATGTACTCAAAGATCTAAAGTAAGTAAATTTACAGCAACTAACAACTACAATATTTCAGGAATTTTTTTTAGGTCTTTTCAAAACATGTCTTAATTCTAGAAACAAAAAAGAAAAGATATATATTAAATGAATTATTCCGTGAACCCTACCCTTCAGGTTGGGAATCGAGCTCTTCTATGATTAGTAATTTTAGCTGATTTTCTGTATTCTCTAAGCACATGTTTGTTTGGTATGCAGTACGTAATAAGATTTTAACTATTTTTTTTTTCTTATTACTATAGCCATTTTATTTTCTCTCAAGTCAAATGCACACCAAACATGGTGCAAATAATGGAAATTGCTATTTATAATGTCAATATTTTATGCAGCATGATGGGTGCTATTGTCTGTGGAGTGGGCTACTGCTCAGTTATGTGGGGACAAATCAGAGAGGATGATGAAATGCACAAAAACAGTGGAAATCCGTCATCGTCATCAGATGACAAGGTCCCTCTTCTGCAGGAAGATTCACGAGTATGAACCCTGATGGTATTTATCAAAGAATTAGGCCAAAAAAATCATGCAAGATTATGATTTTTCATGTGAATAAACTGTACATAAGATTGGAAGGGTGTGTTTTTCAAGGCCTTCAATCTTAAATTTGAGCAATATATGCACAGTTGCTCATTTGTCAAATATCGTTTTGCGGTTCAATGCACATATTTGTAATTTTGACCAGACATGGGCCCTTTTTATCTCTCTTTTTATCCTAAAGAAAAAAGTTACATGGCATGTTTGTCGACAGGGATTCAGTAGTACAAATATTGTATATTGTCCAGTATTACTACTTTCCAAACATACATAACATGTTTAAGGAGAGACGGTAAATCGGTAGATTGTGATTTTATAATTTCTTGAGTAATTATGCTTGTACTTGATGAAGACAAAATAATAATTCCATTTAACTTCGAGTTTGTCCATTTTTGACAAATTGCTAGTCTAATTTGATTGGAAACAAGCCCTCGATTAAGCGTTTTTGCTATTTATAGTAATTTTTATTTTGGTAATACCCCATTCAATAAAATTCGGATTCGTATTCCATTTGTTGGAGGACAATCCTGAATCTTAGGAGTTTCCATTTATGTTGTTAGCTCGAATTTTTCCATTTATGAAAAAATATCGTTTTTTAATTTTTATTATTTATTTTCTGAATTTTGCTAGGATTTTACTATTTAAAGCATTGTAAGCTCTTTGAGGCCAGAAGTTTTAAATTGAATAAAAATTTGTCGTAAATTTTTCTCATATTTGTGAGGTTGTTCATGTTTCCTATAATCTTCCGCTACGTCAGTACTCAACAAGTATTTTGGATTAAAAATAAATTGCATAAATCTTTGTTCAAGTAACCAATACTAAACAATTGTTTTAAGATATCCATATATCATAATTATAAATTAACTAAAACAAGAAGAATATAAATAGTTATTGTTAGTTTTATATGCTGTATTGACGATTCTGTGAACAAAATGACCAACTTAAACAATTATAAAGTTTGGGGATTGAATTGTAAAGTTTCATAGATGGTAGGATAGCGTAGGGTTCGGGGTTCCATGTCTGGAACAAGAAGGATTCATGCCGATTTTTCGCTAGCTATTCGCCGGAGTGCTGCTCGAGTGGAGTAATCAGAAACTGTCTCGCTCGCCCTTCGCCCCACTTTCGCTCGAGCGACGTTTTTACGGTCAGACATAATTTTCCTTTTTCAAGAATTTTACTTGGCCTATACAACCTATTTCGTCCAATACATAAATACTGGCGCCGCGTCTTCTGCTATAGAGAGGTTGAACACACTACATTCTTGAGAGAATTCATGCTTCATCATATCCAAAGTTTAAACCCTCTATAGTTCATGTGTCATTAGTTGTGAAAACATCAAAGAGTCAAGTCAAACACTGAATTGTATTCTTCGCTTGAATCTGTTGCATGATTGTGTCGTCAACTGTGATGCATTAAGGATCAAGGAAGAAGTAGAGAACAAGGAGTTCTTTAGGAAGCTCTACAGGAGATAAACTACGTAAAGAGTCAGGATTGGAGTTCGCGTGCTCATTCTAGGAGGACTTCTATACAAAGAAGAGCCGAGAATGGTGTTCATGTGCACATTCTAGGAGGGCTGCTTCGCACTTCAGACGGGAGATCAGAAAGCTTGTGTCGTCAACTTTGCTGGTGGTCTGTAAGTTAATTGACAGTTTATAGTGGATCTTTGACTGGCAAAGTGCTCGGAGTTTTTCCCACGTTGGGTATCTCCGTGAACAATTTTGTGTTGTTTACTGCTTTATTTATTATTTTGATATTGCTGCGGTATTCAAAAATAGGCTAAAGTGAACTGTATGAATAATCACCTAGACATAATTAACTTGTGACTTGTTGTTTGTTAATTAATTTGGTAATTCCGTTTTTACACTTAATCACACCCCCCTCTAGGTGTAGTTGGATCGAATCTTTCATTTCTCAATTGGTATCATAGCCTAATCTCGTGTCCTGGCCCATTTTTTATTGTCTCGATGAGTAGTTCATTGTCTGTACCACCATATTTTGATGGTAGTAACTATGCCTACTGGAAAGTTCGAATAGAGCTTTTCTTAAGGCGTTAGATGAGCGCATATGGTCAACTATGCAGAATGGGTGGACTCCGCCTTCTACAACTATTGATGGTATTGTTACACTCACTGATATTTCATTGTAGTCTAAAACTAATTTTGATGAGTGTAATTGGAATATCAAATGTTTGCATGTTTTGTTTATGGCTATGTCTCTTGAAGAGTTTAAGAGAGTGTTTATGTGTGAGACCGCTAAGGAGGTTTGGGATATTTTGGAGACAACCCATCAGAGTACTAAGATTGTGAAAAACTCCAAATTACAAATGTTGACTTCTAGGTTTGAAGAACTTAGGATGAATGATGATGAGAAGTTTGATGAGTTTTATGCTAAATTGAACGATATTGTGAACTCTAGTTTTAATCTAGGAGAAAAGATCACTAAATCAAAAATCATTCGAAAGGTTCTTAGATCTCTACCTGAAAGGTTTAGACATAAGGTAACTGCTATTGAAGAGAGTAATGATCTTGATGCGCTGAAAATAGAAGAACTTATAGGATCCCTTCAAACATATGAACTAACCTTAGCACAGCCTAGGAAACAGAAATCCATTGCCTTGAACACCCGTAGGGAAGAGAATTTTGAATCTAGTGATGGAGAGTCCCTTAAAGGTGAGGAGATAGTCTACTTTATGAAAAAGTTTCAGAAGGCTTTGAGGAATAGACCAAGACCACAACCTAGGCAGAGGAGTCCCTCTAGGAAATTTCAGAAGGAAAAGCCCGATAAGGGTGGTAGTAAATGGTCTAGTAGTGAGCTCTAGTCTGTTAGATGTCATGAGTGCCAAGGGGTTGGGCACTATAGGAATAAATGTCCTAATCTCAAGAGGAGCTCGACTAAGGATAAATGTAGAGCCTTAGTTGATGCACTGTCTGATGATGACTCTAGTGAGAGTAACCCGAGTGTGCAGTATGAGTATGAGAAAGTATGAAAGTACATGGCCTTTGTGTCTCAAGTAGAATGTGTTTCTGATAAGGATAGTGAAAAGACTGAGATTGAGAGCGGTAATGAAGTCTCGGATGATGAGGATAATCTTCAGGTTGTGTACCAGGAGTTGTACGAGGAGAGCCTTAAGATCAAGAAACTCAACCATGCCCTACTTAAGAAAGTTGACTCCTTAGATCGAGAGAAATAGAGACTAGCTGGTGAGCTTAAGGACTCGATCATTTCCCCGAGTGAGTTGAGATGTGCCAATGAGAGGTTAGAAGAGAAGGTTAAAGCCCTCACGAGTGATCTGGAAAAATCCAATTCTCAACTTGAGGCGTTTTCCAGCGGGTCTAAGAAGCTTGATAGTATTTTAGGTATGAACAAGCCTGCAGGTGATAGACGTGGTCTAGGTTACGTTAAGAACAATTCCAATTCGGCTGGTACCTCTAGGACTTCTTTCGTTCCTGGTTCTACTCAGCCACACATTGCTAAAAATCTTAATTCTAGAGCTGGCGTGTTATAGGACACATGACTCCTAGGTCTCGTAAGAACACTGCACCTTAAACTCGGTTTCAGCATTCGTTTGTGCCTAAGACTAGATTTGTACCTACTTGTCATCGTTGTGGTACTTTGGGTCACATTGGGCCGAGGTGTCCTATGCGTGTGCGATAGGAGAGAAATCAGGATATTCATAGTCAAGTCAATTCTCTTTCCAATCAAGTCATTTAGCCGACTGAGATAATTACTCAATTGATTAGGTCTTCCTCCACTGCTAGGAATGCATAGGTCAAGAAAATTGATCTTGACCATATGGCAGTCAATGTTGCTTATGCACCACATTGATCATTACACTGGTACATTTTACACTTTGCATGCGTTTATTTTTTAAAGTGTTGTTTTGCTTTTAAAATTGTTGTCTGTTCTTTTTGTCTGTGTGCCTCAATTTTTTTTTTTTTTTGTGAGCTTTTAATTTAAAAAAAATATTTTTTTAGATTGTTGTGTGGACTACTGTATCATGTATGTGAAATGTGGCAATGCATGTTGAGAATGAATATGTATTTATCTAATGAATAGTCCGTATTCCGTCACATGATTGATGTTTTCTCTAGAGTATTTAGTATATGTCTAATCGTCTATTCTTTACACAACACACACTATGACCTTGTAAACAAGTTTTGACCGCTTGTGTGAGACTTGGGATAGCTGTCACTCGTTGATAGTGTGACTTTGAACTTGAATTGACTTATTGAGTTAAACCTAAGCTCATGCATATACACCCTTATGAATTAAAAAAATTGACATTTGCTCACTATCTTAATGTTCTTCTTCGAGGCTATTTGACTCGAGCAATTAAGCATACGGGGTATCTCTATGCCTAGTACCTATGGTCAACTAACTTGGGTTAATCGACACAAAGCTCGCTACATGGGTCATCTTAGTTGCTCAATGAATTAGAACTTGCACTTAAGATGAAAAATATGATGAGCCATATAAAATACTGATTCAAAAACAAATGTATATTTAGGGGAGGAAAAGAAAAATTGTGTATCATGTCAAACGAGCTTTTTGCATAGGTCCTAACGTGTCTAAAAGTTTGACTTTCATAAGTAGATAATAGACCTATTGATAGTAATTTTTGGCGTGTCTCTTCTCACAAAATTAAGGTTTGGAGTCTGATTTATATGGAATTAGTAACACATTACACACGTGAGTCACATATACAACTTACTCCGGTTAAACTTTATCGATGTGTGCAGGCGGCGCTTATATTCTTAAATTTCGCATATTTATGTTCAACTGCATTTTCTTGTTGACCAACATACTGAAGTGCGTGCCATATGTTTAAAGAAAA
Source organism: Fraxinus excelsior (assembly GCA_019097785.1). Lineage (NCBI taxonomy): Eukaryota > Viridiplantae > Streptophyta > Magnoliopsida > Lamiales > Oleaceae > Fraxinus > Fraxinus excelsior. The sequence continues at coordinate 13,286,881 of CM032629.1, forward strand.
ATCGAGTGGTGCTAAAATTGAAAGTTTTAAAACAATGTGCTATTTTTGTCAATTTTAGAAAACTGTGCTTAAAAATGAATTTTTCAAATTTCTGGTGCTATTTTTGACATTTGAGCTTTCGCTCAATTTTCTCTTGAATGTCGCTCGAGCGACACTTTCATATTTATCTCGCTCGAGCGAATGTCGCTTATAAGGCTCGCTAGCCTTCATTTTCACTTATTTTTTGCCATTTTCCTCTCAAATCTCAACTATTCTTCATACAAATTATGCAATATCTTACTCTTCAAGGCTTAGGGAACAAGTTGTAACTTCATTAACATCACCTTGTTCAATCAATTCATCAAATCTTGGAGGTAAATTTCGAAAACCCTATTTTGCCATTTTTAGGGATTTTATGCTTTTGATGAATACTTGCCTCAATTTCCTACTTGAATTCATATGTTTTGCATTTGTTAATGTTGGGAAATTGATATTGCATCAATGTGATATGAATTTAACAAGTTTTTGATGCTTTTGACCATTGCTTAAATGTTCTTCATGGAACTTGGTATTTTTTTGTTTCTTTTGGTCGATCCTAATGGCGAATGGGATAGGTTTAGATGTTGGGTTGCTTGGTTGTGATACTAGGATGATGGGTTGACCATGGGTGCATTGGATTATGCATTGAATGTGTTGGATCTTTAGTGCACGCCAAGTGTTCGATAAAATGTTTCATTGAGGTGCTCGTGTGTTTTTTGCAACACTTTTGCACAACACGAGTCTTATTTCATCCATAAACATACCCATGCACTCACATGTTAGTTTAGAGTTGGTTTGCACTGTATTTTAGTTTAGGTGCCTAGACCACACATTGCACCTCCGTCCCTCTGTCTAGACACCACTGTACCTCCGTCCTGCAGTCACTACACTATGTTCATGCACTGTCCTATTTGATTCATTTACCTTGTTTTACGTGCATGTGTCATATGTTTGCATCATTTGCATGCTTTGAGGATTGATTGCATCGTTTTACTGTGTGCTTCATCGTTACATCATTTTCATGCATTTGACTGCATGGCAGCTCGTGTGGTCTACATTCTCTTCTGCAGCATCCCTTGACATGTTTGTTCTGCAATCATGTTCCAGAGCCGCCAAAGAGAGCCCGGACCACCGCACAACAGTCTACTAGATCCACATCGTACAACCGGGGGCGTTTTATTGTTTCTACCGCTTACGAGCTCTTTACTTCTCAATTTTATCATTGTCGTGTCCTCGTAGAGCGTGAGGTTATACTAGCTGATCTATCCCCCGACATTGCTGCTATTTGTTTCTCGAAGTTAAGATTCGTTGTTGACTGGGTTGGTTCACCCTTCGGGTTTGTTAATTCAGGAGTTCTTCGTGAACATTCATGAGGTTTGCGATACTTCTTTCCGGATCTTCATTAGGGGTCATACTCTTAGAATTTCACCCGATGTCTTGGCCGAGTCTCTTCATATCTATTCATATCTGTCTGTTGAGATCGGTCCATCTGATCCTGTGATTTATTCCTCTCTTTTTGATACCCCCATTGGAAGGGGTTCCACAGCGGTTCACACTGGATCGCTCTCTATCGAGCGTCGGGTTTCGTTGTGCATTGTGTGCACGAACCTGTGGCCGGTTGTATACACTTCCACCTTACCATCTGATAGGGCTCATTTTCTTTACGCCCTGGCTCACGTTGACTTGGTTGACCTTCCTACTTTTCTGTGCCAGCATATTCTTTGCATTTATTGGATCCCTAGCTATAGGATAGGGTTGCCCTATGCTTGTCTTATTCATCGGTTAGTCACCGCCCTTGGACTCACATTTCTCGAGAGTTTGTCTTATCGGATTGGTCGACCGATTGGTCATTCTACTATTTCACAAAGTCGATCCCATGCTACTACTTCTTATTCTCGTGTTGAGCATACTGATCATACAGTGCCAGCTGATCCTATTGGGGATCTTCCCTCTGATCCTATTGATTTGACTTCTACGGATCCTTCACCGGCTTCTTCTTTTGTCCCTCATGTTCCTTCAATTGATCTCTTGGCCGCATTGATGGGCGAGATGTCAACATTGATCAGCCAGTAGGCCCGATTGCTGGCCAGGTGACCTAGACAAGGGCAGAGGTCACTGTGCTGCCTGGTGAGGTTGTGGATGTTCAGCGTCGATTGCGCTAGATGCGAGAGCATTGGGAGTTTGAGAGTGATGAGACCAGTGCTTCTGAGGGTGATATTGCTTCTGCCTCGTAGATAGGGATAGTATAGTAATTGATATTGTTTTGCTTATGTGTATCTAGTGGTTAGGCTGTTCTTGATATTTTATGAAATTTGCGTAACCTTTCTCTGGTTATTGGGATTTTTCGTATTATGTATTTTTGCTCCATTCATTTGCCACTTGTGACAAAAAGGAGGAGATATTTTTATAGTAAGAGGGAGTTTTATTCATGCATATTTATTGATTTGAGCAACTTGATACATATCATATGTCGTTTGAGGGGTCGATGGGGTGGGACATAGATACTGTATAGATATATTATGCGTTAAAATTGGTTTGATTTTTTGCATATGTCTTTGTCTTTAGGGGTCGTTGGGGTGAGACATAGATACATATTGACATTGACTTGATATACATTGCAATGATTTTTACATTTTTTGTCTTTTCTTGAGGAGTCATTGGGGAGAGATATAGATACATTTTCTACTTCTTTAACACTTGTTTGCAGTAGTGGTATTACACTTGCATTGCATATCATGCACTGAGGGGAGCATGTGCTTTGCAATTGTGTTGCATTTCATGCATGGCTGTTTGCGTATTTTTCTTGATGTTTTGTGGTATTAATGTGGTTATGGTGTTTTGGTTAACATTAATGCTGCATTTTAAACTAGTTTGCTTTTTTTACTGATTATGCTTCTAAGTAATATATTGCTTATTTCCTGCGTCACGTACTTTTACATTGGTATGTGAATTTTGATTTCAGGATACAGAATAAACAAAGTTGAAGCTGCTTTTAGTTGATTTAGTTGGACGTGATTAGTTTTGATAGGTTGTTATGTTTTTGTAGTGTATTTTGTCACAGAATGCCAAAGGGGAAGTTTGTTAGTCTTATATCTTGTATTGGCGATTATGTGAACAAAATGACCAACTTCAACAATTATAAAGTTTATGGACTGAATTGTAAAGTTTCATAGTTGATAGGGTAGTGTAGGGTTCGAGGGTTCCATGTCTGAAATAAGAAGAATTCACACCGATTTTTCACTAGCTGCTTGTCGGAGTGCTGCTCGAGCGAAGAAATCAGAAACTGCCTCGCTCACCCTTCGCCCCACTGTCGCTCGAGTGACAACAAGCCCTTCGCTCAAGCGAAATGTTAGCCTAGCTCGAACGACGTTTTTATGGCCAAACCTAATTTTCCTTTTCCGAGAATTTTACTTGACCCATACAACCTGTTTCATCCAACACATAAATACTGGCACCACGTCTTCTGCTGTAGAGAGGTTGAACGTATTACATTCTTGAGAGAATTCATGTTGCATTATATCCAAAGTTCAAACACTCCATACACTACAACAAAAATAGCCTACGACAACGTTCAAAAAATGTTGCCATAGGCCTACGGCAACGTTTGGACATGTGTTGCAAATCGAGGTGTTGCCGTAAAGTTAAGAGATAAGGCAACGTTTGGCAAACGTTGATGTAGAAAGATACGACAACATTTGGCAAACGTTACGAAAGATTGTCTTTCGCAACGTTTGTCAAACATTGTTGTATCTCTCTATGGCAGCGTTTGGAAAACATTGATGTAGATAGGTTTTTTTATTTTTTTTATTTTTATAACAACATTTTATGCAAATAGATTGGCAAAATTGAAAATACACCTTATGAACAAATTTTGGAATTAAATTTTTTGAATTCATACTTTTGAACATTAGAATGTGTTACAACACCACTTAAATAAGAATGTATTTGGTAGAACTCAAAATCCAATTAAAATTGAAAATATAGTCGTTATTGGGTCTCACTCGCCTAATAAAAGTCAACAATAACCGTTAATTTTTCAATTTTAATTCGATTTTAATCTCTACCAAACACACTCTGAATGTAAGAAATAGATGTACATAAAATCAAAATTATTCCTCAAAAGATAATTGTCATTGCTACAAAAAGATAATTGCTACAATACTTCTTTGTAATTCTTCCTTTTGTCTTTGAATCAGTTCAACGTCACAATCCTTCTTCCTCTTTTTTATCTGGAACTCCAAAGCTTCTCCTCTAAGTTTGATGATTCAACTAATGTAGTGCAGGAAAATCAAATTACTAAGCAGAGATTAGATTGCCTTGAAGAAATTAATAAATGCCAAAAAAAAATATTAGTGTAGCTAAAATCTATTTATGGGATCAGATTCTTAGACTAAGTAACAAACAAAATAGAGCAAAACTGTAATAAAAGCTTTGTTATAAATTTTAAAGGGGAAGCTCCACTATTATCTTATTTTCAGGTGATACATATAGCAATCATAATGTGCATGTTGCCATTACACTTCGCCACACAAAACATACTAATATTAAAATTAAATTAAAAACTCTCTTTCTCCTAACTCGACCGTCTTCTTTTGCTTTTTAAGTAAGTTGAACCAGTGGAGATGTGTCATGTCGTGTGCATATTATCCATTGCCAGCTATTCATTGTGTTGAATTCTACCAATAAATTCCAGAAATCCAAAAGACCACCAATATGTATCCCAAAACCCAACAAAGATAAAGAAATAGTTTCATCAAAATCAAAATAAATTAGAAGCAAAGTATAATATTTGTATAGTTGAATCTGGATGGACATGATCAAATTCAAAAATCTAAGGCCCCTGAAAAGTATCATCGGCTCTACCAACAAAAACATTACCATTATAGGAAACAACTTAAACTCAATAGTTGAAGTTACTTCTACAAGTATTCGCCAAGAAAGTTTATAAGGATAGCATGGAGCAGGACTTACACAACATTAGTACTTTGCAGCCATAAGAGCAGTTATGCTACATCGAAAAACAATGACCCACCTGTATCAATCCAACAACATCTTTTCCCCAGACTTCTTGGGTTCATACCCAAAAGAAGGGGTTCAAATTTATTGATGTTTATGGTTTCATTCGGTTCAGGGATCCCTCCATCAACACGGTTTGAGCTAATATCATCAGAAATTAAAACATAATTATCAAACACTAAGTAAATGTTCAAATTAGCACAAATTCACGATACAAGCATATGAAACGAGCAATTGTACATCAATATTTCCTTAAACTGAGTAATATAAAGCTATTGGTCAAAAGAAAAGCATACTCTGGTTCTAAAAGTACTAGAGTCCCATACCACTTGGCTCTAAGAGCTACTTGCACATTCTTAGGCCTGCGGCTCTCAACAGAAACCGAATGGTTAGATACAGAGAAGTACAAGGATCAAAAGGCAAAACCTAGATCTAAACGGGGCCGCCTTCAATTGTACTGGCGAGAAGAAAAATTGAAGGCATAGAATTGAAAAATAAATTACAATAAAATAAAACTCAATCCATAGAAGAAGGAGATTACATATTTACATGAAAACATCAAAGAGCCAAATCAAACACTGAACTGTATTCTTCGTTTGAATCTGTTGCAAGATTGTGTCATCAACTGTGCTGCATTAAGGATCAAGGAAGAAGTAGAGAACAATGAGTTCTTTAGGAAGATCTACAGGAGATAAACTACGTAAAGAGTCAGGATTGGAGTTCGTGTACTCATTCTAGGAGGACTTCTTTACAAAGAAAAGCCGGGATTGGTGTTCATGTGCACATTCTAGGAGGGTTGCTTCGCACTTCAGATGGGAGATCAGAAAGCTTGTGTCGTCAACTTTGCTGGTGGTCTGTCAGTTAATTGACAGTTTATAGTGGATCTTTGATTGGCAAAGTGCTCGAAGTTTTTCCCACGTTGGGTTTCTCCGTGAACAATTCTGTGTTGTTTACTGCTTTATTTATTGTTTTGATATTGCTGCGGTATTCAAAGATAAGCTAAAGTGAACTGTATAAATAATCACCTAGACATAATTAACTTGTGACTTGTTGCTTGTTAATTAATTTGGTAATTCGGCTTTTACACCTAATCACCCCCCTCTAGGTGTAGTTGTGTTGAATCTTGCATTTCTCAGTCATTTACTACGCTGTATGAAATTTTGTTGTCGATTTTATCCTACTAGTGAAAGGATGTTGAACAAGTGATATTGTGATTAGTAGACTTTTGAATCTACAATGACTGATCATCTACATATTTTACTTCTATTTTACTCTTAACTATGAAATATACACAATTAATCATTTGATTTATGTTTTAACCATATCTATTCTTGAAATTAATCAAATCACAAAACGAATTATAATTGCAAATCCTCCATTGTTAACAAAGTTTAATCTTCAGTTATCAGTTTATGATCAACTCTTACCTAGGGTGCAAATCAATTGTCCAATTATAATCAATATCCTATCTTGAAGTCATCAATCCTATATGTTGGTTTTTGGTACCCAATAAATCTCGGGTAAGAATGCTTAAACGGTTTGATTTAAGTTTCATAGGCCTCGATCTATAAGTGAAATTATTATCAACACATGAATCGAATGGCTCGAGTAAAAAATAACGTGGGTCATTAGAAACAACTTAAGTTATTAATGTTGCTCATGACCCAAATATTTTCTTCTTGGAAGGCTCTAATAAGACTTCCCCAATTTTGTTTATAACCTAAATCTATAAATCCCTCCTTTTGGTTATTGGAACCGTATGCGTAATTTTACAAGAGTAAACCATGGCTGCCATTTTTCTGTCTTCTTCGTGCCTTTGAGATTAACCTAGATCCTCCATTGTTTTATTTCCTTTGTGGCTTGTAAATCACAATCATATTCATGTCCTTTGCGGGGAAGAGAATAATAAGCCACCGAAGTCAATATCATAGTTGTAGAGGTTGAGCTTTTGATTGAGTGTTGGTTGAGATTGGTTGGTTTAAAATGAGCTCGATAATCACCGAATTGAAGATTTTGGAGCAACCTTCCACAACATTATACTTATATGTGAACTTGATTATCTCTAATTAAATTATGAACATATAAATATGCATCAATTCACAAAGATCTCCAAATGATTTTATAGGGCATGATGATATCTCTGGGACCTTATGTTGTTTATTATAAAGACCAAAAAAAAAATCAACTCAAAAAATAAAAATGAGCAATTATTTAATCAAAGAGCTTACAAGGTTTCATCTTTAATTATGGAGTTTATCGATCCTATCATGTTTTGATCACATAACAAGATAACTATCAAATATATAATCCGAATAATTTGGAATAAAATTTGATACTAACCTTCATCTTGAATCTTTTTTACAATCTCAAACTATACCTTCATTTCCAAAATCATTCAGAGCCTCCAAAATTTTCTTGAACTTTTCACCAAAAATTGTGTATTTCGATGTGGATTTTTCCTTTTTGTAGAGGGCATCATAGCAGTAGACGACCCAATATGAATGTAGAAGGCCTAGTAGCGATAGAAAATCCAACATCAATGTAGAGGGTCTTATAGTGGTAGGCGGCCTAGCATAGGGTACTCTACGTAGAGTGTAGATTAAGTAGCATCCTCCTTATTGGCCATAGTAGACAATTGTTGTTGTCTCTAATATCATTAGCCCTTTTTTATCTCGTCGATGTTATCAATTAGGGGTAGCATATTCATTCTTCTAAGCTAGGGTATCATCATCATCAACAACATTTGGTACAATGTAAGAGGGTCGAGCAGTCTAAATGGTATATGGTAATATAATACTGTACAAATGACACCCCATGTGAAGGCTTGGTTTTGGAGGAAAATTTCCCTCCAAAAAATTCAAAATTTTCATTCATATAAGAAGGTGAAAACCTCCATTCTTCCCCCACTCATCCATTTGCAAAAATGTTATCTCTCTCAAACTCTCAAGATAACTTCTTCCTCTTTTCTTCATTCATCCTTGTTTTTTTTTTTTTGGCTTTTTTCCTCCTATCATGTATTAAACGTTTTTAACCTCTTCATTTGGTGAAAGTGATAGTGAGGGGGTGAGCAAATCAACTGACCCATCGTTGGATGGCCTGGTCGACGTCGGTCCGAGTGTCGAAGCTGGACAAGCTAGTCGATATCCATCAACCAACTTGGCTAGTTGTTCGTCAACCGACCCCTTGGCTGGTCGCTTGTCAACCAGCCCCGCCAACAACTTGCATGGGGTTTCGATCGGTTCTCCCCTACTTTCGATAGGTTTATCCATTCAGCTAAACCTCCTACTTTCCAACTTAGGTCTCCCAATAAACACATGGCTCGACTAAGTTTTTGAACCAAAACTTTGAAATTGAACGAGATCCAAAGGGCGAGGTGGTAGTTCTTGAGCTTACTCCTCTTCTAAGAGTGCAAATCCAGCAAGTGACTGACACACCACCTCTTACACCCGGAATAGGGTTAGTTTTGACTATGAGGAATGTGTTGATAGTGGGGATCGATTGACCTATCGATAATTCCTCTTTTCCTGCTTGTACTTTTACACTTGTATACATTCTTACTTGTTAGTCTCTCTCTTTTTTTGCCTGATAAACTCAGTTGTGTGCATATAGATATAGACTTTGATTTGGATGAGGTATTAAAGTCTATGCCCTCGTCGATGAGTGATGATGGATTTATCCCTACTAACAGTTGGTTCTCATATATTTTGAATGAACCCATCGAAGCTATCATATTGCCCGAGACTAGAGGGGACAGCTCGAGACGCATCAGGTTCGAACGCAAGGCTCTCCTCTTCCAGATTTTAGATTTTTCCCACTCGAGGCTATCTCAAGATAAGGACACTCGGGTCTTTGGTTATGAATGCTCATGCCAGAGTGAAGTGCTAATGACGTAGAAAGGGTTCGACGGACTATACTCAGAGGGTACACTTCCTGCTGTACTTAATCATTTTTGTTGGTTTATTTTCTCCAGCATGCCTAATGGTTATTTATCATTTTGGCTCTTCGCATGTTAGGTTGTGACCTTACAAACTGGACTTGATGAGTCGAGCTACTGTCAATTACTGGAGTTAAAAGTGATCGTGGAGGAAAAAATAAGGAAGCTCACCACTACAAGAATGAAGTTTCTTCTTTGAAGAAGTTTATCAAATATTTAAAGGCCGAACTCGCAAGTAGGAGACATAAATTGAGAACCTGCAATATGTTTTAGCTCGAGCTCCCGATGAGGCAATGTAGCGATATAAAGCTTCAATAGAGTATGCTAAGGATCTAGAGGCATGTGTGGAGCAGTATAAATCGTCATTCAATTATGCTAAGGCCTTGTATTCATACAGGAAAAAAGGTGATGGTGGTATCCATCAAATTCACCAAGGAGTGGATATCTACTGAGCACCCTTCTATTGATCATTCGTGTTTCGATAGGTTTCTAGCGTAATGCAAATGAAGAGAGAGTGAAGCCCCTCAATCTAAGACATTTCGACGCACATCACGAGGCGAGAGCGAACGGACTTTGCATTCAGGTTGGCATAGTCTTTTGTTGTAGATCTTTCAACATTTTCTACCATTATTCATTTTTGCTTTTTGATTGTCTAGTGATTCTCATGGTCCGAAATGTGGACAAACAATCACACTTCATTTTGAGTATGGATACATTATTATGGAACATTATTGTTGCTTAGTTTTTTTTTTTTTGCTCACCACTATGTGTCGAACAATTTTGGATTGTAGAGTATGAGGTCTAATGATTTTGAGATTTAACCATTTTTTGATTTTGAAAACTCACCATCATACCATAGCGATAGAAAGCCCAATATGAATGTATAGGGCCTCATAGCGGTAAACAACCCAGCATGAATGTAGAGGGCTTCATGGTGGTAAGTGACCTAGCATGGAATGCTCTACGTAAAGTGTAGATTGAGTAGCATTCTCCTTATTGGTCATAGTAGACAATTGTTGTTGTCTCTAATATCAGGAACATAAATATGACAACACATAAAAGTTCAACTTTTATATAATTAAAATGTGGTACATTTAGAAAAAAACCGTAATAGAGATATAATAAACCAATTTTAAATGTGAAACCCCCCTCATGAGTATTAGGTAATAGGGTATAATTACAACATTCCGTCAATTAGACCATTACTACTAAGAGCATCCATAAGTGTATTTTAAACGCTTATTTATGCTTTTAATTTTAATAAATTATGATTAATTTGAGTGGATTGCTACATAATTAATTAAGTGAAATTATGTGATTTGTAAGAAAAGATTGAGGTTGAGTGCAATGGATGTAAAAAGTGGTGATTTTGAACTTATTTGGAGACTAATTCAGGCACTTGAAGATAATATGAGATTGCAATTAATCAATTGGTAGAAGTTTAGGATGCAATTCGATGAATCCATGAGATTAAGGACGAAAAAGTGGCAATTGAAAAGTTTAAGGATGAAAATAGAAGTTTCGAAAAATTGGAGGACCACTACAAAAAGTGCTATTGTGCCACGGTTGGACCACGGTTTGCAAACTAGCTGCCCCCTTGCGGCTACTCAATTTGCCTACGTTGGTGGCCAGAAGGTTTGCAATTCGCGGCCTGCCCACTGCTCGGTTCGTTTGGATGTTTTGTGCTTTTTTAATTTTTTTTTATTATTCTCTTTTCATTTTTTTGAGTTTGTATTGGATGGGCACTCTTCTAAAAAGTACAATACTATATAAAGATTGATGAGAAAAAGCGTTTCAAAACTTAAGAATTAGATAGAAACACATCGAAGAAAAATAAGAAATTTAGTTATCAAGACTAGGGTTTGAAACATTGATTTGAGCAAGAAGGGGATCTTGGTGTAAGATTCATCTACTTTTGTACATCTTCATTCAGAACCCGATGATGTATTCAATAAGGCTTATTAGCACAAAACGTCCCTACGTTTGACAGTTGGTGTGCAAAACATCCCAACGTTTCATTTTTTTTGCATTTTCACCCCTATTTTCAACGTTTCAGTGTGGAAAACATCATTTTTTCACTATTTTTCAGTGTAAAATGACCAATATATCTCAAATTTTAATAAAACAAAGAAAATGAAATGAAAAATAAAAAATAAATTGTAATTATACTCCCAAACTTTTTAAAAAGTGCAAGTGAGTCCAAAAGTCTTATTAAAATGCTTAAGCACAAAACATCCCTACGTTTGACACTTAATGCGGAAAACGTCCCTACGTTTCAAACATGTTTGTATTTGCTCAATAGCACAAAACGTCCCTACGTTTGACACTTATTGCGTAAAACGTCCTTACGTTTCATTTTTTTACATTTTCGTCCTTATTTCAACGTTTCATTGCGGAAAAACGTCATTTTCACTATTTCTCAATGTGAAATGACCAATATACCCTCATATTTAAATAAAACAAAAAAAAAGAAAATAAAAATAAATTACAATTATGCTCCCAAACTTTTTAAAAAGTGCAAATGAGTTCAAAAATATTATTAAAACATTCAAGTCATCAGTCTTTTCCTCATCTCTCAACTTTATCCTCCCTCCACCACCTAGACCACCAGACCCCACCATTCAAACCGTTAATGCTGGCCACAACTATCAGCCCCAGGATTGTAGAGGGAGGTGAGATGGTTTGAATGGTGGTGGGGTCTGGTGGTTTAGGTGGTGGAGGGAGGATAAAGCTAATGGAGGAGGAGAAGACTGATTATTTGAATGTTTTAATAAGATTTTTGAATTCATTTGCACTTTTTAAAAAGTTTGGGAGCACAATTATAATTTATTTTTATTTTCCTTTTTTGTTTTATTTAAATATGAGGGTATATTGGTCATTTTACATTGAAAAATAGTGAAAATGACGTTTTTTCGCAATGAAACGTTGAAATAAGGACGAAAATGTAAAAAAAATGAAACGTAAGAACGTTTTACGCAATAAGTGTCAAACATAGGGACGTTTTGTGCTATTGAGCAAATACAAACATGTTTGAAACGTAGGGACGTTTTCCGCATTAAGTGTCAACGTAGGGATGTTTTGTGCTTAAACATTTTAATAAGACTTTTGGACTCACTTGCACTTTTTAAAAAGATTGGGAGTATAATTACAATTTATTTTTTTATTTTTCATTTCATTTTCTTTGTTTTATTTAAATTTGAAGGTATATTGGTCATTTTACACTGAAAAATAGTGAAAATGATGTTGTTCACACTGAAACGTTGAAAATAGGGGTGAAAATGTAAAAGAATGAAACGTTGGGATGTTTTGCACACTAACTGTCAAACGTAGGGACATTTTGTTCTAATAAACATATTCAATAATTACTCTTTGTTTTTCTTTATTCAATATGTGTAGCTAAAATTTTCGTTAGGACAAACAATGTAATTTATATTGACTCTTTAATTCAATTTGCAAAATTCTAGCTCACAATTTCATATGGTTTGATTTTATTTATAGTGTTTAATGCTTGAATTATTTGGCTTCAACAATCTTGTGAATTTATAACTAGTTGAAAGGTGAGTTATAGGTTTAAAATACGTAGTAAAATCTAGAAACTAGTATAGAAGCGTAGAAATACATTTTTTAGTTAATACGGTCGTTACATGGATTCTTAGAAATTTAAGGTTTTTAACTAAGGTGTATGTTGATTCACATAGATATATGAAATTGACATAATTAAATAGAGTCAATTTGAACTTGTGAGAGGTAGGCGTGTTCGGTAGAGATTAAAATCGGATTAAAATTGAAAAATTAGTCGTTCTTGTTGACTTTTAACAAGTGAGACCCAATAACGACTATACTTTCAATTTTAATTGGATTTTAAGTACGACCGAACACGATCTAAATATGTTACAAGAATTCAACTGAACACTACATTAAGTTAAGAATCTTGATTAAAAAATTAAATGTGATCGATAAATGAAATTGTGTGCCCTAATATCCCTTCATGTTCAAAAACCTAATTCAATTTTTGTGTGCGTGCGATAACATTCAAGTAGTTAGTGTAATTAAAATTAACAATCACCAAATCCAAATTTATTTTCGTTAGATAAGAGTGGACATAGTAAACTAAGAATAAATAAGAGTCTATGTGGGAACGATTATCTTGACTCAAATGTCTACTATATTACTTGTTCGATGTCGTACAGTTGTGATAGAAAAAACGCAACATGAATAATTTTCAGTAATATTTCTTAAACCGTAAAATTCAGTTTTTATAACAAAACTAAGTAATTAGCGCAATATCCACATCTTTGAATTCCTATTTTAATCGCTTTTACTCTACTAGAGTCTAGATGATATCCATTAATTAGATTATTGTTAGAGGTACAGCTTTCTCATTAGTCCAATTGAACCGCTCATTCTTCCCATTAATGAAGTCCATGAGCTAACTCCAAAGTTCAAGCTAGCCCATCACTACTTGATTCTGATTTTACATTTAAAATAAAATAAAAAATGAAGGTAAAAGAATATGTTTTGTGCATGCACGATATAAGCAATGTCAAACACAAATCTCTTCACTTCCAATTAATGAAAATTGTGTAGGTTAATTTTTTGAAGAAAAAATAAATTGCATCTCGCATAAGATGGCAAGAAATTTAAATAATTTTATTTTTCTTTAAATATATAAGTTTTTAGATGAAACGCGGAAATGACAATAATTTTAAATATTATTTCATGAACATACTACAGCACCAGAAAGAGGGAAAAAAAAAAATCCCATTGAGTAATTACTATTGTAGTTGTTGCATAGAATCAAGAAAGTTTAACGAGGAAGACATCTTGTAGATCAATGAAAACGACCCCTTAACCACAATTTTAAATTTTCTAACATACAAACATAAGAAGAAGAAGAAAGAATTCTTGTAGGAAGAGGCTGCAGATTGTCTTTCCTTTTCAAACATAGAGCATGTTTGGCTTAGCATAAATTTCTATTTATAAATAAATAAGTAGTTTTGAAACTAACTTTTGTACGAGTTAAAGTATAAAATAAATAAATTTTGACAGTAAGCTAAGATTATCATCAAAATATGCAACTAAGATAACACGTCCAACCATGTTCGAAAACAAACACTTACTTTTTACTTTTAAGTTTTTTTTTTTTTTTTTAAAAGGTTAGCCAAACATGCTCTAACCTCATACCCCAGTCATATCTCATTCAAAGGTTAGCAAGTAGTACCATCGTTTTTCCTTTCTTGCTTTTTCTTTTTCTTCAAGTGAGAAGTTCAGGTTGGTTGAGGCTGATTACGTTGGAGTATTTCACAAAGCTAACATTTTCCTTGCTTTATACGTACTCCTACCGGATTCTTGTACTACTTAATACTATCTTTGTCCGCTAAATATTTTGTGTTGTCTCGATTTTCTCCTTGAACCTGATTTGACTTGAGTTTATTTAGTTATGATATAGCAATCATCAGATATTTTTAATTTTTTTAAACTTTTAGATTGTGGTTTGAAAAAAAAAAAAACTTATGATATTCCCATGTTTCAAGATGTTATTTGATTTGTTTTAATGTCTTCAGTTAACAATTTCATGAGATGTAATTCACAGTTTTTGTCCAAAATAAGAAGCAAAAATCATGCCTTTTGGTTTAGTTTCTGCATGGAACAAGCGCCGAAGAAGCAAATCAGAAGATCAGAACAATCCTTGTAAGTTTCTTCTTCCGATTTACCATGTAGAGTTCAATTAGAAGATTAGATCGCCTTAACATTCCTACCATATGAAGAATTTTACGAGGCTTGTACTTGAGGGTGGATCATAACTCTGATTGTTCTTTGCTTGTTTTCAAATTTTATTATTTTTCACGGGGCATGAATTGTGGTTCTTACCGCTGGAAAACATCCTGTTCTTTAGGGGTATATAAACCTGCAGAATGTTGGCAAATTGAATATAGGAATCCACCAGCGAAAAGGCACCATGCATCATCAGTTTTTACACTCAAAGAAATGGAGGAGGCAACATGTTCTTTCAGTGATGCGAATCTGCTCGGAAAAGGAGGATTTGGTCGAGTTTACAAAGGCACCCTGCGATCTGGAGAGGTGCATTTTAACATTTATTAATTCTTAATCCTTACTGGTTGCATATTAAATTAAACCATATCATCTAAAAGTTTAAACCATTAAAAATTACTAATCCCTGCATTTATCGAAATTCACAATTATTTTTTTTGCATTAAAAGGTAGTAGCCATCAAGAAAATGGAGCTACCCGCATTCAAAGAAGCAGAAGGGGAGCGCGAATTTCGCGTGGAAGTTGATATTTTGAGCAGATTGGATCATCCTAATCTAGTAAACTTAATTGGATATTGTGCAGATGGGAAACACAGATTTCTGGTTTATGAATATATGCACAAAGGGAACCTACAAGATCACTTAAATGGTTGGTTCATTAACAACTAATACGCATTTAATAAGATAGATTGGATAGTACTCGACAGTATTAAGAAAGAAATATAAGTTTAAAATTTGCTTATATACTGTCTAGTCATGTCTAGTACTACTGCATATTTGTCTCCTAATTGTCGTTCAACCGAGTTTTAGGAATTGGAGAAGTAAAGATGGATTGGCCTTTGAGGCTGAAAGTGGCTCTTGGAGCAGCAACAGGACTTGCATATCTCCATTCAAGTTCTGCTGTTGGAATTCCTATTGTTCATAGGGATTTCAAATCGACCAATATTCTACTCGACTCTAACTATGAGGCAAAGGTAAACGATTTAACATTTACAAATTTATGCTTGATGCTTTTAGCATGATCTATAGGTAGGAGAGAACTTGTTTAATAAGATAAATGCAAGTCCCCTGAAAATTGATCTCCGAGAAGGTAGAGTTGTTGCAATGTTCTGATTACTGATTACTTAAGCAGATATCGGATTTTGGGCTTGCAAAGTTGATGCCAGAAGGCCAGGAGAATTGTGTGACAGCTCAAGTGCTTGGTACTTTTGGCTATTTCGACCCGGAATATACTTTGGTAAGGATCTTTCGTGGGTAATCCTTCGGAGAGGAAGGATTAACTCTATGGCTTGTTTGGTAAATTTGACTAGACAGCACTCAAATACTAAAGAAGGAAAAAGTTAAAATCTTGTTTATTATAGTGTCCATGTCCATTGACTTCTAGTACTATTACCGAACATGGACTGTGCTCTAATTCTAATTCATCAAATGACAGACAGGAAAACTCACATTACAAAGTGATGTCTATGCTTTTGGAGTTGTTCTGCTTGAGCTTTTGACTGGAAGGAGAGCGGTGGACCTGAACCAAGGACCAAATGATCAGAATCTAGTTCTACAGGTACTATAAGAATATTCGTATCGTAGAAAATCCTTAACTTAGATCCAAATCCAACGTTGTAAACAGTAATGGCCACTATCGTTTCAACGTTGTTTTTCAGCGGTCACTAGTAATTACAATATTATTTCCATCTCTTGATCCATCTTTCGTTCGAAAATTAACGATTTGATGACAGTGCAAAATAATTGTTAGCCTTTCAAACAATCCAGCGTGACGGATTTGAAACAACGTTAGAAGTATAATACTATAGGGAAACAACTATGAAAGTATAATTATCATTTGAATTTTTTTTAAAATTAAATTGACCCTCCAAAAAAATTTTAACATTTCGTGACTGGTGGGAAAAATTGAAATTAGCTTTTTACTAGATGCTTTGCACAATCCAAGAGATAAAATTCCTTTTTTTTTTTTTTTCCTCTTTGATCAAGTACTTGCTAATCCAACAAATTTGTTAAGGTGGATTTGTTATCATTTGACAATATTAAATAAAAAAAGAAGAAGTTTTAGTAATGCAAAATACGCTCTAATACTATATACCAAACATGTCATATTTGTATTATAGGTATTCAATTGACGCACTTGAATGTTGCAGGTCAGGCACATATTGAATGACAAGAAGAAATTGAGGAAAGTTATTGATCCTGAAATGAGTCGAGGTTCATACACGTTGGAATCAGTAATAATGTTTGCAAACCTAGCATCTCGCTGCGTTCGAACAGACAGTCGAGAGAGACCCTCGATGATGGATTGCGTGAGAGAACTCCAACTTATTCTCTACACAAATTCTAAAGGACTAGGGATGGCAATGCATACACTCAGAATGATCTGATTTGCAAACTTATTGCATTACCTTAAACCTCCAAAATGTAAAAATTGTTCAAGCTCGAGAAAAGACTAGGTTCATTCATGGAATTCCGAGATCGATAGAAAGTTTTATTCCATCTGAATTACTCATTTTCATACACAGGTTCAAACTGATGTAATTTCCTTGGTAATTTAAGGTTACCCCCACAAATTTTAAGAGAGAAACGATAAAATATTTCGACAGAAATATATTTGTACTGCAATTTGATTGTGTATTTTAATGTTTTGGCAATAAAAGAATAAATCCTGCAAGTTGTTTGCACGGTGGGCTTGTAAAATAGATATTACTCAATACCAGTCTCAGCTCGATTGAGTCTCATTTTATTTATTTATTTATGTGTGTGTGTGTGTGTTCAGCTCGCAGCAAACTTGTTCTTTCTCTCGATCAGGTAATGTGTTCGTTTCGTAAATGAAGGTCATTAGTTCAAAATGAATTGATTCTCTCCAAGTAGGATTCGAACATATGACCAATAAGTTAAAATTAGCCGACGGTTGAGACAAGAAAATGTATTCGAGTACATATACAACAACTTCAAATTTTTCTTCTAATACTTGTCATATAGAATTAAACATAAATCATTTCTGATTTCTCAACCCCAATGATGATGAAGACGAGAGTTTTTTCAAGTTAGATGTCCTTTAATTTTCAACGTCTAACAACAAAATATGTATGAGTTATTTAAACCAATAATCATTGATGTTTATATTTACTACATTAATGGTCACTTGGTAATAATATTAGCGGAAGATCCTATTTGGCGCCGTTAAACGTCGATGTATACCTAATGACTTTTTTATTAGGCCACTGTTCAACGATCTCAAACAGAATTTTCTTCTTATTCAAAATCATCAAAAATCTCCGAAGACTTTTATGTAATTTTGCTACCAAGAAGTTGATGTTTTTAATTTGAAATTCTCCTTCTATGAATTTCTTTTGCAATACGAACCTAGGTTTGCTCTTTATATAAGGGTAATTAGCGCAAAACGTCCCTACTTTTACACGGTTTTGTGCAAAACGTCCCTACCTTTCATTTCTTGGTGCAGAACGTCCTTACCTTTCCATTTTTTGGTGTGAAACGTCATTTTGACCATTTTGCCCTTCTATTGAAATAAAACAAACACAAAAGAAAAGAAAAATAAAGAATAAATTGCAATTATGAATTCACACTTTTAAAATATGCAAATTAGTCACAAATATGAAAAAATCATCAACCTCTAAGCCGCCACATTTGAAAGCAAAATCTCCAACATCCGATCACCTTAGTCGTCGGACCAAGATACTACCTTGAAGCCCTCATTACCCTCTTCACAACGCACCCAACCACCAACCCCTACTCCAATATATTTGATCGGAATTGAGCTACAAACTTCACCGCATGAAATGCGGTCAAACACTGGAATCACGGGTGCTCCATCACCTGGGTTGGGTGCTCCATCACCGGCGCACCTAGCCCAGCCATGGGTCCCCTTCAATTTGGCTCCAATCATCTTCAATTTGGGTCTGAAATGTTCCTTGGTGCGAACTCGCGAGCGCAGCGATTTGACTGTTTTTCTTTGAAATTGGTGGTTGTTGGTTGCTTGTTGGAGGAAATTGTTTATATAAGTAGCTTCGACTTTATGAGGAAAGTCGACCGGTGGTGGATTCCGGCCGGTTGGGTGGCCGGACGGCGAGTTGTGGGTGTTTAACCGAGTCATCTTCTAAATGAGCTCATGTATTCGGCTAAAAAGGAGCAAAAAAGATTTTTTTTTTGTTCTTTTTAATATTTTTTATAAGTTTTGGATTGATTTGCATTTTTTAGAAGTTTAGAAATAAGATTGAAAATTATTCTTTTTTCTTTTCTTTTGTGTTTGTTTTATTTCAATAGAAGGGTAAAATGGTCAAAAAGGACGTTTTGCGCCAAAAATTGGAGAGGTAAGGACGTTCTGCACCAAGAAACGAAAGGTAAGGATGTTTTGCACAAAACCGTGTAAAGGTAAGGATGTTTTGCGCTAATTACCCTTTATATAACTCTCAAGATGCCTTGAGAAGTACCCCAAATAACCTTGAAGTTGGAGAGAGAATAAAGAAATCCATCTAGATTTGAAACCTAAGGCCTCGATCAGTTGAGCACAGCCTCGTTTGATCTGCAGGCAAATTAGCGTAAAAAAACTCCTTCAAGCGCGTGGTGTTTTAGCTTTTAAGAGACCTCAAACCTTTTTCCCCAAATTTGAACTTCAAGCTCCCAAACTTTATGATTTCTTGCAAGTAAGTCCCTCAACTTTTGATTTTGTTTGTTTCAGTCCTTCAAATTTTGATCATGCACAAATTGGTCCCAATACTTTCAATTTGATCAACTTGGTCCATCATTATTTATTTACTTCAAATTTGGTCTCCAAGTTTCTAAAATATTCACTTTTGCTCACCAAACTCTACAAACGTAGAATTTGATCCTTATATTTTTGAAATCATCTAATTACTTTTTGAAAGCATCCTATCAAGTCTCTAACTCCCTAGTAGCTCTTCAAATTCATTCTTTAAGCTCCAATTTAGATCCAGTCTCTTCCTTTTTCCTCAATTTACGTCGAAGTCAGGTTTTTACCTATAAAAAATATTATGTACACTAATTAAAGTAAAAATAAACTCCAATAATAAATATCAAGTATATTTAAGAACCTAAATAACCATGTAAAATACTCTTATCAACACCCTAAGTCATACATTTGCTAATCTCGAGTAAACTATCTACTCAACAACTCTAACACATGCGAAGAAAACAAATACTCAATTCACTAGGTAGCTCACTAAGAAGATTTCTTATTAAAATTGAGCAATGTGTTAGGTCCAAATTTGTAATTGTCAATTTCTGTATTCAAAATATGAGTTATTGAGTTGTAATTTAAATCAAAATAATTTGGGTTGGTAGAGTCTTAAAAGAAATTGAAAACAATTCAAGAAGATCGAGAAACAAAAAATACGAATGTTCATTGTAAGCTAAGATGGCGCTCGAGCGCTCAGAATAGGAGTATCGTCACTCGCTGGGCGCGATGCTGGCAATCGAGCGGTAGAGTCACTGCTCGCTAGCGCTAAGCGCATGGCTCAAGCAGTGTATTTATCATAGCAAAATCTTGATTCAATTTTAACAATATTTTTCAATCATATTTTACCCCCAAACACTACCTATTATAAATATGCAACCATACGTTCGTCTCAAAATGTGTTGAATCATTATTCATTACAGAGATCATATTATTGAAGATTCAAAACACATCCAAAGATCTCTAGATTCAACCACTTGATCAATTATTTATAATTCATCCCAAACATTGTTTCATTATTGGTTGAGCCTTAATTTTAGTCAAGAGAACATAATTTGAAGATCAAATCCATATTCCAATATTTTCATGTCTCGGCCACATATCAAAACTTTTATACACTCCAACAAACTCTCTATTTTAACTCTTCATTTTGCTTATATTAAAAAATATTGATTGATTTCTCTTCATATTCTATTTAATATAACTTTTTATATTTTAATTGACCAAACAATTTAAATGTAGTTTGAACAGTTTAAGAAGTATAGTATTGAAATATATGATTTATTAAATACAATCATCGTACATTAAGAATAAAGAGTGGGTTAGACTTTCTAAATTTGGAGAGTCAAACTCATTCTTTATTCAAAAATTTAAAATAAAGTCTCTTGGATATCATTTTTTAAGTATAAACTTTATAAAATAAAGGACATTTTGTATTTAGAAAGTCTTTTGAAAATACTTGAAAAAGCCACATTAAAAGGGACCATGGGTCAAAATCAAAATAAATAAAGAAAAAAAAATAGTCTAATAATATTTCTTTTATAGAAATAGAATATGTTACGCCTTGCTTCACAAAACCCCAAATATTCTTTTGAAAATACTTGAAAAAGCCACATTAAAAGGGACCATGGGTCAAAATCAAAATAAATAAAGAAAAAAAAAAGTCTAATAATATTTCTTTTATAGAAATAGAATATGTTACACCTTGCTTCACAAAACCCCAAATATTCTACATGACGAGCAAAGGTAGGGCCAAATACCGCAATATAATATATTAACATATCACCAGGCTGATTTGATCGAACCCCTTTTTGTGGCCAAACCAATATACTTGCCTACCCCCATCAAGTCATACTGACCCTATGGAGAAGAGTCAATCCATTAGTAGAGGCAATGCCACAAACAAAGTTCAACACAAGATCTCTCAAGCAATCTTTTGATATGTGATTGACGTGATAATTCAATGTCGTGGTTGCCATTATCAACATATCTTGTCAAGTCAAAAATTGCAAGCTATGCATTATGGATGCTAAAATGGTATTAGCATTTAAAACTTATGATTGATTAATGTCTAAGACAAGAGACATCAACTGCATGGATAAGATCGTGTATATCTTCATCCAATGACTCTCATTCACCATTTTTTACTATAAAAACTCACCTTAGTGCCATTTGAAGGGTAATGCGAGTATAGACTCTCAAGCTATAATTTTGTCATATCACTGTTTTATCTATTAGTCCCAAAGCTGACATTCTTTATATATTGGAAACTCAAGAATAAAGCTCTCCCATGCTCATATATTTACTTCCCCAATTGACTTAATCGACGGAGTGTGCGTGGTCCACTCCATCCCCACCGGAGAATGTCACGAGTGACTAACGGTTTATCTAGGTGTGCAGGAATGAGGCTTGCGTAGACCTGAGAGGTTTTGTGATATGTTGGCCATATCGGATATACATTGTTTTGGTCAACGAATTGGCGACGTCTGTGGGAAACCACACTAAGACCCTGAGCATCCTTGTGGTGAAAGCCAACGAAAATGAGTTATTCAACAGCCAAACCTTGGAGAAAGGTCCTGGTTTTGAAGATGAGGTTGAGGACGTAGAAGATGAATCTCTAGAAGTTATTATTACACTTTGGTTTCTAGTCATTATGGTTCTCAAGGTAGGAATCGATAAGAGGTGGCTTCTGAAGAAGAAGTCATCTGGACGAATGTCAATATCCATTGACCCCACCATCAACATCGATGAGGTGGCATTACCGTACGCTTAGTAAGGGAGGTGGAGGAGATGGCTGCAAACATTAGGAACATAGCCCAGTAAAACGCTGCCATGCAACAATTATTTATGCAAATTCAAGGGCAAGCAGGGTACCGAATGCCCCCAGTAAGAGACTTTTTGGCAAGAAGGAGAAGAGAATGATACAAAAACCTACCCCCCATAGACATAGGAAAGAGCCTAGCCCAATCAAAAGGGAGGTGGGGTGGATTTGTCCAAAAATTATTTCTCCAACATACCCGATGATAACTTACCATAGGGGGCAGAAAACTTCCCTCCAGAATATGCCTAAGAAAGAAAACCTCAGAGGTCCACTAGTGTTTTCGATAGAATTGGACCATCGGTGCCTATGAATAGGCCCCAATAGTCACCCTATGTAGAGGCAGCAAGGACACAGATAAGTTCATGAACCATAAATGACCATTCCACCTAGAAATAGTTGAGAAAGAAGGGACGTTGCAAACTCAATGAACTAAGCTAGAACTTCTCAATCGCCTTGCTACCAAGCTAAAGAGAAGGATTTAGACGGTCTATGCAGATCTTTTGAATTGGATGACGATGGCAAAAGTCTCTCATTTTCGCAAGAGTTAAGGAATGCCCATGTTCCTAGGCATTTTGTACTACCTAAAATTCCCAAATATAAAGAAAAGGGTCATCCGGCAAAGGACATTAACAATTATAAGATTCACATGTCTCTTTGAGGAGCATCACCAACGTTGAAATACAGAGCTTTCCACCTCACATTGACTAGGCTATTAAAATTTAGTATAGCCGCATACAAGCTAAGAACATTAAAAGTTGGTCGGATCTCAAGAATTTATTCTTGAATCAATATTTGTCAAGCAAAGAAGGAGTGACCCATATCCAAAGGTTGTAGGATATGAGACAACAAGCGGGCGAAACTTTAAAGAGCTACATGGCTCAATTTATAGACGAAATGACTTATTGTGAGTAGGTCATCGATAAGGAAGCCTTTTCACCATTGAAGTAAGGCTTAACATGAACAATCTTCTTGAGAGATGTGGGAGATAAAAATGCCATCTCTTATGATGTTTTAGTGAAAATGATAAAAAGCGAGATTGTCAATAAAGAATTGATTGACCATCACAATCGAACCTCAATGGGACTTCCACCGTCTCAAAGGCAGAGGCGAGACCCTATTTCCCACTTGGTAAACCAACAATGGACCCAAGCAGGGCACACAATTGCCACCACTTCAGGCCAAACATTAGTCACTACCACCTCAAATGTGATACCATCTCTTGCATACGATGAAGTTGGACCCGTTGCACAAAGACCGCCAAACCGGCCAAGGGACAAAGGCAGAGGTAAAGGAAAGAGAACTGAGCCTAGAAATAGGACATATTGTACTTATCATCAAACCTACATTCACGGCACGGCACGGCACAAATGACTGCATGTCCAGGCCGCATTATACAGAGCCAACGGACTCATATACTGGAAGGAGAAATACACATCATGCCCAACAGAACACACATCTCTCTCGACATGATCAACAGCCTCGGCGTGATGAGGCAAGGCAACATCATATGAATGAATCGCCTAGGAAAAGACGTGATGATGATAGAAATGGGTGTAGGAGTGGCCAAAGGTAAAGAAGAGAACGCCGTGCAGATGTGAAAAAAACTTACATTAGAGAGATTGATACAATAATTGGGGGCTCACATTTGGAGGAGAGTCGAGAAATGCACAAAGAAATTATGCCAGAGAGGCAAGGATCCCACATGACAAGTTACTTGGTCAATAGCACCCCTTGTGGGACCAAAAACACTCCACCAATAGCGTTTACATAGGAAGATGTCGTTGGTGTTCATTACATCTATTGTGACGCCTTGGTGTTAAGAGCCATTGTGGGAAGAAACTGCTTGAAGCGCATATTGGTGGATAATGGGAGCTCCATCAACATCTTGATTGGAACCATTTATGATAAAATTTTGATAGATCACGAGCTCACCCCCATGGTTGCCCCCTATATTGTTTTACTGACGATAGCATCATCCCTAGGGGAAGAATCACGTTAGTTGTAGAGATGGGAATACCCCCTTAACGGCTCATCATTTTATAGAATTTCTGTGTTGGGGGACCTGCATTGAAATAACTCTAGACAGACACGTCTATCTACCATTCATGCATGAAATTTTCCATGAATCGAGGCATGCCACTATCCAAAGTGATCAAATAGGCTTACGAGAATGTTACCTCAAATCCTCACGGAAGTCTGAACCTTGAAGCACAAATAAGGTTTTGATAGACACCAAAATGCTTGATGAGCCTGTGGAAGATCCGACCTCTGAACGAAAGGGAGATGTTAAGATGATAGATGCCCATGCAGAAGAGGCTATCCCTGAAGAATGGATTATGGATGCGGGGTTGGGCCCTCGAATCATGGAATTGAACTCTTAAGCAACCCCTTTTGAGGGTTGGAATTTTTTCTCGTAGACCCGAGGACCTCATAAGGTGCTCTAGGTGGAAAAATATTTGAATCTAAAGGACAAGTAGAAGCTTAAGGACTTCTTACTCAAGGGGCTGGATATATTCACATGGAAGCATGAAGATCCGGTGGGCATGACCCCAAGGTTAGCTGTCCCACCTCAATGTCGACCCTAAATTCACTCCCCCACAGGCAGGAGAGAAGGGCCTTGAAATTATAAATAAAGCATCCTTGAAGGAGAAATTACCGAAATTGATATCCAACAAGTTCATCAGGGAGGCTGTTATCCAAATTGGATATCTAACCCAGTTCTGTGAAGAAACACAATGTCAAGTGGAGGGTTTGTATAGAATTCTCCAATCTCGGTCAAGCATGCATGAAAGATAGTTTCCCGCTTACAAAGATTGACCAGTTTGTGAATTCTATAGCGGACATGAGCTATTGAGCTTTATGGATGCATACTTAGGATACAATCAAATTCGCATGCACCCATCCGACGAGGAAAACACTTCATTCATCATAGATAGGGGGCTTTATTGTTGTAAAGTTATGTCGTTTAGTTTGAAGAATGTCGGGGCTATGTATCAAAGTCTTGTGAACATGATGTTCACCGATCTCATTGGTAAGACGATGGATATTTATGTGGATAACGTGTTGGTGAAAAGCTTCAAAGCTGCAAAACCACTTCAAGGTTTTGAGAAAGTATAAAATGAGGTTAAACCCACTGAAATGTACTTTCGACGTAGCCTCTGGGAAGGTTTTAAGCTACATGGTCAATCAACAAGGCATAGAGGCAAACCATAGATGGTCAATCAACCATGAAATCTCCCTCCAAGCTCAAGGAAGTGCAAAGCCTAACTGGTCATCTTACCGTGTAGAGCTGGTTTGTCTCAAATGCAACCAATAGATGCCTCCCATTCTTCAAGATTCTCAAATGAGGAAAGAGATTCCAATGGAGCGAGGAATGCGATATTGCTTACCAAGAGCTGAAAAAACACTTAGGACAAGCCCCATTCCTCTCAAAACCTACGGGAGGGGAAGCATTATTGTTGTCTCTAGTCGTGTCTACAAAAGTCGTGAGCTCAATACTTGTCAGGAAGAAGGATGCTCAAAACTACCAATTTATTATGTAAACAAGGACCTCTTATCAGCGGAGTTACGATATATAGACATGGAAAAGCTTACTCTTTTCCTAATAATCGCCTATAGGAAATTGAGGCCATCTATCTAGGCCAACAACATATGAGTGTTGAACAACTTCCCATTTAAGCAAATACTTCAAAAACATGGTGTCTCAGGTACGCCCACATAGGGACTTATGTGAAGAATTGGAGATCAAAAAATATTTTTATTTCCCCCATCATCCTCAAGAAAATGGTCGATAGAGGCGAACAACAAGACTATCAAGCATACATTGAAAAAGAAACTTGTTGTGTCAAAAGGGCGTGGGTGGATGAGCTCTCCTACATATTATAGGTGATTCACACCACTAGTCGTACCGCAACAGGATAATCCTCATTCTCTATGGCCTATGGTACCGAAGCCAGGAGTTCGATTGAAGTATGGCTACCTTCACCTCGCTGCATACACTTCAACAAGATATCAAATGATGAAATACAAAGGTATGAATCGAATTTCCTTGAAGAAAGGAGATACGACTCTTAAATAAAACTAGTCTCCTACTAACGAAAAATGACTAGATACTACAATACAAATGTCAAAAGAAGTCATTTCGAAAGGGCGACCTCGTGTTAAGAAGAGTCATCTTCTCCTCCAAAGAGCCTGGGGTGGGCACACTGGGTCTAAACTGGGAAGGTTGGGTTTTTGGGTGATCTCGCCCAAGACGAGCCGAGCGGCTCAGCTCGCCGGCTTGTTTTATTTTATTTTATAACTATTAAATTACTAAACTTAAAAAAAAATATATATATATATATATATACACACACACACATATATACAAACATTATCTAATTTTTTTTAAAAATATACATTTTTCAAAACAATTTTAATTTTTAAAATAATAAAAACAAAATTTTATTTGCTGAGAAATGAGAACCTAAAGAAAAATATATATAAACATTTTTTGTAAACAAATTTTTAAATATATTTTTTTCAAATCATTTTTATTTTTTACAATTAAAAAAAAAAAAGATAAACTATCCTCCTTTATCCGGGGTTGGAATCGGCTACTTCAATTTCGAGTAGGCAGAGTTAAAAATTGTACATGAACAACTTGTTACGTGTACGATTTTTTAAAAAAAATTATAAATGTATGAAAATAAAATATTATGATGAATGTGGTGAAATTAAATATCACTTACTTGGTTACATGCAATTTCGGCATATTTATCTTGAATTCGATAATTAGCGTTTTCCCAGTCCTTCGCGCACATTAACGCTTCCAAAATATCTTCTTTTAATCGATTCCTGACCTCAGAGAGAACTCTCTTCTCTGCACTAAAAGCAAATTTTGAAGCTACAGTGCTAACCGAATGTGTTAGTAGATCTTTTGACATTACAGAAACTACTGGCCATCGGCGTTCGTTATTTCGCCATAATTCAAGGACATATTCTGAACTTTTATTAGTTGCTTTGTTAGTAGGCAAAGATTGACTAAAGTAATCAATTAATTCATATGGCAATGCATTTGGATTTTGACTACGGCTAGAAGTTTAAGTACATGCAATGGAAGCCAAACTACTACTACTAAAGGAACCACATGCATATGCAGTTGCATCAAATCTATACGAGTGCATACTTTCAAATAAATTCAAAATTTTAGCATTCTCATCTGTTATATTAGTAGGAGGAGTGTGTGCAGGTACACGATTAATATGTACACCCATTCGTGAAGCATATAATTCATAGATTTCATGGAACGTCGTTTCCAAATTTCTATAAGTAACAAGTGTATTAAAAGTTAAAGCATTTGACATTTGATCAATTATAAATTTAGTACCCGATAAATTATATCGGGGGTTCATGACACATGCTAAAGAAAATAACATAGGTAATTATTCATAATATTTTCTAAATTTCAATTCCATAGAATATATAACAGCATGAAAATCGAGGTCATTTTGAAATCTAGTAAAAGCTCTAGCAGTTATATAAAAACGTTCAAGAATCATACAACTAGTGGGATAATAAACACCAGACAATATATTTGTAGACTGATAAAAACTTGTAAAAAAATTTTTATTTTAAAAACTATATTCCAATCAAATTCACTCAAAATAGTATCGTCTTCGTCTCTAACATGCCTATTGTTATAAATTTCGGTAATATATGATTCATAACCTTCACATGATTTTAGTAATAAGTACGTGGAGTTCCATCTATGACCTACGTCAGTAATAAAGGTTTTCGTAGACGTCATCCCAGATTCTGCACAAAAATCCTCAAATTATTGTTTTCCACTAGGTGTACACGTGATATACATAAGTGCATTCCTAATTAGATTAATTTCATCATTAACATGTTTTAAACCGTCTTGTACTATTAAATAAAAAATATGACATACATATCGAATATGAAATAAATAGCCACCGAAATCAGGATTAAGAACTATATGCAATTTATCGATAACAACTTTATTTACAATAGTGTTGTCGAACGTAAAATAACGAATTTTACTCACATTTATATTCTCGAATTATTAACATAACAACATTAAATATAGTTGAGCGTTGTGCGGAACTCAACAATTTTGAAAGCAATAATTTTTTTATGCATGACTCAAAGTGGGTTTATATGATATCCACGATTTCTCTCGATTTGTAATCCAATACACAAATCAATTGGTTCTGTCAAGCTAGCTATATGTTGTGTATTATCAATGATTTCTACATAAAGTGGTAAGATGATATCTTGAGCAGTTATATATCCTGGACCTCTGACACAGAGCAGGCATATGCCAAACATGAATACCCCTTGAAGCCACGGGCAGAACACCTGGTACAGAGACCTAATCTTGAGTAAAATAAATACCGTTGCTTCGATTTTTTCAATAAAATCATCACGCAGTAAATCAACAAAGCCCAAAGTAATGTCTATTTCCCCTTTGTGCAGTTGTAGCCATATAACTCCTCTTATTAATCTCTTCCCACATATCTGAAGTTAAAGATATCATACCCCCATATTTTTCCAAATCCGAAATCAATAGTTGCTTTGCATTAAGAAAATATGCAATTGTATCAAAACGAAGAGTATTTCGACTTACCCCTTGGTACCTCGGTTGAAGATATCTTCTCACGTAGTTAACGAAATGTTGGATGTCCGCTATTGCTAGTGGCAACTCCACCGCGGCAACGAACTTCACCATTTCCGTTCGAGCTTCCTCCTTCGAAAACATCCATGTAGAAAATGACGTAATAGTAGCACCGGTTTCTTCCCCTTTCTCTTCCCGCTTGCATCGGGAATATTTAATGTGGGTTCTTCATCTTGTTCCAAACCAATTGGAACACTAGATGTAACATCAACGTCATCCAAATCAATTGAATGACTATCACGAACGTCAAGATCTTAAATATTTTTGGGGATTGGTAATTCATTGAAACCGAAGAATTCATTCACAAATTGATTTTGGGCAAGTGTTTGTGTTTCGTTCTCCATACCGAACAAGTTTTCAACAAATGATCGTAAATCCATTTGTTATGAATAATAGAAATTGAATTTAGAAATGTAGAATTGAGAAGTGAATGAATATTATGTAGTAGTTGTCGAACGTAATTGTAAAATAGTAAGAAACAATGTATAAAAAAGTAGAAGATGATTATAGAATGAATGAAAATGAATGAGAATAATATTGTTGATAATTGATAAATGAAGAATGTAAATTATAGAGAGTATTGTATAGTAAATAATGAGATATTGATATTGGTGGGAAAAAATGGTTGATTATGGTGGGTATTTATAAAGGAAAAAATGTATGTGAAATTGAAAAAAATAAAAAATAAAGGACCAAAACGGTCACTGAATTAATTCGGTCACTAAATTAATTCAGTGACCGTTCGCTGAACGGTATGGTCACTGAACTTTTTACTTTATTTTATTTTTTTAAATAATAAACGAGCCACGAGTCGAGCGGCTCGTTAAAAAAGAACCAACGAGCCGGCTTGTGGGCTACTCGGCCAGCAGCTCATTACTGTTATGAGCCGAGCATGATCGGCTTGTCTAACGAGCCGCCTCGTTCGACTCGACGAGCCCTAGCGGTTCGTGGGCATGAACAGTATGAGCTGAGCAGTCGAACCGACGAGCCGCTCAGCTCAATTGCCACCACTATGTACGAAGTATCCTCACGAAAATGACTTTAAATCTGCAAAGTAGAGCTCGTCACAAATGAATGATAAATAGCTTTGTAATTAGCACACAAGTTTAATTATGGAGATCTTATATCTTCATTCAAATTAAGCTATGGCGGGCCCATACGAGATCATATGCACGGGTGGACGGCTAGCGATTTCTTCTATAGAATCTTCAACTTCATCTGCACGGGCGGACGGCTCTACCAGAAGGAATCCCTATTTCACAGAAGCTAAGTCCATCTAGGGGTACAGTTCTATATAGGGATGTCAACGAGTCGAGCTGACTCGCGAGTCGAAACTTGATAATCGAGTTCAACTCGAGTGAAAATGGTTTGGGCCTTTTTTTGGTCTGAGTTGAGTGGAGATTTTGTTCAGCCAAAATATTTAGGCTTGACCTGAGCTTTTGGCTTAGGTCTTGTCGAGCCAAACGAGACCAAACCGAGCTTAGCTAGCTCACAAATTTTTTATTTTAACATCAGGCTGTAGATAAACATTGCTGCTTGTTGGTTTAATTTTTTAATTTTTATATATTAATATATGGCAGTTGCCTGCAATTTGTAGGTAGCAAGCAATAGCTAGCTTGTATGTAGCTACCTGTGGGTTTAGTTTTTAAATTTTTTTAAGGTTCAGCTCGTCATGAGCCAAAAATGGCCGATAACATGAGTCGGCTAGTCAAGGGCCAAAAACAGCCCGTAACCTGAGCTAGAGCCAACGCTCAAAAATAGGTCTCGACCCGATCCCTGAGCCAGGCTGGCTTTGTCTTTTCTCGAGCTGAACCATGGCCGCTTGAGTTGGTGAGTGAAATTGACACCCCTAGTTCCGCATGCCTTCCAAAGAGCTCATTGTATTTGAACTTTCTCCAATATAAACTGAGGCCGTCATACTTAACCATTTCATGAAAATGGGCAACATAAATATTCAAAACTGCCTCTTATGCCTTGCTTAGTTGCTGCCTCAAACTCTCAGCCTCAACAGTCTGCTTGCCAACCTGAACCTTTAGCTCCTCATTTTCCATATTCGAAGCCTCCAATGCTAACGAATTGATCGGCTGAAGATTGTCGGAATTTTCGACTTGCTTTGTCAATGTATTTACTTCAACTTTACAAAGGTACACTTTCTTTTTTAGCTCGTCATTTTCTCCCCGCCGTTTGGACCTTAGTATGGAGGATCTCCATAACTGTAGGGCGCGATCTCTTCAAATCTGTCCCCCCAAAAATTTCTGGGCTTTTCCATCAGATGGTCCTCCTTTGCTGACCCCTGCAACCCTCTTCCTCCTGACGAGGCCACTCTCCTCCTCTCTCGCATCTTCAACTTCTACTACTCTTAAAACCGATAGGAGAGGTGCCAAAATTGGTTTTTTCACAAACACATTAAGGGTAATCTGGCGCTTGAGAGGAGGTGGAGGCTCAATAATCGTTTTTTATGGTCAATCGCCTCTTTGGGGCTTCTCCTCTTAGGACTCTACCTTTTCTTGGCCCTTTTTTGTCTAGCTGAGGCGAAAGGTTCTGCTTTGATAGGCGCGCCACTCATCTTTTTGGCGTTTTAGGATGGGGCACTTGTACTCAATCGCTTATTATTATTCACCTCGACCAAATGCCTCATGAAGAACATGTTTGGATTTACATATTCCTTCATTTCATGTTATTCTGCAAAGGAAAATGAGATACAACACAACGCTAATACTTTAAAATTGTGGAGATACATACCTTTGGTAGCCATCAGTAGATATGTAATTAAGAGATTTCACTTGCGAAGAATGTTCTTGAAGTACCACTTCTCTGAGGGCAGCTCGTAAATAGCTTCTACAATAGCCCACTCTGAAGGCTCGAGCTCAAAATGGTTAACTACAATTGCACAAAACATAGTTTAGCGATGCAAACAAGGAAGTTGTATAATGAACAAAAGGTCTTAACTAATGTTAGACTTACTGTACTCATGATACTGGGTCGGCATGGTAATTTCCGGGACTGCTACCTCCTCTAATGTCAGCCAATGACCTCTAAACCATAACCAAGATGACTTCCAAATCTTTATCTAGGTCAGAATATCCCAGATGAAAGGTGAATACGGACCCTAATGGTTTATATAATATCACCCCTTGCAATCCTCCCCCCACTTAAGGCTCGGGGCTGAAAAGGGTCTGGAACTATATTTCACACATGTTGGCCACAAGGAAGTCCTCCACCTTACATTATAATCTATGGGGTCCTCTTGCATCATCTATACATTGTGTGGACCCCTCATTGCCTCCATAATCCTCTCAGTTGGGATTAATGGAGGCAAACTAGCCTCGGTGCTAATAAGCGCCATATTCACTTCCTTAGTAGACCTCCATTTTGGTGTTTTTTTAAGATGAAGCCATTGGATGTGACTAACTTGAAATGGAACAAAAATATGTTACTTACGCAAATCATGAATGCACTGAAGGAAAACCAAAATAGATAGGTGGTTGCCGAAAATGCGATGAAGATAGATGGGGATCTCAAGGGATTCTCATGAAACTTTTCAAGCGTTCAGAGATTTTCGGAGAGTGAAAAGAGATGAAATGGTGAAGACTGCCTCTTTTATATGCAGGCAGAGTAAAGCTCTACTGTTGGATTAGTCCTAATAAAATCCTTAGCGTACATATGTCCTTCCATCCAGCACGTTAAAACCAAAAGACACTTACCAAAATTTGAATCAACGGCTCAAATGGCTTCGTGATATGCAAGCACTCGGGGTTTGAGTGATTCCTTCCAATTGGACCAAATCATCATCATTGCGTAGTAAATGCGCACACAATATGTGTATCGGAAACTTCCAAACTATACAGCTTATGTGCCTTGGAAACAAGTGATGCTTTCAAATCATTATAACACGCGCCCTAACAGGCCTCTTTAGCAAGAGCTTCGCCTCAATCCATTTAGCATTATTACCGGCTTCAGTTGCTTCAAAAGGGTCGCACTCTTTATCAGGGCCTCGCCTCGCTCAACTCAGCCTTATTACAAGCATCGTTTGCTTCAATAGGCTTGTCCTTTTTAGCAAGAGCCTCGACTCACTCCACTCAACCTTATTACAGGTCTCAGTTGCTTCAACAATCTCCTACTTAAAAGTTCACGCATTATATGAATAATCATCTATGGACTTCAGGAACTATTGTTACGCTGTGCCGCTTTTTACTTCACCACCAACTTAAAATTCTATGCATTATATGAATAATCATACATGGACTTCATGAACTATTATTACGCCTTGCTTTACAAGACCACAAATATCATATGTGGCGAGCACAGGTAAGGCCCTACACTCCACCAGAATATATTAACATATCACTGGCTGATTCGACCAAACACCTTTTTTTGTGGCCGAACCAATATACTTGCCGATCACATTCAATCATATTGACCCCATAGGGAATAGTCAGTCTATGAGTAGAGAAGAGGCCACAAAAGATGCTCAGCACAAGATCTTCCAAGCAATCTTTTGATATGTGATTAATGTGACAATTCACTGCTACCGCCGCCACTGCAAGCGTATCTGATCATACCAAAGTCGCAAGCTAGGCATTATGGATACTAAAGTGGTATTAACATTTAAGGCTTATGATTGATTGATGTCTAATACAAAAGGTATCAGCTGCATGGATGATATCACGTGTCTCTTCATCCAATGATTCTCATTCACCATTTTTTTTACTATAAAAGTTCACACTTAGTACCATTTGGAGGGTAATGCAAGTTTAAACTCTCAATCTATAATTTTGTCATATCACTGTTTTATCAATTACTCCCCAAAGCCAACCCCCTTTCTATATTGGAGCCTCACGTCTAAAACTCATCCACACTCGTGTATTTACTTTTTCAATTGACTTGACCGTTAGAATGAGCGAGACCGCACTGGAGGAGGTCACTTGTGACTAACGATTCGTCCTAGTGTACATGAATGAGACTTGCGTGGACGTGAGAGGCCTTGAAATCTGTTGGCTAAATTGAAGGTACATTTTTTGGGTCAACAGAATGGTTTAATTAATGTCCCTCAAACTCACGTGTCAATTCTTTATTGGTTGATACCCTAGATACGTTCTTGCCTAACCAACAATGTTGATAATAAGACGAGTTTTTTTCATCATTCATGCATCTAATGTTATAATTGTAAAGGATTTCAAATTGTCGATGACATTTTTACTGAATACACGTTATAAACTCTTCAATACCCCAACTAAAAGTAATTTTGTATCAATACAATATCGTCGTATATAATTTTTGAAAACGAAATTTATAAACCACCATTTTAGTCTTATACGACTAAATATTTGCAAGTCTTTCTTGTTTCAGTGAAGCTGATTTTGCTTGAGTGTTGTTAAATATAGAAATATATCAAGAATGTTATCATAAGCAACATTTTTGAAGTTACAATGAAATTGTAATTCATCTTAGTATAATACTAATCATTAATTATAATTACGTAGTGAATCTCAATATTTGAGAAAGAAATGGAATTTTTCTGTCGATAAATAAATAACAAGATAACGAGTTTTGATGGAGAACCGCAATAGATTTAATCATTTTTACACCGAAAAAATATTTAGCTTAGTTTTTTTAGCGTATAGAAAATGTTTATTGTTATAAATTTAGATCATTCTTAAAAAAATAAAAATTATTAAAATTCAGTTCCAATCAGGCCCGGGTGGCCTTGGGCCTCATACCATGTTGGGGCCTCTAAAAAATTGATTTCAATAGTGACAATATGTAATGCCCTTTATTTTCTCAGCTACTTGTTCAAACACCTGTATTCTCCAAGAAATGAGTTAAAAGTAAAGTTGCCAATAATTTTGCATTTCTCAATGCTTTCCTATCCCGTTAAATACAAGTTACGACGCCCAAATTTATAGTGACGGTAACCTTTATCTTTTTTTCATTTCTTCTTTTCATTAACCACATGTTACTTTTGATGAAAGATTACGAGTTTTTTTATTTATTGAATATTATGTGCACTTGTTGAGTTTCTTATTTGTTCAATATTGTTTGGTGGTGTTATGTGAAATGAATTCATTTGGGTACTAGGCTTTCTTGTTTTACTTAGAAATTTGAAAAAAAACTGCACATTTGGGCAAATATTTGAATTCTTGAAGGAAATATTTGCTATTGGAAAGATTGAAAACCAAGTCTAGCTTCAAGGTTTTTTAAGCCTTTTGAGTGATGCTTAAATAATTAGCCTTTGACTTGTAATTAAAGATTTTGCTTCTACTGTTTGAAATGATTAACGCTATTTTACATGAATATGGGATTGGTGAAATATGATTTATGTCCTTTTGTTTGGTCATGTGATAATGGGTAAGAAGAATACAAGGAAAATCTGGTTCATTCAAAATGTGTGGTCAAGAAAACTGCTTTTAACAATTGGTGAATTATCACCAGTTGGAGTATTTTAAAGGGCTTGAAATCTTAAAAAATGGTGGAGAGGTAAGGGAATATAGACATTTTAATTGGGCTGATTCACTAAGATAATCGATTCACTAAGATAATCAATTAAATAAAAATGGTGGAAATGAAAAGAAATTGGAATTTTACCAAGGAAATGGAGAGTAAAACTCATTGATTGTGTTGGGAAAGGTAAAGGAAATAACATACGCAGTTTCTTTCAATAATAACGAGTGAGAGTTTTTAGGGGTAAAAGATAAATTAAAAAAATTGCACGATTGATTAATAAACATAGCAATTTCGGTCTTTAAAGTTTCATTATAACTTCCACAATTGACTCCAAAACAAAAATATGAGGATGTTTAAGGATTTCTAATTGATTTCGAAAAGCTTAGCCTTCATTTTGAGTAGTTTCATTACTCATTTTACATCTCAGAATGTGAGATGTGCTAAATTTATGAAGTTTTGAGAAATATTTTGTTTTGCTACTATATTTTGAATTGTACACAGTTTTTCATTTAAATAATAACATATTTTATTTAAATAATAAAGTATTGTTACGCTTGCAAAAAAATATATATTTAAAGGCCTCGTATAATTATTTGCGTAGGACATCAATATTCTCATGGCCCGACCTCGGTTCCAATAATGGCCTCAATCATTCTTTACCAACTAAAGTTGGTATACATTCAATTTTTTTACATTCAATTTTTTTTCCCTATAATTAATGGGCATTCCCAATGATGGGAACCTTCCTCGAGCAAAATTGCCTGGAATTTGACCAATTGATATTGATTATAAAGTTACAGATTTGAAGTTAAGAGTATTTCAATAATAATTTTAAACTAATTTCTTTAAAGGCTCATAATCTTAACTATAATATCCAGCACGCTCCTTAAAAATAATTTTAATTCAATAATTATTAAAAACTTATATGTACATAATTTTCATGGAGAAGTAACAGGCAAACTTT
Organism: Fraxinus excelsior; assembly: GCA_019097785.1. NCBI lineage: Eukaryota > Viridiplantae > Streptophyta > Magnoliopsida > Lamiales > Oleaceae > Fraxinus > Fraxinus excelsior. Next base: position 13,323,245 of record CM032629.1, read on the forward strand.
AATCCAATAATTAGTTTTAAAAGAAAATATATTTCTTTATTTGATTTACTTCCCAAAGTAAGGAAATGAGAATTTAGTAAAAGTTACACTTTTATTTTTTATTATCACTCGTAAATGAATGGTCTTCTTCTTTTGAAATGAGTCCCTATCCACATTATAAAATCAATATTTGATTGCTTTTTTTAAGGATCGGTACTAGGTTATTGTTTCATTAAATAATGACGAATTTTTCTTTCATTTATTTATCTAATATTATTTAATGGGGGTGTTTTTTTAATGTTAAAAGTTTCATTGATTTCTATTCATACTATAGTTTTACGAGCATCATTTTATTGTAAAAATGCATTTTATAATAGTAGATTGATGAATAACGTCGTTAAAAAATAACGAGAAATTTTGAATTTTTAATATTATTTTTATTGAAAAATGTGTATTTAAAAAAATGCATTTTAAAAATAAAGGGGATCAACCAAATCCTAAATACACGTAAACTGTGAAAATAAATTAAATTTTTATTTTTTTATTATTTAAAAAAGGATTAAAATATAGTAGTTTTTTAGTGCTAACAATATAAAACCCCATAAAATTGCCCGCTACGGTCATGTTTGGTTGGTAGCATAATTAACACTAAACATTACAATTGATAAAATTTTTACTTTTTTTTTTTTTTCATTAATCTTGTTTATCGATGTCCAAACCTCTTACTACCTATGGCGATATAACAAGAAACGTCTAATTTAGAATGGTTTATTATCGATTTGAGAGTTATACCCATTTACCATACACGATTTAACTATAACGAAATCGAGAGTTACGATACATTTTAATACCCATTATATAGAGAGGTGATGTTAGGACAATTATACATAGTTGAGGGGTAGGTCAAAAGTAGAGGACTTTGCTATGGTAACATGATGAATTATCAAGTTTTTGACCGAATCGTCACATGCCGGCCCCCAGGCGCCCCCCCCCCCCCCTCCAATAGGGGGTCGTCGTGTGGCGATTCGATCAAAAATTATAGCACCCATTATGGTAAAGTAAAATAATCCCAAAAGTAGAATACCTCTACATATCCACTTGAAATTTCTTTTTCTTATTTAGCATCTGTTTGAGCCATATTAAATTTTCATTTTCATTTTTCTAATCATTTTCAACTACAAATTTTTCAATAAAATAATATTTTACATCACATCAATAATTTTTCTTTTTTTTTAACCACACATTCTCCATCAATCTACCATTTCAAAATACGTTCTTCCAAAATAACGTGGATCAAACACACCCTTAACATTGCTAATTATTGCATACTTTACCTAACAAACTTGGTCTTTGTTAGGTTCACGGGTTGAAACAATAACTTCAGAATGTTTTAAAACTAATGTACCCCACGTAGTACAATCCAAAAACAAATTAAAAGTGGAAAATAAGTTTCTCATTAAAAGCTGTTCAAACAGTAGGAAACTAAGACTATCAGCATTTAATATTTATGGCTGCCAGTGCCTATGGCCACAAGAAGTTAAAACCCTTTCAATAAATGTAAAGAAATTGAGCATTTTTCTAGTCCCCTACTTAGGTCATGTTTGGACAGACAATAGTCCATTTCATACTTAATGTATTCAAACTAAGATCCCAAACACTTCACATGGCTTACGTAGACTCACATTAATTACAAGTACAAGTGAGTCATGTAGTTGAAAAATATTTCAAAGCATGGGGAGTTTGCAATAGTTTGAGATGAATCTTGTTTACAAGAGTTTTTGAGTAGATTTAAGGTTTTTCTCCATACTTGTGTATGTATATGTGTACTTACGTATGGTACATTGCTCATATGTAATTTTATTTATTATTATTTATATTTTTCTCGACCTATTTGTTATTGTGGTCTCGCGTCATATATAGCACAATCATTTCTACACAAAAACGGCTGTATTGAAACATATCTTTAATAGTTCGATATCAAAATTGGTTCATGACTTTCCCTTTATTCATTGAGGCTCCATTTGATAGCACACATTTTTCATGGAAAATGAAAAAAAAAATTTCCTTTTTTAACTTTTGTAGTGTTTGATAGGCAAAATTTTCCCAGAGAAAATATTTTCTAATTTTCCAAAATTTTCATATTTTTAAGGAAAATAAATTCTTGATATTTTGGTGTGTAAATATTTTCCAGATATATATATATATATATATATATTTTTTTTTTTGGCAATTGGAAAAAATTATAAACACAATGGTAAAAAAAAAAAAAAAAAATTCACTTTTATTGACAATTTCCATAAAAAAAAAAAGCTATACGAATAGTATTCGGTATGATTATTTTTTTTCAATTTTTTTTGGCAATTGGAACAAATTCTAGATCCAATGGTAAAAAATATTATCACTTTAATGGACAATTTCCATAAAAAAACGAAACCAAACGGATATCAAATTTTCAACATTTTTCATAAGAAATTATATCAATCAAACACAATTAATTACAATTCCCAGTAAAACAATTTCTAGGCAAATCAATTCCTTATAAAATATTTTTTTTTCTTTTGTTTTCCCCTTTTTTTTTTTTTTTTTTCTATTTTTTTTTTTTTATTCCTCCTTTTTCTTTTTTCTTTTTTTTTTTCTTTTTTCCCTTTTTTTTTTTTTTTTTCTCTTTTTTTTTTTGTTCCCCCTCTCTTTTTTTTTTTTTCCTTTTTTCTATTTTTTTTTTTTTTCTTTTTTTTTTCCTTCCTCTCCTTTTTTTTTTTTTTTCCACTCATTTTCCACATTTGCAATCAAACAGACCCTAAAATCCATTTTAAAATTGCAAAAAGAAAAATTGAAAACCGGAATGTTGGGCCTATTCAGACCTCAGTGGAAGCATGCTAGAATTGATTTACCCTTTTTGATCGTGTTTCAATATGAAGTTTATAAATGATCTCAACACAAATTAAAAGAATGAATTCTCTAATAAATAAATGGCCGAGTTCACGATCTCATCTTTTACGGTATAAAAGTAATATCAAATATCAAACCCCACGGTGTGGGTCTCATTGTGGGTCCCACACACATGTGAGAGAATTATATAGAAGATTGTGTACTAAGTATGTACAATAACAATTTTGTCAAAACAATGTAGCCATCTTCCGACATAATTAATTCTCTATATGATAATATAATTGCATAATTTAATTAAAAAATGTAGTGTTTACTTTTTACTAAATATTCCAAATCACTTAAGCTTAAAGCAGCATTTTAATAAAGTTTAAGGTTCTTAATAATGTTCATTATATTATTAAAGCATGTTAAGACTAATCTTCATGCTGGCAGATCCCACTTTTATAACAGTAAAATACAAAATATTGGTGGCAACATCTTAAAAAAAAAAAAATATAAATCATTTCAATGCAATGTAATGGCTAAATTATTAATTTTTTTTTAAAGGCACAACACATAATAATATTTTGTTTGACTATTTAATTTTTTGTAAAGTTCAATTTATGTTAATTTTTTTTTTTAAAAAAAAATCGAACTAATTGAATGTTTTTAAATAAAGCATTTTGATGCAATGTAATGGTCAAATAATTGTTAATAAAAGTCTGTTTCAAAAAAAAAAAAAAAAAAAAAAAAGGAAATATACTAAGGATCCCCACCTTTGTTAAACGTGCAAATGGATTCCTAAGTTTTAAATCTCGAGTCGTCCTTAACGACATTTGCAGCAATTCAAGCCATTATGGACGGATGTCATTAAATGGGCTCGCACGTATATAATAAAAAATGAGGACGAGGGGCTGCTTGGAATGCTGGGTTTGTGGAGGAGGGACGACTGCAGCCTTGGGGGGGGGGGGGGGGGGGCTCGAGTGGGGTGCAATGCACAGTAGTGCCAATATTCGAAATTTAAATTTAGATGCCTATTTGAACCTGTTTCCAAAGGTTAGATACCTCCACTTTTTCATAATTAATATTGAAGAAAACCATTTTTTTTTTATGGGAACTGTCGAACTGATTTATTTTACCAGTTTTATTTAAATATGAAAGTTACTCCATACTTGTACAGTATGAGCATGTTTGGCTTAGGTCCAGTAAAAGTTAATAAGTGGTTCACTAGTAAAGTCAAAATTATCACACCAGTCCACCACCTTTGACCTGTAACCACGTGGCGATCCACCAATATCTAAGCAACATCGCCGGCCCCTCTTGATCCTAACGTAGTAATAATTAGATATATACATACAAATAGATACATATCATCATGTGTTCATATCATTTTACTATTATGGGAAAATTGCAATAGCGTTTCCTAATCTTACATTTTTTGCAGATTTTATCTTAATTTTCATTTTGTATCATCCACAATTTCAAACATATCAAAAAAATGCACTGAAATAAACCTACCATTTGATTGTTAGTTAATCAAAAAAGTCAAAATTTAATCAATTTTGATCAAATGACAAAATGGTATTTTATATTTTCCTCACATTAAATAAGTTAAAAAATTAAAATTGAAAAACCAAAAAAATAAAAATAAATTCAATCGCTTCACCCGATCCAACTCAACCCAACCCAACTCTCACCTCAACCGAATCCAAACTTCATCTTCTTCTTATAGCATCCGACACCATCACAACCTCCATCCCGGCAACTAATCAACCGTCGCCCAAAACCACCTCCCTAATCTACTACCATTCTCCCGCCCAAAACCACGGCCTAAAACCACTTCCCAAATTCACTACCATTCCCCTGCCTTCAACCACTTCCCAAAATCACCACCATTCCCCTACCGAAAACACCGTCATTTTCCTGCCTTCATTAACGCCCGAATCAAAATCCACAATCATTTATCTACCTTTCCACCACGCTTGGGAAATTGCCTAATTTGGAGCTTATGTTTGATCGTAATGGCCGTTGATTCCATCCTTCAATTGCCTAGTTTCATCTTTCATCTACACAGAACCCAGGTTACATATCTACGATTTATCAACTTTTTCTATAGGTCTATTAGCTGCTGGATGTACAATAGTTTGGAGAACAAAATGAATAGGGGTGGGCAACTGTAGTGGTCATTGCTGACAAGAAGAAGAAGATGATGATTAGAGATGTCAATGAGTCGAGTTGAGCCGCAAGTTGAAACTCGATCTAAAGTTCGACTCGAATAAAAATGTCTCGAGTTTTTTTTTTATCCAAGCAAAGCCAAGCTTTTGCTCGACCCGAGCTTTCGGCTCGGGCCTTAGCTAGCCGAGTCAACTCTTTTTTTTTTATTTGTAGCAAATCTAAATTTTTTAAAGAATTTAAAATTTGTGCAATTTATACAAATTATAAATTAAATAAAAGTTACAACCATCCTCCTTTTTAAGAGTTTGGAACCGATTACAATCAACGTAAACGAAGTTAAAATTGTGCACGAATAAAATATTTCATATACAATTTTTTCTTGAAACAAATAAATTTAAAAAATTCTTGTTTTTTTTAAACGAATCAATGATTCAAATTCAATGACATGATTTAACACCGTAAAAAATGTACACGTAGTAACTACATTGTAGATGTCTAGCCAAGGAAGCTGCCTCATTGACTTTAATATCTTTTTTCAAGTTTTGCATTTTTTTCACTGGTCGGCCCACGTGACTCGTCGACGCATACGGGCTGGCTCGAGCTCGAGTCGGCCCCTCAAAATGGGGCTTAGCTCGGTTCTACCGAGCCTCAATGAGTCAGACTTTTTTCGGGTTGAGCCACGGGCCGTCAGAGACAAATTGCCACCCCTAATGATGATGAAGATGTGTGGGTTTGGGTTTGGGTGTGGGTGTGAGTGAGTATGACAGATTTCTTTTATTTATATATTTTTAGTTTAATTATTTTAATTGTTAATATTTAGAAAATGTAAATATATCGTTTGCTCTTTTTAATTTGATCAAAATTGATTGAGTTTTGACTTTTCTGATCAACTAACGGTTCCATTTATTAGACATTAGGTGCATATTTTTTAAAGGTTTGAAATCGTGAGTGGTACAAAGTAAAGATTATGATAAAGTTTACGAAGAAGTGAAAGATTAGAGACCAATGCTGCAATTTTCACTACTATTATTGATACCATAATACAGTAGTGTTTACTATCATAGGAATTTGAATCATAAGTAAGGGGGATAGAGGGACGGCTGGCTGGCTTGAAGTAGAACTATTTTACCATTCTTGGAGGTGGGGTGGGATGGTGGGCTAACTGGTTAGAAAGGGACCATTGGTTGCTTCACGTTCTTCCTTACTGTTCCTTCTTATCTCTTTCTTTCGTTCTTTCATCTTCTTCTTCTGTTCTGCATAAACATTTCTATAGATACAAACTGATTATCTATAGAGAGAGAGAGATATATATATATATATACAGAGAGAGAATGGGGAATTGTCAAGCTGTTGATGCTGCAGCACTTGTGATACAGCATCCAAATGGCCAACTAGAGAGAATGTACTGGTCGGTGCCGGCGAGCGAGGTGATGAAAATGAACCCGGGACATTACGTTTCTCTCATAATACCTCTGCCGGTCGACGGAGAAGGGAATTCTAATGACAAGACGGTACGCTTCACGCGCGTTAAGCTTCTCCGGCCAACGGATATTCTAGTACTTGGCCGAGCTTATCGACTCGTCACCACACAAGGCGAGTTCATGATCTGCTTCATCTCATATCAACAAATCCTAGATACCTTTTTTTCCTTTATGTAACACTGTTTAGTGCTATTCAATCCTCTGGATAAAACATGAGCTGAAAGTTTTGTTTAATTTTTCGTGTTACAGAGGTTATGAAAGTGTTGAGAGCAAAGAAACATGCGAAAATGAAGAAAATCCAGCCAGAATCCGCAGAACAAACGCCGGTGGATTCAGAAATGCAGAGTCGTAGCTGCGAATCACAAACTGGAAAATCTGCAGGGGAGAAGAATGATGCGGTAATATTCAGTGTGCTTCAATAAAATTTCTAGGCTAAGAAATAAAATAAATCATAAACTGTAAACTAGATTGGCATATACAAAAAGTAATATAACGGAGTAAGAACAATAAAACAATTTTGATACGCTGGCAGTCTGGCACGATTAATAGTATAATGAACAAGATTTTAACTTTTTTGCTCCTCAATACTGTCGACTATTTTTCAATCCTCTACCTAACATGCTGCTACAAGATTATTCGGTCTCTGCAGCCGACTACGGGCAAAAGAAAGGTTTATAGTAACACGAATTGGGAACAAAAGATTATATGTATTTCGATCCTAACGTCACAACTGCAGAGAATTTCATACTATCCCAAGAGACTATAAATTTTTATGTTATGATACTATTGATAATCTCCATTTTTGCAGCCCTTGAGACACACTAGTCATCGGCAAAAGTCGGGATCAACATATTTCACCGTTGCTCGGTCTAAAACATGGCGGCCGTCTCTGCAAAGCATTTCTGAATCTGGAAGCTGACAGCGGCAGCGGTTCGTTCATTAAGTGAACAATGTTTAGTAATGATATTTCTGTATAGCTAAAAGAAGAGAATATATTTAAAAATGAAATTGCAAGATGCCATCAATATGTCACCTTCAGTTCTTGAAGATTAAGTGGTTAGAATTTGGGTAAATTTGTAGTTCGAAATCTTCCGATCCCGATGAACATGATTTTGAGCCCACAACCATCGTATCTTTTTATGGGTCTACCAATAAATTTACGGATCTTCCATATTGTGATGACATTTTCAGTAGGGAGGATTCCTCGATACCAAACAATAAGAAAATTAAGCTAAAATCTTGTTTATTATATTGTTTTGATATCTCTTGCCCATTACTCTATAATGAACATTCATCAAGTGTATCTGGTTTCATCAAAAGGTAGTTAACATAAGGCTCCGTTTTGATTGATCATATTTTTCATGTATTTTTCAACTTTTGTAGTGTTTGATTAGCGAAATTTTTTCGAGAAGATATTTTCCAACTTTCAAAATTTTCCACCTTTTTAAGGAAAATAAATTCTTGATGTTTTGGTGGGGATTTTTTTTTTTTTTTTTTGGAAAAAATTCTAGACACAATGACAAAAAAAAAAATTCACTTTTATTGACAATTTACATGCAAAACTAAGTCAAACGAATGATATTCGGTATGATTTTTTTTTCAATTTTTTTTTAAATTTTTGATAATTAGAACAAATTCTAAACCTAATAGTAGAAAATATTATCACTTTAATAGACAATTTTCATAAAAAAAGAAGTCAAACGGACAATAAATTTTCAACATTTTATATGAAAAAATTATAGCAATTAAACACAATTAATTACAATTTTCAGTAAAATAATTTTTAAAAAAAAAATTTCCCAGTAAAATATTTTATTTTCACCTATTTTTCATCCAGCAATCAAACCCTAAGTGAATTTTGAGAAATCAGTGCCAAATTTATATCATTTTGTCTATTTGAACATATAGGTCTTTTTCCAGCACAATGCCAGCACAGAAAAAGTCAAAGACAGCAAGTTGTTTACTGCTTGTTTTATCTTAAAAAGAGATCTTTCATTCAAGATTGTAATGATGAATTATTATTTAGTTCAAGAACATGAGAATCAAAAGGACAAAAGAAGTATTCAATTATTTCATAAAAAATCTGCAGTGTGTGTGTATATGGTAACGAATTAAAATGAAAATATTTCATCGGTCGAACCGTCGTGCCGAACTTGTCTAGTACGATTTATCTTTCCTCTATGATTTACGGGCTACTGCATATGGAGCGAGATTTACTCAGTGCGCGTTCACGTAGTAACGGTTGCGGATTCCTACGTCGAAAAGAAAATGAAAACAATGAGATCATATATTAAAGAGTAATGCTATTCATCCCCAGTGTGTTTCCAAACACAGTCTAGGTGGCGTTAATGTGTCATTAAATGATAGGTGAAATTAAATAAGTCATTTAATTTCATCTTTCATTTCACCTATCATTTAGAGCCACCTTGACTGTGTTTGAAAACACACCGGAGATGAATAACATTACTCTATTAAATGATCCAAAATCAGCATTTGTTTTCCTGGAAAGAATCTTCAGTACACTGAAACGTCGATAAATTTGCAAGGCTATCAAGTCGCACACTCTAAGACGTCGTCTCTACCGAGTTCTTGCCAACGAATTACATTTCCAAGAACATTTTTACGTCCAATATTCATGCATTTTTTTTTTTCTCATGCTGCAAAGAGCCCAAAATTTAACAATCATTTTAAGGTAATCACACGGTGACAATTTTCAATTAACAACAATCTATTTTTTAAATAAGAGATATTCTATACGGAATGGACAACAACACCAAGTCTCTGTTTGGTTTGAATTGAAATTCAATTAAAATTTCAAGTCAAAGTCAACAATTAATTTTAATCACACATTTAATGGGATTTTTTCAACCACACGTCATCAACTTTTATTTAAAATCTGATTTTTATCTCTATCGACCAGGGGCTATGCCTATCCTTTTCCTGTTTTCCACCTTATTCTAATGGGAGTATGTTTTATTTTAAATATAGAACTGAAACTTAGCGTATATAGCCAAGACAAAACTACAATTACATGTTGCTAATTAAATATCAATTAATTAAAGTTGACCTTTGGGGCTTATTTTTCCAATTTTTCCCTTCAACCAACTACCATATCATATATGGATGCTAATGTTTTCTAGCAAAAATTGATTAGTCCACGTTGAACCAAGGAATATGCTTCGTGAACTTCGCCCTCTGCTTATGAGGCTGGAATTTAGCTTATTTTGGCACTATAAACTTATTTCACATTAATTTAAGAGTTTGTAGTGAATTGAATACCATAAATTGCAAGATCAAACACTTTTTAAAACTCTTTTTTTTTTTTTTTTTTTTAACACACTCATTTTCAACAACGAGTTTACACAATAAAATATTATGCATATAAATTCAAAAAATTTCCCTGCTTTTTAATCATACATCCTCCTAAAAATTACTATTCAAAACATTGTTTTCCCAATATAATGGTTGTCAGACGGGGAGCTTAATCAGCTCAATTTTTATTATATTTATATCAATCAACACAAAATAAAACTTTACATGTTGTGATGGAATATTAGAATAGATGTTATTATAATTAGCTTTCAATTTTGATGTTTGTCTTAGGAAGCATAATTAGTCTTTTGTTTTAATAGCTTTTATTAAATATTTTCTTACTTCAAATATAGGGTCTTTTGCATTATATTAAATACAAATTTTGATAACGAAATAAACTGATATTCTCCCCCAATTTCCTTTTTTTTTTTTTTCCCCCTCATCTTCTCTCATTTTTTCCCTCCTCTTTTTTTCTCCTTTCTCCTTTTCCTATAAGGGTCTGTTTGATTGTGCAAGATTTTCCATGAAAAATGAAAAACAAATTCCACCTTCCACTTTAGCATTGTTTGATGACAATTTTTTTCCTTGGAATTGATTTTCTTGGTTGGCACCACACGGTGACGATTTTCATGGTTTTGATGAAAATAAATTCTCATCAATTTGGTGAGAAATGACTTTCCTGGTTAATTTTTTTTTTTAAATGGTAATGGAAACAAATTCTATTCACAATTGTGAATTTTTTTTTTCCCTTTAATGAACAATTTTCATGACAAAATAAAACCAAACGAACACCAAAAGATCCAAAATTTCAACATTTTTCATGTAGAAAATTATATCAATCAAACACAATTAATTGACAATTTCCAAGAAAACAATTCTAGTCAATTCAATTCCTTGAAATTCATTTTATTTCCATCCAAATTTCACTATTGCAATCAAACGGATACTAATTGTTTCATAGCATTTTTTTATTTTTATTTTATAAAATCCAGGAAAATCGCAAAAATAATATAAAACAAACTAAAAAATTCAATAAATCACCTATAAACGTAAATTGACATTTTTTGAGAATAAGAGTCGAGCTGTGAGCACGATAAGGACGTGTGTAGTGGAGTTTTTGTCGGGAACCACCGTGCCGTGAGTGAAACCGGCGGCCTAGGTGGGATTCCATAGTGACCCCATTTTGGCTGGTGGCTAATGTGAGCCGTGCTGCTGCGTCGGTCATAATGGGCTGGACTGAGAAGATGGGTAATAATGGGCCGATTTCTGTTCGGTGATACATGTTTTAAAGTCCAAATGGCTATATATATGGGCTCCTGTGATTGACCTAGTGAAACATTGGGCTCTAACCCAAGTTAATAAATAATGCTAGGGGTTAGTAGGTATGGCAATGGGGCGAGTATGGGGCAGGTCGACCATTTCTACATCCGTCCCATTAGCCATTGTTTGTACACTACTTGTTAAGAAATAAAGTACAAAATATAGTATCATGGGTTTGTAAACAAAATAATTTTATGTAACAATAAAAATTCTACTAGAACACCAATTTATGTGGCATTAAGTGATAGACTCAATTAAAGGTAATATTTTGTGATTTATTTAATTGTACATTTCATTTAATGACACTTAATCCTTGCTTGATGGTTATTATTTGGAAAAACAATGTTTTGAATAGTGATTTTTAGGAGAACGTGTGATTAAAAAGTAAAAAAAAAAAAATTAGTTTACGTTTTTAATATTTGGATATGTGAATGTGTGGTTGAAAATAAGTAGAAAAAAAAAAGAGTTCAGAAAATGGCCATCAAACACGAGCTTAATGTCACCAAAATTGATATTGTAATACCAATGATACTAAATAGAATTACTTTTAAGGCTGGGCAAAATGTCCGAACCGAACGGGTTTTCTTAAATTAAAAACCCGAATGGGTATCCGAATCGAGAACCGACGGGTTTGGTTCGGTTCTCGGTTCTAGATCAAGAACCGATTTTTTTTTTTTGACAATTGGGCATTTGGGCTTCAAGTATATTGAATATAACCCAAAACGACCAACATAAAAAAAAATTGAAAAAACAAATCACTAAATATAAAAAGGATAGAGCCCTAAAATTTTCGGTCTTCTCTTCTTCAAAACCGACTAACATAAAAAAAAATTGCCAAAAAAAAGTCACTAAATATAAAAGAGAAAGATCTCTAGAATTTTCGGTCTTCTCTTCTTCTTCTCTCTCCAGTCCATTTCCGCCGCACAACATATTTATAGTCCAGTCATGAGTCATTTTCTCTCAGCTTGAAGAAGTCCTCTTCCTTCTAGTTCCCACACTAAGTTGGAGTACTCTCGTATTTATTCTTTTCATATTTAAGAGACGTGAGATTTTACCCTCTTAACGCTGACGTGCTTTCGTTCTTTTATCGTGTTTACAATGACAAGTTTTTTAAACCTTCCAAGAGCTTTGCACAGAGATTTCCAACTCTAGTTACTGGATTCTTTTTCTTTACATGGTACTCAAGAAATTGTTAACATTTTAATGGTACATGGCAAGTCAAGCAATCGATGATTACATTACATAGTTGGTAAGTATTTTTAATACTTTAAAATATTACGTTCATTTGTAAAAGCTAAGATTGAACCTGGTCAATATTCACACACAGATTCACTCGGTGAAAGTACTGAGCACGTTGGGATTGCCTCACTTCTCACAATGTTTTCAGAAAACAGAAATGATTTTGGTACCACTTCTCAAAATGGAGAACATAGTTAGATGCTTTTATATGTTACCTTTTGGTGGATAAGCAGTAGAGTAGTAACTGTTTGAGAGAAGCAGTAAAAAAAATTGTGATCTATATTGTTAGTACTAAAGTGTTAGTATTTTGTGAAAACTTTCTAATATGTTATGGATTAATTATTCAAGACGCACTGACAAAGTTTTCTAAATGTATTTATATAGTGTTATTATAAATGTTAAAAAAATTAATTATAGTAGGAACCGAACAGAACCGAACGGAACGGAATCGAATGGAACCAAACCGAACCCGAACGGTTCCAGAATTATATCTGGAACCTACGGTTCCATTTACTAAATACCCGAAAATTTCTGGAACCGAAAAAACCGAACCAAACCGACCCGCGCCCACCCCTAATTACTCTTGTGAAATTCTACCAAAATCATCGTTTTAAAATTAATTTTTACAATCACCCTAATTGCTTGAAGTTCCAAAAAGTGCCTATTTGAAAAGTTGTGGCCTAGCAGACTTAGTTTTTAAATTTTGAATTAATACGTTAAAAGTCTAGCCCAATTGGTAAATGATTTATGCTAAGTGTATACACTTGGGATGGCACCCCTTTCATAGGGTGTGCGGCCTGTGATTACAACATAATCGCCGCCTTACCCCCTGGGAGAGGAGTGTCTACCGAGGTGTACATCTAGCACGACTCTTAAAGAACCAAATCTTGAAATTAAGTTTCAATAGATACCACATTTAAAATTTTAAACATAGACCGAGAATTTGACTATCTACATATGAAGAGACAAACTCACCATCTATATGTATTTTTTTCATGATTATATTTAATATAATTATGAGTTTCAATGCTTCACCTATGGTTTATTTATAATTATATTAAATAGTTTATCAATTAACATCTAAAAAATATATATTAACCGAAAATGATGGAGAAATAAGAAATGATCGTTAGAAAAATAAAATAAAAAAGTGCCAAAAAAAAAAAAAGAGAGACTTTGTTAGTGTATAAAAACTTCTCTATTTTTAAAGATACACTCTCCATTAGAAGATAGATGTTAATTAAAAGTAAGGAGTCTTTTCGAGATGCTTCAATGTTTTAGGCGGATCTAGCAGGGGGTTGGGCTAGGCTGCCCCAACCCACATGGTAAGAGGAGAGGAATTTTGTGGTTAAATTGGCTCAAATATCTACATTAGCCCAGCTTCATATTGAGTTCCAACTCAAGCCCAATTATCCAAATATTCTTTTATGGTATTAATAAAATGTGAACAATTTTATTACCAAATTAGATTTTTATTTAATGCATTTTACTTCTAATTATATATAAACTTTTATAATAGATAAAATTGTATTTATTAGAGCTAAAATAAATTACTTATTTTTATAATAAATGTTTGGTTAAGCTTAAAGTAATAAACTCTTTTAGTTTTAAAAATATTTTCATATATAAATTATTCATGCTTATAAGAAAAAAAACTTACTTATTTTGACCATGAAATTGTTGTTACTATCAAAATAAGTAACTTACTTTATATTTAATCTTACAATAAAAAAATATTTATAAGAACTTATTTATTTATAAATAATAAAATTATATGTATATTATAAAAGTTAAATCAAACATGGACGCGAAAGAAATCAATTTTTTTACCCTCGAAATTTCTTGTTGTTTTTTTCACTTTGTGTGGATTCTTTGTAGAATTTGTTGGTACAAAAGATTAATGCCCACATTAGATAATATTTTGAGAATGGTGACGTACGTATAATAATGTATTTTCGATTGTCTTTTTGGTCAAAACTTTCAGTTGTTTGAAACAAATGGTAGTAAAACTTTTGAGTATTTTTTTAGTTTTTGATTGATGGATATATATATCATTTGCTCACGTTTATGCTTCTATCGGTTTATATTTTCTAAGGTTAGCACCGATTTTGTATTTTGCAAGAAAAAATACGAATATGTAGTGAGACATCTTAGGGTGAGAATTTAGATTTCTACTTTATTGAGTGTCACATATTATTTGTCAGGATTATAATGAGTGTAGTCTCCTAAACTCGATATCTTGTAATGTGAGTTTATTTAGAATTTTTAAATATTAGTTCACCCTAAAATCATTTCGTAGCTCCTCCTTGTTGATCTTTTGACGCCTTACTTCTTCTATAGGAAGAGAATCCTCCTTTGTAAAATATACAACCTTCGAAAATATTTATGTGCATTGTCCCTTTTTCACTTATTAGAAAATAAGCTGTTTAACAATTAACAATTTATATAGATTATAAGAACCTTCTACATAAATCTCAATATACCAATTTATCTAGTAAATATAATGTGTAATCACTGAATGAATATCGAAAAACACAATGTTTGTTCTCTAAAGAAATGAAGAGTCAAATAAACCGGTGCAATGAAAACATGTATTGTGTCAATGAATAAAATCTCAGAATTTGGCTCTCATTAATCATAAGATTTTGGGAGACTTGCACATAAAACAAAAAATAAATTAATATATATATTTTTTTCAATATTTATCTTTCCTTTTTTCTTCTATGAACATTAGAGTTATAATTAAATTTTATTTTTTTATATTGATTATATTAGTTTCTATTTTTCTTTTTGTCTCTCTTATTGTTTATATTCTTATAACTTTTTTTTTTCATTCATTTTTTTTTGAAAAAAAATTATTTTAATTAAATTATAAAATTTTATATAGACTAATTTATAATTAAATTTAAATATATATTATTTATTTATTTTTTGAAGGTATATATATATATATATATATATATAAGGTCTTAAATTTTTATTCTTTTTAAAATATTTTTTTATTATATGGTGGGAAAATAAAAGATAAGGGGGGAATAGTAAGAAGCATCACCTCATATATGATAATTTCATAATATTGCACTAGATCCATATAAATTCTATCTCAAATGAAAATTTTCAAAATTGTTTTAAATTTTACTAAAGTCTCTAAAAGTTTTAAATGAAAGTTTATAAAAGTCTACAAAAGATTTCCACTAATTCCATACAAATTTCTAAAAAAATCCATGAAATCCGCATAAGTCATCACTTAAAAAAAGTCCATAAAAGTTATCAAAAGTCCCAATTGAATACACCCCCTTGATACAGAATGAAGTCTATCATCCTATGGAAAATTGTTTAGATAAACTTCCTGGCAATGGATACCATTCTAAGGTACATTATAAGATGATTGTCGCTACAACATTCTGCATAGGTCCTAAATACATCCTATGTGAAAGTGAAACACCGAACACTGTAGAATGCCTTCCTACGTTTTACTCTTCCACGAAACACTTTAAAAGTTTCCCACGAAGTTCATTATATTTTGTGTTCTGAAACCCTCTTTGCAATTCTACCAAATGTAGGGGCTTGCCTGCTAGTCCAACATCCTCCTTACCGTCGAAAATCCTAGTTGGCTCATTGCAGTAGCCAACATGTTTGTTTTAATACATGTCATTGGTGATTTTCTAACAATATGGCATATTGTCTTTTGACATGTTAAGAAAATTAATTTAAAACTTCACCATTTTTTCACTTTTCTAATTGTTCAAACATTGTCAAGGCTTCTAATCCAAGTGTTTTGTATATGTATATATCCATATAAGTTAAATTTTTATAATGACATTTTACTCAAGCACGTCAAATCTTACAACCTGCTAAGTTTTGGCTACCAATCAGCCCAAAACTTTATTAAAAAAATCTGCTTTTTTTTCATATCAAGACAAGAAAATAATATAGAAAATGAATGGATCCAATGAGCAAGGAGGGTATATATATATATTGATGATTATATGTATTGACTTTTTTTTTTTGTCTCCACTGTAGTTAAGGCACTACCAGAAAGCAAAAAAAGAACAGCATCCCTTTAGCATCTCCTTTTGATGTTTAGCATCCGAGAGGAAAAATATGAGTTGGAAAGTGAAAAATTTGGGCTCCTCTCACCAGCTAAATATCCACATGTTTTATTTTTTTTTCATATGAAATTAATATATACATTCTCATGATATAAGAAATTTACAAGATGTATGCCACATTGAATATGTTAGACTCAACAATATTGAATAGAATTGAAAATGAGCGTATAAAATGTCTTGTTTGTTGTTTTGTATTGTCTCATACACCAAAAGAAGTTAATTCTAAGCTCGAGTAATCGTTTTACAAATCCTACCTTTAAACTTCGGGACATTGAATTTATGTACAATTTCCAAATAACGATTCAATGAATTCTAAGTCTAAAGTCGATACATGAACGATACAAAGTTTTATGTACGCAAAACATATATAATTGAGATAACGATTTTTCTTTCTTTTCCCATGAACTTCATTAAATAACCATACTAATGATCAAATGGAATGACAAACAAAGGATTGACAACATATTCGACATCATAGAATAAGGTATTCTTACAGCAAGTAGTCATGGAATTGAGATTATATTTAAGAAAAGTTTTATCAGTATAAAAGTAACTTTTAGAGTTTTGTTTCATAGAATAAGCAACTTAAATAAATAAAACGCTGTGAAAGTGATGGCATCTTGCATTCAGCATAAAATCTCAGCCCACTAGCATTCAAGTCATTACAACTTTATAATCTTTTCTAGGAACCCACGAACATGGTCAATACGAAAAATAATAAGGTTAAAAAGCTGATATCAAGGGGCATGTATCTTTTTCATGACCAAATAAAAGTTAA
Source organism: Fraxinus excelsior (assembly GCA_019097785.1). Taxonomy (NCBI): domain Eukaryota; kingdom Viridiplantae; phylum Streptophyta; class Magnoliopsida; order Lamiales; family Oleaceae; genus Fraxinus; species Fraxinus excelsior. The sequence continues at coordinate 13,340,509 of CM032629.1, forward strand.
AAAAGTCTTGTAAAAAAAAAGTAAACAAACAGTGACAGAACAACGCTCCTCCATTCCACTCCAGCCACCACATTAATTTCACACAGGGAGACATAAAAGAATTTTTGGCTTTTAGAGGGCAGTACATAGGATTCCCTTTAAAGTGCATTTTTTGATGAGATCAAAGGTAGAATATATATATATAAAGATCATATATATGTCCTAAAATTCTTTCCAGTTTTGTCACTTTATATATAACAATATTTTTCTCTTTTCTCTCCTCTTTTTGGTGTGTATGTGTTTCAGGGGTGGGGGTGGGTGTTTATTTAGTTTACAGTTTGATTCCATTTAAAGTGCATTTTTTGATGACATCAAAGGTAGAATATATATAAAGATCATATATAATGTCCTAAAATTCTTTCTAGTTTTGTCACTTTAAAAATTTAAATATAACAATTTTTTTTTTCTCTTCTCTTCTCTCTTTTTGGTGTGTGTGTGTTTCAGGGGTGGGGGTGGGCGTTTATTTACAAATCGAATACTTCAATATTGATCTTTGAATAACTCATACTTGATTCAAGAAAATGTAGATTTAGATTTATAAAACTTTTCTTTATTAATATTTTGCTTATCATTTTCATTCATTTGATTTCGAACAATCATTTTATTAATATTTTACTTATCATAAGAAAATGCATATTTACTTCAAAAAAATTTATAGTGTATTTTATATAAACAATTAATTCAAGTAACCGAAAGAAAAAATATATAATCAATATTCAATGTTAATAATCAATCAAGTTAAATATAATTCGTTAAATATAAGTCAAATTAGATAAAATCAATTCAGACGCATTATATATACACAATGTAATAAAATAGAAGGGAAATTTAAGTTCTAATTCGTTGAAAATTTGATTGGAAAGTGAAGATTTGTAGTCGGTGTGATAATTTGTAAAGAAATTGCAGAAATTTTTTAAAAACTTTAGAAGGGTTAAAGTTTTGATAAAAGACATGGGGGAGAGAGCAAGAGAAAAGAGAAAAAAATTAATTATTTTTAATTTTGTCCTTGCTTGATGAGGGATTAAAAGTAAATTTTAATAAAAGTTGAAAAGCTATGGATTCCATTAATATGCTATTAAAATTAATTGTTACTTTGATTTATATTAAAATTTAGATTTCAATCGATACTAAACATGACTTTATCAACAACAAAAAAAAAAAAAAATTCAAAAGTTGGCTGGTCATGTGACCCTCCAGGACCCTCCCAGTCCGCCACTGATTCTTGTTGTTATGGAAAGGTTCATGTAGCAGCAATAGCATTAGAAATAGGAAAATAACATGATCGTGAATATTTTTGTTCCGTTGTGAACAAGTCACTATAAACATGGAGAAAACTAGATTTTCGTAGCATGGTAGTCGTATGAAATTGAATGGATTTTTTTTTTCTCCCCTCATATTTGTCATTATTAACTTAACCTACGTGTCATTGTTGATCTCTTAAGCATAATCTAATCCCAAATCTTTTTACGAAATTCAAGAATCTCTATAATGAAATCATCATAAAAATATTAAAAAACTACTTATAATCATTCTCTTTTACTTTTTTAGTCACTTACCCAAAATATGTAGCCATTATGATTGAACTATAAGTAGTGCATTAATTTATCAACTACCTCCAACCTATCAAACTTTTCTTGTGGCACTAATAAAAAGGCATCTCAGTGGGAACCTATTGTGGACAATATTCAAAAAGGTTAATCAATTTTATTAATTATACATTCAATATGAGCCTTCTATAACGTCATATCAATTCATTTTTTAGTATACAATTTTTTTCAAGGGTCCACATTTTAAAAAAAAAAAAAGTTCTAGTACACTTAGAAATTCTTGTATATGATTAAATAAAATATGCTACTTCATATATGTGTAATGGCCATATTTGTCATTTGGTCTAATTTTCCATTGTTGGTTTTATTGCCTCCACTCTTTGTCCTATTGATTAGCTCGTGTTTTATTATTTGATCTTTGTTCTTATCTAATTATAGGGTGGCTTCTGACTTTTTATTCCTTTTTTTTTTATGACTCAGGTATCCAAGTTCGCCCGATTAATTCTGAGAAGTAGCGGCATTCTCCCTTGGTTTGCCACCTGAGTTAATTCGGATGCGGTCACAACTTATACACATTTGGGCCGGACATTCGACAGTTATCCTCTCTGTGGACTCCTGTCTTCCAACATTTAAATGTTGCATTTTAGCTGGCGCAGGGATTCGAACCTTCAATATTCTGTAGAGAACCCTCATACTTTACCACTATGTCATGTCCGTGGGGACATTTTATTATTTGTTTGTTAACCACCTAGCAAACCCATAATTTTGTTTAATCAAAACTTTTCAGTGTGGAGGATAATCTCTTAATTTTGAATGATGACTTAAAAATTTAATTAACTATAAAAGGATAACGAGACAAACAATGAAACAAATTAACGATATATTTTAGTTTTATAATTTCTCACTCTACTAGATAATCTTATTCATACTAATTACACGAACACATGTTGTGAAAGCAATCACAAAATATTTTAACATATTCATATTGAACTGAGACACCGTTCAGACTCCTTGGATGATAACAGTAGATATTTTTTCATGATGAGTGAAAGTCGGGTGGAACAATGTCTTGTGAAGATAGAAGGCTCATGGATCTCATATCTTCATAAATTTAACAAGCAAACCAATATTAGTGAGTTGATCCTAATTAATCTAGCATTATAATTGACAACACAACACATATTTCACTCAATCAAAAAGAACCTTTAATTATTTATCTTATAGTATCCATAATATTTAAATATGTTTAGAATTCCCAAATATTGGATTGTGTGAACAACATAGTAGAAGTGTGGAACCAACCCAATAAAGGGATACAATTTAAACTTGACTTTGTCTCTATCGATGTCGATAACCTAAATCATGACCAGATTCATCAGTCAAATGGTCGTGACAGCTCATTTGGACATGTTTTCTTAAATTTTTTCTGGTTTAAACAAATTATATTTTACTTAGAAAACATATTATGCTTGTTACATGCTTATATTTGACAATGTAAAAGTTCTTTTTCATCACTCAATTTGATTCTCGTGAAGGAAAAATCATTCCATTCTCTCGTAATTAATCGGATAAATGGAGCAAATGATTCACTCTATTGACAAAATTTATAGTTAAAATTCATGACATCCAGTTACGTCCGGAGAAAAAAAAAAAAAAAAAAAAAAAAGAACACTATTGACCCTCTCATAATTGGTTGGACTATAGGTGTGATGCTTTAACCACATACAAGATCTACATACCAAATAAATAATGTTATTCATAATCGGTTTAGATGGTAGTGAACCCTCGATTAATGAGCACAATTAATGATGAATAACATTACATAACCCAAATTCATAAACGACCTAGTATGCACAACTTTTACAGAAAAGCAGGTCTACATTACGAACATATCTTTCTATATATAAAAAGTGGCTATTAAACGGAATATGTTGGTTTAATGGAAAAATTAACTGAATTTCTTGATTTAACGGAAAAACTAACGGAATTTTTTGTTTTAACGGAAAATCTTTTTTCACCCCCCTTTATTTTCAAAATTATAATAACGGAATTTCTTGATTTAACGGAATTTTTTTTTTCACCACCATTACTTTCAAAATTATAATTAAATAATAATAATTATAAATTAGCTTTTGATAATTCTTTCAAACTAAAATATATTGAAGCTAACTTATCCGAATCAACTTTTTCTTGAATCTGATTTTTGTATCTAATTACGATTTATCCAACGAGACCAATATTCATATATTTACGATAGCTCCATCAATATCTAAACATTTGACACAAATAAAATATAATTTGATAAATATATCATTTAGTCCCTAACTTTCAAAATATTAAAATATAATATATAAAAATTGAATTATATTTTATGAAAATTTTTGGGGTATTACATTCTCACCCCCTTAAAATATTTTCGTCCTCGAAAATTTACCCGTCACTTACCAATACTAAGTCTAACACAAGTAAACGTGCATTGCACGTTGCTTGCACCTAGTATATGTATAAATGTGTAAAATCGAAAGCTGGATCTTGTGTTTTCTTATGGCTGGAAAGCTGAATTTTAGATGCCTTTCCAAGAAGGTAATGCTTAAAACTTGAAATCGTTACAATTCTTTAGCTTGGTCCATTAGAACAGCTGTTTGATGGGCAATTAATATTTAAAAATTATTTTGTATTCTTTTCCCTTATATTTGGTACCAGTTGTGCTTTATGTACATAATTTATATAATGGTTTACATATATGTGATGTGATGAAATATGATTGGATAATAATTTCTTCAACAAAAAAAAAAAACTTCTCAATTTTCTTTTTGACTCTCCATTTATATGTAAAACAATTATGTAACTCCTTATATACAATTAACATTATTCTGTTTGGTACTTTTTAAGGATGAATTTTAAGTACAGGTTAAAATGTCATCCAAGATTACTTTTCACAAACCACATTAAACGGCCAATGGTATTGACAATGTTTTTAGGAGCTTGATACTTGTACAGTTTTGTTTACACTTTTCTTTACAAAATGTTGATGCATTTGTCATTGTACACTTCAATACTGCTTAACAAACATAATGTGTCACTGCAACGGTGAGTCGGTGCAGTTGTAGGAAGGGTGACTCTCATGCCATGCCTGGACATGTTCCCAAGCCCCATAATTCTTTGAACACTACTGATGGAAGGTTAGAGGTGAGCAGAGACACTTGTCTAAAATCAAGAACCTGAGGATCATATTCACTGATTTGAATCAGTCCTTTATTGCTTGAGGGACCAACTCCTAGTCCCTTCATCTGCACAAAACCCATCAGTCCCTGCCCTGCTTCACAAAATTCCAACCTTTTTTTTGAAAGTTGCAATAAAACAAATGGCATAGCTACAAATTCTTCATTGTCATTCACATGGGGGGAAGGGAGCAATGAAAAGAGGAAAGTATAAATTATATGTTTGATTTCAATAATTTAATTACAACACTCGTAAAGAACAAAAAAAAAAAAAAAAAGGCCCCAAAGACCTTTCTATGGTTAGGCTAATCTTAGCCCATTAAGAAAAGAAAGAAACATTTTTCCCTTTCTTTCGGGAAAAAAAAATCAAAAAAGTAATACAGCCTGCATCCATTGCACGCACGTACAACACTCAAAAAGGAAAGAGCTTTTCCCGCCAAAGAAAAAGCAAACATTTTGTAAACGCGTACACACCACTCAAAAACTTGAATAGAAGTTTAATTACATGGAGGCTGGAGCCAATCTTATTCTCCCTTTTCTTTTTATTTACTCTGTACCCTTTTTCTTGAATAATAGCAGCTGAAGCAATGATGGCAGCCAAGATAAGGAAATTGACTTGTATGATCCCATGAATCTTTTTTCTTTTCTTTTTTTCCAAACTCCATTGATTAATCAAAATCCCTATGGTCCCACAATCTCTTCATTTCATTCAATCATCAATGCTGCCCTTGAATTCAATCACTCTTCACTTCATTAGTGTACTCCATCACTCTAATAATAAGCAATCTCTTATTTCACCAAAATTATATGTACCAAATCCCTTCCCTTAGGAATCTGCATAGCCTTCATGAAATGAATGGCAATGCCCACTTAAAAAAGTTATATAAGGAAATCTAGCAAACTGTCCAAACTCTTCTTGTACATACATTATATATGTATATAACTTCTCTGTATAATTCATGTCAATTTTACCTCACAACCCTCCAAAAAAATATTGAGGATTTTACTTTACCCAAACTTGGACCACCATCTTGTTTTAATCAGAGCCTTCCTTTATCATCCATCCACAAGCCATTATTTAATTTTCTCCTTTTATAAGAAAATGAAGATGGGGAGGATGAGAATGATGAATCACTTGACATACTTGTCCGAGGCATGACCCGAAGATGGGATAGCACTTTTGGTGGTTTCCTTGGCCTATTATTCATAACAATCTGCCTCATCAATCGATAGCAACCGTTGATCTTGTCCTGCCAAAGAAATTGGTCGGTTAATGCACTTTGTTAAACATATGCACAACAAAGAGAGAGATTGTATTAATTTCTTACTATGTGAAGTCCACCACACCATGAGTCAGCATGTTGAGCAGTTATAAAAGAGAAATTAGGCAGATCATTTGCTGCACAAAGTATTGTTGCAGCTGCTATGCATGATGGTCTGTAATCAAGGAAGCTGGCCTCTATTCTCATAAACAAGAAGAAATTTATCTCAAATTCTTCATTAATCTCTACCTTTAATATTACATATATATGATATAGGTCAGAGTGAAAAAAAAGTGGCAACTTCAAGATACCTTGAATATTTGACAGAATAATCTCAATGGCCCTTGATGTAATGAACGTAGTATGAGTTCCAGTGGCGTCAATCTTGTTTGCAAAAAAATTGAGATAGTTAAATGGAGAAATGGTTCTTAGCCTCCAATCTAATACACGCAGCACAAGCAGCTCCATTCTTTGGATATTTCTTGGTTCAAAAATAAATTTTGCACCTTCAACCTAATAAAGGAAAATTTGCTCAATGAATTGATGGTGATTTCAAATAATTAAGTTTTTTTCTTGAAATCTGGCATTGCATAAGAAAATCACCTGAAGATTCAATAGAGGAGGAACCAGAAGTTCCTCCATTTTAGCAGCTAATGACAAGCATGCAACGGACAACAGTTGCAATGGCCATCCATTCATTTTCTGCAAATATTCCAAAGTGTATATTTGGCACGCAGGTTAAATCAAACTGGACAGTATAATAAACTGCATTAATAATGATTTGGTAAATAATTGAACTGGGTTTTGCATTTCTAGATAGATTGAAAGGAGACAAATGTACAGTCTTACATATTACAATAGCATGCTTAAAATCAAATGGGAATCTTATCGTCATCATAATTATTTGTAGAACCATATAGCATTATGAAAATTGTTAATTTTATTATCTCAATACTATAACCATATTTTAGTTTAATGGACACGAGGCTCAAGCCTCTTACCTTTTGTATAAGGGAAAACCTTTTATTACATGTACATTATTTGTGTGACTTTTTGCTCCATAGTACCAACAAGTTACATTTTATAATGTCCATTTAGAAGGGTAGAGGTAGACAATAACATGTACCTACCCAAAATCAAAAAGAAAAGCATAAGAAAATGATTAATTAATTAATCTTGCTAGATTAAATTAATGTAGACAGCTTTACACTTTCACAGTACTTGCTAGCTACGATACAAGTAATCTAGAGACTAGATTTTTATGGCGAAGTCCTTTTCAGTGGCCTATCAAAAGTCAATGAATATAATTAATTAAGAATAAGAATAAGAATAAGAATAATCATCATAATAATAATAATAATGAAAACGAGAGGATTTGATAGTAACGGAAGTTTTACCGGCAAGAGATGAGAGTGGAGGAAACGATCAAAGTAGTTGACGGAGAGATACGCCGTTAATGGCTGGAAGGCATAGTATTTTTGTACCTGCACACGCAAAACAAAATTTCAATACTCTCTCTCTCTCTCTCTGTGACAAAGTGCGCCGAAAAAACCGTTTCACGATTCTATCTGACCACGATAGAAGCGTTGATTTAGCCCTCGGCGCATACTAGCACCTTTAGCTGTGCTAAATTGCGCCTCTGCGATTGTTCCATGGAGAAACGTTGATATTTCTATGTATTAAAATCGTTGTCGGTGGTATTAATTTTTATAATCGAATCGTTAAACGTAGTGAGCAACTTGCTCAATGTAGAAAAATAACAGAAATACCTTGATAATCCATGCAACATATTCTGCTCTAGTAGATGCATCGAGGTATTGAGTAATTGAATGAAAGTCCACGACGAAATCCCGCTCGTCTTCAATAAGACCGGCGATGGATTCTTCGATGTCCGGCGACTGAGAATCCAGGTCCGATGAGCATTCTTTCGAAACTTCTCCGAAGATACTATTGGAGTCCTCACCGCAGAGAAGGTCGGAGAGGCAGTCGGAGTAGGAGATTGACATAGTGAATATGTGATCACCGGTAGCTCATTCATCTCTAATCATTTTCATTGTTTTACTGGTTTTACATATTCGCCGGAGAATGTGCCGGAATAATGACGCGGAGAATTGTGTGTGTGTGTGTGTGTGTGTGTGTGAGGGAGAGGGAGTGTAGGTTTTCTTCTTGTGTGCTTTGTATAGATTTGTCTATCTGTTTTCTCTTGTATATATATAAAAAATGGCTAACAAGCCTGTTTTTGTTTTATCTTTAGTTTTAAATAAGTAAACATTTTAACTCGATTTCAAAAATATTTAGAGTTTATTTGGTAGAGATTAAAATCAGATTAAAATTGAAAAATTAATCGTTATTGTTGACTTTTATACTTTCAATTTTAATTTGATTTTGAGTTCTATCAAACACACTCTTAGATTAGGTTTATTGTGCTTAAAATTGTCGCGGCACTTCAAAAATTACCAAACATAGCAAAAGAGATCAACGCTGAAGTCATCGAGTTGACCATATGAGGGTGTTAGGTGTGAAATTAAAATTAGATTTTTAGTAGATTGTTATAGAAGTTTTTGAAATATGTTGTTGAAAAGTTGTGGTTAATACTGATTATTTGATTTTGATTTACATTAAAATCTGATTTTAATCCGTAATGTCACACACAAAGAGACTGAAAGGGGCTAAAATGTCTGAATAGAGAAATAACTACATGGTTTAATTTTCACAGGGGCCTTACAAGCCGCCCCTCACAAGGGGGCCGGACCCCACATGTATTAAAAAAAATTGTGTGAACCCCATCATGTGTGTGTTGTATGTACAACTTTTGTAAAAAAAATTCTGTACACAGAGCGGGGTTGTGGTTTAATAGCTTAGAAATACCAGTCTAGTCTAGAAGGCAATTAGCCTGACGGAAAATGCTAAGTGTACATAATAAATGTACATAATGAATGACATAATGTGATGTGGCAATCATCCTGTGGTCGATGTGAAATGACAGATTTTGATTAATGTCACTTGTGATTATGTAGATCATTATGTAAATTATTACGTACTTGTAGCATCACTCTTAGCCTGACATGGTGCATTCCTTACTTGAGTAGGGAATATATATATTAAAAAAAAACTAAATTAAATTTTTGTAAGGATTTGACAATTGGTTTGGACTCCAACATTAACTGTAATGTGTCCCCAACAAGGAAGAAAAAGAGTACCTCAATTAATTTAAATAATATGTTTCCTTTATTTTGTTGTAATAAGAACAAATAGATACCCTCCACGTGCATTTGCAATTATTTTTCATTTATCACCTCTACAAGAGTAATTATCTCAATAATCACTAAACTTATATCTGTATCTTCGACTGCTCACTAAAGTTTCAAATGTCGAATATTGATCACTAAACTTGTCAAAATATTGGACATTACTTACTTGTGACATCCCTTTCACAATTCTAAAGGAATCGGTGACATGACAAACGAAATTCATAATTGACACACGAACACCGTTATGCAAGTTGTAGCGTAAGAAATATATATTTGATTGCTCACCATATTTTGAAAGACGTTTGTTATTGCTCATTACATTTTTAAAGATGTTTTTGATTGTTCATTATACTTTAAGGTGATCGAAATTTGACCACTAAACTTGTAGAACAGACGAGGAATTGTCCTGAAAATTTAGGAATGTTGTTCCAAGTATCAATTGCGTACAACAAAACTTGATCTATATTCAAAACTAAATTTTTTAAAAGAAAACCAAGGATATGAGCTAAAACTTTCGAAACTTCGATGCTAAATAGAGACGTATTCTTCCATGTTAAAGCCTAAACATCTTGATGCTTGATCTCCCTAAGTCATTTCTAATCACCATATGCATTATACCATTTGAATTTAAAATGAACAATCTACAATTTTTCAGATAAATATTGACTTACATTTGTAGCTACTAAATAAAAAATAGAACCATCAAGAAAGACAAAATAAAATGGCAAGAAAATATTGATGATTCTGATAACTAATTTTAACAAAAATATGTATGACATTCACCCAAAAAAAAATCATAATTTACATTAACAACAAACAAATATGTATCACTTGCAGCCAATATTTCTGTGCAGCAAAAAACATACACCAAAAATAATCCAAGAACATCCACCATAATTACGTGCATCAATGAAAACTTTTGCAGCTACTAATTACATTAAAAAAAAAATCCACCAAAATTCTGTCGTCAATCAAAAAAGTCCATTCCTTCTCTCTCTCTCTCTCTATATATATATATTATTTTATTTTATTTTTTGGGTCTTTTCCTTTTGTTTATCCACCCATCTAGGAGTTTCGATTGGAGCAACTACAGATGGCAACAAAGAACAACTGTTCATGGGATTACGTATATTTTCATAATACTAGGGGTGAGCAACGTGCAATGCACCTTTACTTAGTTTATATTTAATAATTTTGTTTAAGAATTAATTTGTTATTAATAAAGATGTAATTTTTTTGATTAATTAAATAATTAATGATATAATGTTTATGTAATTGATGAATAATTAAATAAAGTGCTTCTCTATGTCATTTTCAATCCAAAATCACAAACAGGAAATTCAAGGTATGTTAAGGGGGTAAGAAGATGAGTTTACTTAAACTCCATTTGATTCCCATTAATGTAAAATGAGAATGAAAAATATAGCCGTTATTGGACCCCACACAAGAGATAGAAATTCAAAATTGATAGGTTGATGTGATGGATAACGGTCATATTTTTCATTTTTATGGGGTTTTAATGAGAAACAAACGGAGGCTTAAACTTTTTGCATGGTTTAAAGTCTTTACTCTTTTTAAAGTAATAATGCAATTCATTTTATCGCTAAAGTATGATATGTATTACAATAACATATGTATATCATGTGTTAGACTTAGTATTGGTAAGTGACGGGTAAATTTTCAAGGACGAAAATATTTTAAGGGGGTGAGAATGTAATATCCCGAAAATTTTCATAAAATATAATTCAATTTTTATATACTATATTTTAATATTTTGAAAGTTAGGGACTAAATGATACATTTATCAAATTATATTTTATTTGTGTCAAATATTTAGATATTGATGGAGTTATCGTAAATATATGAATATTGGTCTCGTTGGATAAATCGTAATTAGATACATAAATCAGATTCGATAAAAAGTCGATTCGGATAAGTTAGCTCCAAAATATTTTAGTTTGAAAGAATTATCAAAAGCTAATTTATTATTATTATTATTTAATTATAATTTTAAAAGTAGAGGGTGGTGAAAAAAGATTTTCCGTTAAAAACAAGAAATTCCGTTAGTTTTCCGTTAAATCAAGAAATTCCGTTAGGTTTCCGTTAAACCAACATATTCCGTTTAATAGCCACTTTTTATATATAGAAAGAAGTCAAGTAAGTCTCCAACGAATCGTACCCATCCACAAAAATAAAAATAAAAAATTATTGTATGCAAGTGATACTTGTAACAAACATTTCTAAATTTTAGGATAGACCAACGTCAGTTTTACAAATTTAGTGACTAAAACTCGATCACCTTAAAGTATATTGAGCAGTCAAAGTCGTTTTGAAAAGTGTTGTAAGCAATCAAAGATCGAAACTCGATATTTGAAACGTTAGTGAGCAATCAAAGATACAGATATAAGTTTAGTAATTATTGGGACAATTAACTCTCTCTACACTTTAGTTAAGTCCCTGTTTGGTCCCAATTTTTTTAAAATTGAATTTTGCTCAAATTTATTTCCAACCACCATTTCATGAAAATCACACATTTCATCGATTTTTATCAAAATATTCCATAATTTGTTTTCTAGTTAAACCAAACATGGACTAAGTAATATTTAACTCAAGATTTCATGGGCGAAAAATCTACACGATATGATATTTGACCTAAGCTTGGCGTGTGCCCTTCCCACCAACAAATTAAAGCCGAAGAACAAAAGAAAATAATTTTTTAGCAAAAAATATTGCGAAGGAAAATTGCCCCCTTGTCTAGAGACATTTTCAAGGGTGGATTATGCAGTGCTGTCTTCCAATAGCATTTATAACTTCTCTTTTCATTATTCCATCATTACATACAAGAGATCCACTTTCTTTCAACTTTCATCTCGAATTTGTGAAATTTTGAGATTTGGTGTTACAAAATGAATTTTTTTTTTTGGAATTTATTTTCAACTGGGCTGACATGAAGGGGCGAGATAGTTTTTGACACTTGAATAATAATATTTGTTCTAAATGGGGATCATCTCTATGTAACGCGGTAGATAATATTAGGTGAAATGAGAAGATTAATTAAATATGTAGATAAGACACTCATTTTATTAATTTTATCATTTGATTTCACGTAACGTAAGAATCTGAACAATATATTGAAAATCCAAAACAATGTAATGTATCTTTCCTTCCCCCTTTCTCCAATATCCTCTCCCCTACATTTAAAGAAAGAAGAAGGGACTTGCACATCTAGAAGTCAAGAGGATGAAAAGATGTTATAGCTCTATTGGCACATACTTTGCTGTGAGAGAGCATGTCGAGAAAGACCCAACCCAGGGGTCATTCCTTCTTTGATCGATTGTTCCGGTCACAAAATCAAAATACCGAGAAAGGAATAAACTGAGATGCATAGTATGAAGACAACTATGAAGGTGTTGGAAAATCAAGTAGGTTAGATGGCCAAGGTGACTACTCTACCAACTAAAATCCCTACATCAGTCAAAGCATCCATAGAGGTTGAAGCCAAAAATAAGAAAGAAATCAGCAATTTTACACAGTTCTTGGTGTTGAGTTGTGTGGAGCCTGACTATACTGGACACCCAGCCACAACTGGCGGGTCGAGCTCCGTTGTGAGCTCGCGGGGGGTTGCAAGGGGGCAGCGCCCCCTGCCCGTAAGGTGGGGGTTCGGAGGCGAAAATTCACACAAGGGTATTTTAGGTATTTCCATTATATTAGGGTTTTTTCTTCTTCTGACTATATATATGTTATTTTATGATATATGACTTGTAAGCGAAATTAGTAGTCGTCCAACTACTGTATTGTGATTCCTCAAGAAATAAAAATTCCTCTGCAAATCCGTGTGTTTATCTTTTACTTTTATTGTCATCTTTTTCACAACACTTGGATCACTTGAGGAAGCAGCATATCAATTTACCTTTCGTGGATGCTCTCATACAGATGCCCAAGTACTCCAAGCTCATGAGACATTTGCTTGCGAATAAGAAGAAAATGGCTGAAAGGGAGACTTTGAAACTTTCAAGGAATGTCAATGCAATAGTTAAAAAGATAGAAGGATAAATCCATGAATTTTCACCTTTCCAATTACCGTTATCGACAAGCAATTGTGCGATCTTTGTGCAAGTATAAATCTAATGCATTTTTCAATTTTAGGATTTTGAGACTTATTAAGAAAAACCTGCATATGTTACTCTTCAATTGGAACGCCGATCGTTGAAAGAGTCATATGAGGTGGTAGTAGATGTAAACACCTTGAATCGGCATGCTGATATATGCTAAGACCTCATGCTTCAATTTGGTTAGTTTCGAAGGAGGAAAGTATTTAGCGACAAATTTATGAATTAGATCATCTCAAGTCCGAATGTTTCCCTCCCAATAGGGAATCCAACCATTTTCTTCCTCCACCAGAAGAGTATGTTGGAGAGAATCTTAATTTGAGCGCTTCTTTCAACTCAACCTTAAAATTATAGTTTTGATAGATATCCAAGAATCACAAGACATGATTGTGTGGATTTCAGTGCTTTCCCATAAAAAGATAATCCATTATAGAACAAGAAAATGATACAAGTCCGTAGTTGAAAATTCAATTGCCCAAATGTAGGGTAAATAATACTTGATTGATTTGACACAACCGGTTGTGTAATGAATTGCCCGAGTTTCAAATCATCTTTATTATTTCAGTCGGTTGTTCAACTCATGTCAGCTACACGGCTATTTCTTGTTTTCTTGCTGTTGCTCGAGTATTTGTCTGGAGGATCGTTCAATTTCCGAATCAAATGGTAAAAGATCACCTTCTATCGAACTTCGCATGAAAGGAAACTTGAAAATGAAACAAAAACATAATAATAATAGTAATAGTAATAGTTAGGATTGATAAAAAAAGATTAAAGTAAATAAATTAGTACCGGTGATGGTGCAACAACTTGTTAACTTATTTCGCAATTGTACGTATCGTGACAAATAATAAAATGAATCATAAGTCCAAATATCGAACCTAGAAAAACTAATTTTTAATATCAAATTTTATCTAAATTTTAGCTTTAATCTAAATTAATGTAGTAATCAATTAACAAATCAACAACCTGGGTTTTAACAAAATTAATCTAAATCTATCTATGCTTGAAGACTTTTATGAAGAACTTTTGGGATTAAGTATCTAGGAATTTTGATTTCACTAAATTTTTTTTTTAACATTAATATAATCCAACATCATTTCACGAGCTAGACAAGTATGTCTTCTATCAATCTCAATATTTCACATGAATAAGTAATTGATGATCAAACAATTGAATACCATTAAATATAATAAGTAATTAACACATAATAAAAGTTGAAGAAATTCTTTATATTAAATTAAATTAAATCTAAACTACATCGTTCATCCTAACAACAAATTACTCCATTTAGTATCTCATAATTGTGGAATTAAATAATAAAAATATTAAAATATTCCACTATGAACTAAGAAAAATGCAAGTTATTGTTGATCTCCACCACACGAATTCCAACAATGAATCTTCAACATCTTCGTCGATAATTGTAAACCTAATTTTGTTAACTAAAATAATGTGAACCACCAAATATAGTGACAATCTAATAAATTGATGTCTCCAATACTAAGATATTTTTATATATGGTATGAAGCTATGCTTAATTATTAACCCAAAGTTCAAGGAAAATTGTGACCCCATTTCATTTACTCAAACTTGGAACTCTTTGAATTGTATTCTTGACAGTATCTTCGATGTTATTAATTCTAATTAGAATTTCACATTCAAGAATGCATTTCATTATTCACGTTCATGAATGCTAATTAATATCCAGTTTTACTTAATTGAGAATTAAATAAATGATTTAACATTTATTGTCACGTATATATTCTCTGGTATTAATTCTAAATTTTCAAATATTACTTTTACAGCACTTATAAAACATTTTATAATAACGTGTAACATACGTTCAACATTGACTAGTATACTAATGGGATATTAAGATATTCTTTTGACAATTTAATCATAGAATTTACTTATTTTGTCCGAAAAATTTAATTATTTTAGAAAATTTACAAAATACATCCTGTATATAGGATGTAATTACACTTTGCACTCCTTATTTTATAAATTTACATTTTACATACCACCTTTTATATAATGGTTAAAAAGCACCATTTATTAAAAAAAATTACAAATATACCACTATAAATAGATGAATAAACAAAAATACCGTTAATTCGAATAAAAAAATCACACCCTATATTTCTATGTAATATTTTGTATATTACTATTTTATATTTATTTTCCATTAAATGTTTTTATAAAAAAGATGATTTTCTTGTGTGATTTATAAATTTTAATATCTTATTTTCCTAAGCTCGGACATCTAATCAATAAAAAATAATTTAGTAATTAACTTTAATTCTTGCTCAACATCTTTATTTTATAATTAATGAACAAATAATCTGCATTCTGAAAAATGTAATAAACAAGGAAAATATTTGCATTTCATTCCATTTTCATTCAAACAGTTCCATATGGACCCATAAAATTCTGAAAATGATGGAAGTACACCTATTAAATATTATCGTCAAAAGTCTTTTACATATTATTGCCAAAACCTAATGATTACATTCGGTTAAAAGTGGAAATACTGCTGATACTCGTTGCACTCGTAATTTGCATGAATATTCTTCAATAATCGAATTCGCGAGTCATATGTTTCAACTTGTATCATTCTCATCTTCCAAGTAAAATTTTCAGGTGTATTTACTTCATAAGATCATAAGTTACCAATGATAACCCAACGTACTTCAAATTCGATTATTCTTTCTTTCATTAATCCGAACCAGTTCAATAATTTGTAATATGTTCATTATACATTGTCATGATCATGATCGATCCTTATCACTTCAATAACTTATAACAAAATTTTGAGTGTGTGGTCCTTGTTGTGTAGTGGCCATGATCTCGAGTGTGCGGTCCTTGTTGTGTCATTTCATTGGCATACTAATAGTCCGTTATTCATTCGTTATGAGACATTTACTAAAAAAGAAAGGCGTACTCAATATTAACTTGAAATATATAACATGAACATAATTTCATTTTAAATAAACTTCAGTAAGAAATCATGGAAAAATATAAGAGATTTATGGAAAATATAGAGATTCATGAAAATATAGATATTCTTGAAAAATGTCAATATAAATACTAAGATGAATAATTGGTGAAGAGACTAAATGGAGGCTCAGCTTAAATAGAATCTATTTACACGTGTTTTGGTCCCCTTCAATCCTTGGAAAGTTAACCCCTAATAACCCATATTCAATCCTTGGAAAGTTAACCCCTAAGAACTTCAGTATCACGAGCTAAAATTTCAACGGGACGTTCTTCTATAGTTAGGTTTGGTTGCAGATCAGTTGGCGCTTCGTCTATAATATTTGATGCTTGAAAGACATTATGTATTCTTTTCAGGTATTCATAAGAGACTTCCTTCACTCTTTTGATGTTAATGTTATCATATACACCAATGTGTATATAGGCTCTAGTTTTCATTTCTTCCCAAATCTCATCATTCATTTGATTCCTCAAGAAATAAAAATTCCTCTGCAAATCCATGTTTTTATCTTTTACTTTTATTGTCATTTTTTTTCACAACAAGTGGCCGTCTCCATGAATCTGCATAACTCTTGGGCGACTTTGGGTTTGTTGGGAAATGGGTCAAGTTTGACCAAGTATTCGGGTAGGACCCAGTATCCGGTTTGTGCGGGTCAATGGTCAAACACGTTCTACTCCGCGAGTAGATGTTTGTGATATATTTAATTTTACAAAACCGTTTCCGAATGAATGAGAAATTAATGCTAGAATATGGCAACTTGAAAGTAAAAATCTTGAAATTTGGAATCAAGCGTGAGAACTTTATCCCACATAGGGAATTGAAAGAATTCTGAATCAATTTATATATCTCAAGTTTGGATATGAGTTTGGGCCCCAAGAGGTACCAATAATCTTTGGAAGGGGGAAGTCTTAGACAATGTCTAGACTAGTCCAAAACCCACGTGCGCGCCGTCTTCGCCGTCCGTCCGATCGGTCGGCTTGACACAGGCTCGGGCTCGGGGGTCCTATATTCTTTAATTAATTGAAAAAGTGTGTCTTTTCAAATTTATTCAAAATTGTTCGGACTAAACTGACACAAACCAATAGTTGTGTCTATTCAGAAATAATATTTCAAGGAGTTGCAACTCTTGGCCTGCAGCTTTTGGAAATCTATAAATAAGACCCCTGATTTTCGAATTTATTCATTCAAAAATTCTTCATTCTCTTCTCTTGCATTCTGCATAAACAAAAAATGTTTTTATTCATTTAGAGAGCACGAAACTTTTCTGGTTCGCCGTTCTTGCTGTTTGGAGTGCTTCTACACCGCATGAGAAAGATTGTTGTATCTTGGGAGGCGATTGTCGTCAACTGTAAGCACCGTAATAGGCCAAAATCGTCTTAAGGAAATAGAGTCTAACTCTAGCCTCAATCTACTGTTTCTGCAATTTCATCAAGCATTTATTCGGTTTGCCATTTTCTTCTTTTTATCTCTACATATTTCGCATGCTAAAAATAAAACTTATAATAGGGCTGTTATTAAGCGTCATTTTATAAGTTTTCATTGTTCTTGACTTCCTGTATCATCTCAAGTCCCAAAATGTGTCTTTTTCCAACCTTAACCTAATGCAGTGGTGACCGACATTGGTGACCGACATTTTCTTCCATATAATGCTTCAGAGGGTGGCATTCCAAAGAATGTATGGTAGTTCTTGTACGAAAATTCAATCAAGGGTAAGTATTTATCCCAACTCTCTCGAAATCCTAATACACATAGCATTTTCCTAGTGTCTGAATGGTAGCTCAGATCGTCTATCGATATGTGGATGAAAAATAGTTTTGAAATAAAGTTGGGTTTCCTTCAATTTGTATAAACTTTTGCAGAAGTTTGATAAAAATCTCTGATCATTGGAGACGATAGACACGAAGATACCATGGAGTCTGACTATTTCTTCAATGTATGGAGCATCAAATCGTTTCATTCAGTATGTCATCCATACCAGCAGACAATGGGTGATCTTCATCAATAGATACACAACCATCCAAATCGCATCATAAGTCTTTGTGGTTCGAGGTAAAGCAGTTATGAAGTCCATGGATATCTTCTCCCATCCCCACTTGGGTGTAGAACAATCCACACATAAATTTTAACACATAGAATCCCAATTCACATGGGTGTCTTCCTACAACCGTAAAATCACCCCTAAACTATATTACATTTGGTCTTAAGGATAAAGAATTTAGTATGATTTGAGTATAGCATCTATGTTCGGCTAAATCAACCTATCAAGCTTATGAATAAACTCATTTCATTACAATGTCAAACTCAATTCTAGTGCACATATAATATCAAGTTTTGCAAGTTTAAGCATCACTCTAGCATGTAACATATTCACAGTTCATAAATCAACACTAAATCTCAAATATAAACATCAATACATGCCACATTATCTAACCTACACAAGCACACAACCTAAAATTATATATATATATATATATATATATATATATATATATATATATATATCCCAACTTGTACTTTGCTAAGTTTCTTCTAATATTAATATCCATGGTACCTATCAAGATATGAAGAAAACAATAAAAAACCTCTTTTGACTCAATTAATGTTTTATTTTACCTAGGCTATGTGTTAATGATGAAGCGACCTCCAAACTGAATTGAAACGTACCTATAACTAATGCAACCTACAATCAAGAATAAAAACTATATTCAATGCAATACGGAAAGTAAAATAAATAAAAATGTTAGAAAATTAGGTTACCTCCTAACAAGCGCTTAATTTATAGTCTTTAGCTAAACTCTGTATAGGGACTGATCATGGTGGTTCAAATAGGTGTCTTGAGCCCTTGTACTCCTTGCAATTTCCAGTCCTACATCATCTTTTTGCTCTTTAGACTTTGAACTTTCCATTCTCCCCTCGACCAAAGCTTCCTAGATTTTTAGGCTTTGTCTTATTTAAGCCTTGTTGCACTATTCCAGCAATATATTTGGTCTCCTCCAAGACTAATGGGTACTTGTGATGGATTATGTAGTTTAAAAATCTCATGTGCATCATCTACCCTCACAGTCAACTCACTCTTCTCCATGTCAATCAAAGTTCGACTTGTTACTAAAAATGGCTGACCTAAGATTATTAGCATATCTTGGTTATCTTTGAGGTTCATAACAAGGAAGTCTCCTAGGAATATCGGCTTCCTAAACTTGATGAGCACATTCTCAAACTTCCCCCATGGGTATACCATGTTCCTATCTGCCGCCGCATCATCACATTTGATCTTATGATTTCTCCAACTCCTAATTTCCTGAAAGTAGACAAATGTATTAAATTTACACTTACACCTGTATCACATAAAGTATTAAAATGAAATCTTTTGCCTGGTGAAATAGGAAAAGTGAAACTCCCCGAGTCCTTAAGATTTGGTAGCAATTTATTTTGTAGCCTTACATTGCTCTCCTTGGTCAATACCGCTTCTTACCGATCTAAAATATTTCTTTTCTTAGATATCATGTCCTTTAGGAACTATGCATAGATAGGAATCTATCGGATTACATCGATGAATGTGATGTTGATATGGAGCTTCTTCAGCATATTCAGAAATTTCTCAAATTGATCATCAAACTTTCTTTTTTGTAATCTTTGTGGTATGAGAGATTTCCTTAACCGTTAGATCATCTAATGCTCTTTCTATCTCTACTTATTTGTTTTGCTCACATTTCTCCAATTGCTTCTTAACAGTGATATCTATCTTTTCTTTTGCAACAATAGGTCTTTTTACATTAATCTCTGGCAGTTGAGCTTTACTATAAGTAGTTATTGCCTCAATCTGCTATTCTTCAACAACTTTCAATGCCATTACCTACTGTTTGGGATTTGTCTCGGTGTTACTGGGCAATCCTCCTGGTAATCTCTTTAAAAGTGCATTTTCTATTTGGCCCATCCAATTTTCCAAGTTCTTGATGAAAGCTCCCTAAACTTACAAGGCTTTATCTACTCTTTGCATGTGTTGGGTAGACATTTTCTCCAATTTAGTAACAAGATCTTCAAACGAAAACTTACTTTTAGCCTACTAAAACCTTGCGATGCAGTCTGCTATGGCTCAATCTGAGCTCCGTTGGAAATTTGGGTGATTCCTTCAGCCTTGGTAGTAAGTCTTAGGCTTTTAATTGTGTTGGTAGCTTTGAAATTTTTTAGCATAATTTACATTCTCTACTAACTGAGAAAATGACTATCCATTTTGTAGTCAACATTCTCATAATTCCCTCTACGATGTTTGGATCTTGGCCCGACTATTTGAGTTGCACTTCTACTCCACGTTTTGTACCATTGATGCCAACTGAGCTGATATTCAAAGAATCAACTTCATATACTCTAGTAACCTTCTTTCCACTCACCATTTTAGTAGGACAAAGCGTACTAGTGAATGCCAAGTCCTCCATTATTTGGTAGACTTGATCCGCGGTTCTTTTGTGATAGAACTGTTGCATGCAGAGTCTATGTTAGCCCTGTTTATTGGATTTAAACCAATGTAAATCTATTGCATCTGGATCTACTTCTATAATCCATGTTATGGGCACTGACGGAGTAGACTCTTATATCACTCACAAGCCTTAGAATAACATTCAGAGTTCAACTGTTGGAATGGGATAGTATCATCCCTCAACTTTGCAATCCTTTTCGGTAGGAAATATTTGCTAAAAACCTTCTGACTCAATTGGTTCTATGTAGTGATGCTCTAAGACGGATAAGTGGCTAACCATTCTCTAGTTGAGTTTCTCAATGTGTATGGGAAAAGGCTCACCCTGATTGCTTCGCTTGAAGCCTCCAAATACTCGATTGTTGCACATATGTCCAAGAATCTTAATATGTGAGCATTGTGGTTCTCAGTAGCTATCCTAAAGAATTGCAGAACATTCTCGAACATGTTTATAACATTCGCCCTCAAGTGGAAGTTGGCCTGCCAAACACCGAATAAACAATATTGGATTAACTTTCCACAACAGATGGAATCATATATTCACTCATGAGCCAAGCATTCTCATCCACTATCTCTATATTTGGAGATACATGCCCCAAATTTTCCTCACAATAGGATTCAAGTTATATTCTGCCATGTGTTCTTTTTGTTTTTGTCGTACTTCCAATTGCTCTCTTCTTCGAAACTTGATGTGCGTTCGATCTCTGGATCAAATTCAACAAGATCACTAGGTCTCGAACTTTGCATATAGAGTCCTAAAAAAGAAAGCAAGAAGCACTGTAAAATTTTTCTAATGAAATAAACTAATTAATAAAGTAATAAAATTCATATTAAACATAAAATTAATCAAAACTAATAAAAAAACAATATTCTCGGGCAACGGTGCCAAAAGTTTGACCCTTTGAAAACCAGCAAGTATACGGGGTCATGGTCAAGTAATATAATGATGAATAGAGTGTCGAACTCATGAGTACTATTTATTTTACTGAGTTAAAACTAATTGCAATTTTAATCGAATAACAAAAAAGTTGTTATGATTTTTCTATATTAATCCATAAACTATCAAATAAACTAGTGAAACCAAGTAAATATGTTTTTCGGATATGTGAAATATGCATTTTTAAGATGTTGAATCACCCTTGTTTTTCCATGTTTAGCGTAACAATTAAAATGACAATTTGAAATTATTCATGCTAGTCAATATTCCTAATTGAATTGAAAGTTTTTTCGATAGTGATTAAACTTATTCCCCTTATGTTACCTTTCTATATCTTGATGAAAGATCCAATCATGATAAATGCATTAAGAAGTGGTATAATACAAATTGAAACCATATAAAGCATAGATGCATATTTTTATCCTCTATCGAACCTTACAATGTTTATTATATTGTGCTTAAACCCTATTGTCTCTCTCGATAATAATAAAATTAACTAACAATTCAATTAACGATCAAACAATTGAAAAGAACGATAAAAATGATAATAAACATTAACAAATCAAACCATATTAAAGTCAAAATAATTAATTAAAATTAGAAAATATCACAATGAGAGTTCATCTCATCTTAGCAATGTATAAAACTAGCAATGAAGGAAGATAAATCTTGATATAATGAATGAAGGAATTACAAACAGATCATGTTAAATGTATAGAACATCACCCTGAATTATGAATGAAGGAAGATACATCTTGGTATTCTTGAATTTTCTCAAAGTAGTTTTTAATAAATCTTCAATAATTCTTTCCTTCTTTGCCAACAAGTCCCATGTTTAATCTCCAATTGATGAGTTCTTGAACTTCACCTTTGAAATCTTCTCACAATATATGATTTTGCCACTCTTTTATGATGGAATATTGTAGCATCTGTATGAGAGGTCACTAATGTATTCCGCTGTTAGGTATTTTTAGGAGTCAAAAATTGGTTGAAAATCACGTCCAAATTGATTTCCAAAAGAGTTTCAATCGAATATGAAAAGTTGTCTTCATGAGCGCATATTTTTATCTCTGCATACCAGTCAATATTTTTGTCATACTTTTTCTTCTGATATCTGATTGAGACAATTCAAAGTTCGTTAGAAAGCTGGTTCAAAGAGCTACAACTTCGGTAAATATAATTTTTTCAATTTGGACGTTTACTATACCAAAATGGGTCTCAAGTTTCGAATAAAAATCTGAAATATAACTTGTGTTGAAAATTGATTTGTTATAATATTTTGTTCGTATTCCATTCATTTTCAATATTGTCTTGTAGTTTGAATCAACTATTGGATTTTTGCAATTTGATCATTGGACTTTATCATTTTTCTCCATTTTTTGCTTCTTTTTTCAATTTTTTGTTAAACCGTTGAGTTTTACCTATAACATAAAATACAATAATTTAGAATATATTTTGTCTAAAGAATTATCAAATATCGTTATTTAGGCTTCGAATAAGTATATACAATATACTTATCACACAGTCAAAGTTGCAAGTTGCAAATTGCATGGATATAGTATTTCTAAGTTGAATATCTGTAATTCTTAAATTTTGCAGGCATTGTTTCTACTTTTCGACTCAAACTGTCTGCAACCACGTTAGTTTTTCCTGAATGATAATTGATGACACAATCATAGTCTTTGACCAACTCCAACGATCGTCTTTGTGACATATTAAGTTCATTTTGCATGAAGAAATATTTTAAGCTCTTATGGTTGGTGAAAATTTCCGATTTTTCACCTATAGATAGTGCTTCCAAAATCTTAAACTTATTGCTACCATTTCAAGATCATGGGTTGGGTAGTTCTTTACATATAACTTTAATTGTCGTAAAGTATAAGCAATAACCTTTCCTTGTTACATGAGTACACAACCGAGTCTATTTCTTCATATGTCACTGTAGATCATGAATCATCCAGTATTTGAGGAAATCATAATGATCAGTGTTGAAGTTAATCTTTTCTTCAATTCTTGAAAGCTTCTTTCACATTCGGCGTTCCATTTGAATATGCCTCATTTTTTTCATGAGTACGGTAAGTGGCATTGCAATCTTTGAAAATCTTTCGACAAAATGTCGGTAATATCCTGACATCCCAAGGAAACTCCTTATTTTGGTTTTGTTGGTTGGTCGTGGCAAGCTCATCACAACCTTTACATGGTTTGGATCTTTCTTTCGTTTAGATGTGTCCTAAAAAGTTAACTTTGTCTAGTCAAAATCTATATTTAGAGAATTTGGCATACAATTTCTCTTCCTTCAATTTTTGGAGGACTATCGACAAATGTTATTCATGCTTGCCTTTGGTTTTGGAGTAGACTAAGATATCATTTATAAATACGATGATGAATTTGTCCAAATACATTTAGACTAGTCGATTAATCAAATTCATGAATGCCGCAGAGGCATTGGTTGGGCCAAACGCCATCACCAGAAATTCATAATAACGATATCTAGCATTAAAAGCAGTGATGTGTACATTTTCCTTCCTGATCTTCAATGATGGTATCTCAATCTTTAGTCAATTTTTGAAAACGTTGTTTCTCCTTGAAGTTGATCGAAGAGATTGTCGATCATTGGTAAAAGATTCTTGTTCTTGATGGTCGCTTTGTTGAGTTCTTGATTGTTTATGCATAATCTCATGGATCCACCCTTTTTCTTGACAAACAATATTGGGGCTCCCCAATGGTAGAAATTAGGCTAAATAAAGCTATTCTCAAGCATTTTTTTTGTAATTGTGATTTTAACTCATTCAACTCAGTTAGAGCCACGCGATATGGAGCTTTGGCAATTGGTTTCGTTCCTGGGACCAACTCAATTGTGAATTCTATTTCTTTTTGATTACACCTAAAAAATAATGCGATAATTGTAGCACAGTTTTGGAATGTCGTACCCACATAGAGATGGATAAATGAATCAGGGAGTTTAATAATTTAGAGTTCTCGTGAATTGATCAAAAAGAATTTATTTATTGAATTAAAATGTGAATATCAATTGATGAAATAATGGGATTAAAATCAAAATGTAGAATAGTGAAGTATCTGAATTCCCTCAATTGGGTTGGATCAATCAACATTAATAATTCATGCATTTTCTATTCAATTAGAAGTTTTTATCATAACTCTCTAATTGGAGGATTTAGCAATTCAAATCAATTTAACTCCACATGTAATTCTAGAATTTAGATTTTCTAGATCAAATTCCCACTTTCGTTTATTGAAATCAAATTCAAAAAGAGACCATATATTACTAACATATAGCAGTAATTGAACCGCACCAATAAAGTATTTGAAATTTAAACTCAAACCATTATTTCAATTGTTCAATGGAAGAAACATGATTAATTCCATAAAAACTTAATAAAAGTTAAGTCAAACTCAAAACTAATTCATGAAGAGGAAATATAAACTCTAGAATTGTTTAATCAATGAAAAAGCACATTACATGAATATATGATGTAGAAATCTCCAATTCCAATCGTTCACCACAAGATTTAGTTTTTCATGAGTTTCTTGAGCAAAAAGAGATTAAAAAATGATGAATGGGGGCGTTCTGGATGGATCCTCACGTTCTAGGGTTTAAAAACATGTATTTATAGTTGTTTCCATAAGTGGTTGACTTAAATTCGAAAACCAAAATTTTTGCCTTGAAAATACTCTATGCGGCCGCATAGTTATAAGTGTTGCGGTCGCATAGAAGGATGAAATTGACCACTGAAAATTTCTGAAAGGTCCAATGCGATCGTAGAGAAATAAGCATATGCTACCACATAGCTTTAGGATTTTTCCACTGGACAATTTTCAGTATTTTTGTCATAACTTTCTCTTCCGATGTTCAATTGAGGTGATTCAAGATGTGTTTTAAAGATAACTCAAATGGATATAACTTTGCTTCAGATAACATCTTCAAATTCGATCACTTTCCATGTCAAGCGTTGGTCTCAATATGAGACTGAAAATCGGTGCAAAACTTTTTAGCTTGAAAGTTAATATGTGATAATGTCTTGGTTATATTTAATCTCTTTGACTCTTTTCTTCGTTCAATTGACCTCTAACACTCTTGAATCTTTATCACAAGGTTAGAAACAAGTTAAGACTACTTGTACTTTAGTCCCCGAACTTTCACTTTCTTTCATTTTGGTTCATTTTCACTTGTTTATCCTTATTTCCGCTACATTCATCACTTTGTCCTGCGAAACGTAAATTACATAGAATTAAACTATATTCTAACATATTGATCAACAATTTTTCATGTTTTGACAATATGATAAGTGTGTAAAAACGCAATTACCACTCTGTCACAAGGATATCTTGGTTGTTCATCAAGAAAAATCTCAAGAAAATCTTTTACCGCACGACAATCTTTCACTGAGGGTGTTACTTCAACGCCTAACTGATTTAAGCCAATAAAATAGGCATTACATCCCTTGCTGAGGAATTGCATAGCCTTGGCCATGGCTGCCAAAATGATGTAGTTGCGGGTCTTTCCGTCAAATGAGATTGGCTTATTGCCCGAAATATCGATGCTCTTCTTTTTACAGTCAATAAGTACTTGTGATTGGACAACCAACCTATTCCAAGAATGACATTATAATATTTCAGATCTAAGAGGATTAGATTGGCATGGAGATTTTGACTACCAATATAGATTAGAGTATTAAAGACCACTTGGTTTGTCTTTTGCGGATCGATAGTATGGTAACTTTAATATCACCATGAATATGGTTTGGGGATAACGTTATGGTAGATATAAAATAACAAGATGCAAAAGAATGGGTTTCTTCAAAATCAAAGATTATGTTGGCTATGTTACCTTAAACTAGCCCTTTTTCAGATATGATGGCATGGTTGTCCGTTCCTTGGGTCGTACCCATAGAGAAAACTCTTGCAATGGCTGACTGATTCATTTTATTGACTCTGTCTGGCATTCCCTTGCCATATGTCCTTTCTGTCTACAATAAAAATAGAGTTCGGTGCCCTTGAAACATTCCCAATATGTTTCTTTCCACAGTTTGAACAAATTGGGCGTAAGTCATGCTATGGTTCAAAATTTTCCTTTTTATGGTTGAAACTATAATTTTTACCATTTTCTTTGGAAGTAGATCCGAAATAGAAATTTTTCTTCTTTTGAAATTGGCATGTCCCGTTCCGCCCCTGGTTGTTATGGAAATCTCGTTTTCGAGACTCGCATGATTTTTTGATCAGCTAGCTATAGTAAGAGCTCGATTGACTATAACGGTGAAAGAAATCCCTTCCGTTCGTGCCATCTTCATATCTTGACTTAGCTCCAATCGTAGTCTTCTAGGAATCAATCGATTTTTAGTGCATCTATTGCCACTATGTATTGAACGAATCAAGATAAATCCTCAATTTTCTTGATGTATTCGTCTACGGTCATCAATCCTTGTTGGAGGTGGATGAATTCTCCCATCTTCTGGTTTACGGCAGTGGTTGATAATTGTACTAACGTCATTATCCTGATTGTGTGGCATTTTTCCTGAAATGATAAACTATAAATCTCGTATCCCGAAATAACTTTTTCCC
The DNA here is from genome assembly GCA_019097785.1 of Fraxinus excelsior. NCBI lineage: Eukaryota > Viridiplantae > Streptophyta > Magnoliopsida > Lamiales > Oleaceae > Fraxinus > Fraxinus excelsior. The sequence continues at coordinate 13,367,921 of CM032629.1, forward strand.
AAAAATTCATCATGGATCTTAAATGAAAGCACTTTTTGAATCATATACTATGAGCCTGAAAACGAATCCAATTGCTCATTCATTACAAGTTATAATGTTTACTAAACAATGGTGGAATTTTGGACACTTTTTTTCAATAAACTATTCTCCAGTATGCTAATATTAATAACTTATTAGGGTGTGTTTGAGCCACATTATTTTGGAAGAATATATTCTGGAATAAAAGATTGATGGAGAATGTGTGGTTGAAAAAGAAGGAAAAATTATTGATGCGATGAAAAATATTATTTTATTGAAAAATGTACAGTTGAAAATGAGTAGAAGAATGATAATGAAAATTTTAATGTGTATCAAACATGAGTTTAGTAAAAGAAGATTCTTTTATGCACGTGGACAACGTCACCTTCATATTTTCCGATCGTACAAAAGTAGACTAGTACAAATTTCATAAATAATGCATTTAGGCAGCTACATTCTCATTTTTATTCTCGTTCTTAGCTCATTTTCAACCTCACATTTTTTAATAAAATAATATTTTTCATCACATCAATGATTTTTCCTTCTTTTTCAACCACACATTCACGATCACATAAAAAAATGCATTCTCTCCTAAAAAATATGCATCAAACACGCTCTAGATATCGCATATCTATTGAATGTAGGGATGACAAAAAAGCTCACCGGCTGACTCAAAAAAAGCTCGAACAGGGTCCGGCTCGGGCTCGGTTACAACGAGTCGAGGCTCGGGTAGAGCCTCATTTTTTAGGCTGGGCTTTGCTCTGCTTGACTCGACTCGGCTCGGGCCCAAAAAAGCTTGGCATAAAAAACTCCGAGCCTAGCCCAAACTTTTTTCTTTAATTTATAGTACGTATAAACTGCACAAATTTTTAATTTTTTAAGTAAAAAATGTAAGTTTGACATTAAAAAAAAAAACAAAAAAGCTCGAACCGAGCCTGAGGTTTTTTTTTTTTTTTTCCGGCTTGGCTCGTTGACATAGCTAATTGAATGAGCAATTCCACTTGTACATCAAGTGGATGTACATAAGGGGTTACACCCCCTCACATGGGAGGTGGGACCCATTGTATAAAATATTTATTTATTAAAGCGGATCCCATCCTATGTGAGGGGGGTGTAAACCCTTATGTACAACATGATGTACGCATAGCAAAGCTCTAATTGAATTGTGTACTTACATATTTTTCAACATATTTTTCACTAGTCTTGAATACGTGAATAATGAATTGTGTTAAATATTTACAATTCGTATTCACGAGAAGTTAATTAGAGATTTCTTCTTTACATTCCGTTCTAAATGAATGTAGTGATTTCCTACGTTTTTTTTTCCCACACCCTTTTACTTGCCTATACTCCTATTCCTTTAAAGTTAGTAAAAAAACTATTTGTTGAGCAAGAAATAATCATCTTGAAACAATTACTAATGTGTCTTCAGATGACAACCGTTATTCATGAGATTTTCCAACTGAATATCATTTTCAAAGAATTGAGAACATTTTAAATTTAGATGTGGATCTTCGGTAAAGTTGATAATTTTTAGAGTTGGCTCAAGGAAAATTTCCTTATAATGTATATTTTGAAAACTTTGGGTGGAAAGGCCTTTTGAGTTTAAATCGGGGTATGTATCCTCATCATGTCTGTCTCCTTTACTCGATTGTTTATTGTCTTACCCCAAATTTGGACGAAAATTCTCAGTCGTTCTAACTCCGTATTAAGACATTTTTAAATAAAGTCATTATAAGTTTCCGAATGGATGTGGTGAATACCTTTTTAAAATTCCTACACAAGGGCTATCTTTGAAAATGAGGCTGGCTATGATCGGCTCGAAGCCAGTAGTTCAGTTCGGGAAAAGCCAATATCAGAAGTTCCTGACCATGCTATTATTCTCCTTCCTCTGCAGTACATTATTGCATCTAATAGTTTTTAAGGTGATATCTCCTCGTACTCGTCATTTTAGTACTGTACAAGAGGAGAATTTGTAGATTATGTAAAGTATAATCAAAAGGGATCCACCAAACTTGTGCCATATAATTATAAAAAATATAATACGTGGCATGGATCCCAATGGTGTTCTATTTTATGGTATGACTACCAGTCATCTTCTTGATGTGCTAAACTCGAATTAGGGATTCGCCCTACTTCTTCCCTCAGGTAACACCTATCTTGGTCTATCAAACTTGGGCAAATCAGGTTATACGGGTGAGAGGAGGGGTCATAATACGTAAAATAACAAAAACAATTTCTATTTTCTTGGTTAAATGGGATGGACTGCGTGCCCAAGTTAATAGTTTGGAGGTTCAGTAGAGGAATACTAATGCCCTACTTACCCAAATTATTCAGAATCGGGAAGAAGTACCTAAATGGACACGAGTGTATGATGCCCATTTCAACCCCCGTTATTGATATAATATTTATTTTGAGTGATGTTGTATATTGATATGAACTCTCATACTAATATATTAACAATTCTATAATAATAATAAATAGACAAGAACTTACAGGTAGGGGCGGAGCCAGCTCGTGGAACTAGGGGGACCTAGAGGTGAAGGGATGGGGTTGTCCCCGATTTTTTTTAATACGTTATTAATTCATTCTTTGTACACGTCATTTCCAACATAAGAACGTATTTACGACATTCTCCACGGAAATGTTTTATTATCAATGCATTTTAGCAAAATCCACTTTAGGTAAAGGAGATAAACAAATTACTACATAGTTTTATGTCTATTTCGAGTGGTGATATAACTAAGAATAAATCAAATTGGAGTTGATTAAGGACAATTGAAGACCATCTCTTTTTCTTCAATTTTAGAAATGGAAAGCTTTTCTTCTGGTGCATAACCTTCCTTTAACTTACAATTAATAAAAAAAAACAAACAAAACAAACAAAAAAAATTTAGTCCAAAGTTCAGTGTGGGCCTGTGCCTACACTGGACTGAACATGGCTCTGCCCCTGCTTACAGGGGTGGTCGTTTTTTCTTGATCATCTTCGATACACTGGGTTTGCCAAAATCATGAAACCTGGTTTAATCTGGTACTATCTCTTGTCAAGCTCATATCCTTATATTATTTGTATAGATATGTATATATTTTTAACTGTTAACTTAAATTCTTGCTCAAGATTTTATTTAATTAATGGACAAATAATTTGTGTTTTGAAAAATCTAATAAACAAGGAAAATATTTGCATTTCATTCAAACGGTTCTAGATAGGCCCCATAAAATTTTAAAAATGATGGAAGCCCACCTATTAAATATTATCGTCAAAAGTCTTTTACATATTATTGTCAAAAACTAATGATTACATCCCGTTAAAATTGGAAGTACTGATGATACTCATAATTTGTATGAACTCTTCAATAATCGAGTACGCGAATCATATACTTCAATTTGTATCACACTCGTCTTCCGATTAAAATTTTCAGGTGCAATTACTTCATAGGGCCATAAGTTACATATGGTAACCCAACGTACTTCAAACTTATCCCTAGCTGCTTGTCGTTAAAATTCATGCTCCATTTCCTATAAATTTTTGGAGAGAAAAATGTGAACAATAGCTCAGTGAGTGGAGGCATGTTCATGCGATATATTTTTGTCATGAAATTTATTTTAGTACGTCATTTCTAGCGGTAAATCATAAATAATGATTCTTAATTCTTAGGCATATCATCATAATTGTTCATCCTTCATGAACTTCTTTCATTGATCCGATCACTTCAGTAACTTGTAATATAAACATTATACGTTGTCATGATCGTAATCGACCCCGATCACTTCAATGACTTGTAACATGATCGTGAGTATGTGGTCCTTGTCATGTCATTTCATTGGTATGCCAATAGCCCGTTATTCGTTCGTTATGAGACATTTACATAAAAAGAAAGGTGTACTCAAGATTAACTTGAAATATATAACATGAACATAATTTTATTTTAAATAAACTTACAGTAAGAGATTCATGAAAAAATATAGCAGATTAATTACAAAAATATAGAGATTCGTGGAAAATGTCAACATAATTTTTATGTGAAATTCGTACACAAAATTTAACTCCACTCACCTGATAATCGCGAAATTGGATAACCGTAAATCTGAAAACATTGTATTCATAATTTAAAATTTACCCAAAAATAAATAAAAGAAAAGAAAATACACACTACACACAAGGTACGCACCTTGTGTGTTCATGGTAGGTGCATACCATGTGTGTACTAGGTATGCAGTTGACAATATTTTATAATTATTTATTATTATTTCTATACCTTAATTTACTTTGATGCGGGACCTATGTTTCCAAACGTGAAAGGGAAAAGTGTCTATCCTAACACATCTAAAAGAGCCAGTTTGCTAGATTATCGTCAACCAACACGACGCCGTTTCAATCCTAACACATCTATTACAACCGACTTCATTATAAAAGAAAAAATCTACAAACCGACTCAATTACTATATATGCAAATACAATTGCAATAACATAGTTTATTCTTTCGCAATGACATAGTTTCTTCTTTCTCATTATATATTTTGATTTCAAACAACAAAATAATTATTCGGCTTTCTCTACGTTTTTGGAGGTATGATTGAGGATTTGGGGCTACATAAATTGAAAGAACCGAGCAATTACGTCGAGAGCAAGGACGAGCCAAATATAAGTTTTTTGACCCAATCCTTTAATGGGAATTCCTTAGGAAATTTTGTTCTGATGGTTTTCATACGTTTAATTTGGTTTTCGATATAATTTTTATTTTTTTAGATCGTATAATAGAAAATGAATGATTTTTATGCGGCTTTGATATGCTGGGTCTGATTTTATTCAAAAAAAAAAAGTCAATTTAATATTGTTAGGAAAATTGCTAATTACTGTTATTTATTTATTCGAATGACAAAGTGATTCAGCTTCATTTTTAATATATTAAGAAGAAGAAGACACTAAAAAAAAAAAAAAAAAGTGTTCCGCAATGTGCGGAGCATGGTGTTCACACACCAGGCGCAGTGTGCGGACACCATGTCTGCACACCAACATGAACTCCGCATAATGCGGAGCTCATGCTCCGCAATGTGCGGAGCGTGGTCCGGACATCAGCATGAGCTCTGCATTATGCGGAGTAGATTGTTTGCTTCGCATAATGAGGAGTTTTTTTTTTTGCCCTTCAGTTTTATTTTATTTCCTTTTTTTTTCTAAAAAAAAAAAGTTTTTTGCTTTATTCCATATATACATATAATAAACTCAAAATTTCTTCCGTGTCTCCGTACCCGTATTTTTTTTACCAAAAATTCTACTTATTTAATTTTACATAAACTATAAATACAATTTCATTTATTAATAATTTAATTCAAATATTTTAGAAAATATTTAATTCCATACATACATAAAAATTAAAACTCCTTTTAGGGGCGTTGCCCCCAAGCCCCCACGAGGGGCGCCGCCCCTCGACCTGAATGGGCATGTCGATCCTCGTCGGGAGCGTTGCCCTCGAACCCCCACAATGGGCGCTACCCCCTCGACCCCTTTGACCTGAATGGGCAGATCAATCCCCGTAGGGGGTGTTGTCCCCGAACCCTCACGAGGGGCGCTGCCCCCTCGACCTCAACTGGCAGATCGATTATCGTCGGAGGCGTTGCCCTTGAACCCCCGCGACCTGATCGGACATGTCGATCTCCATCATGGGCAATCCTCATGTATATATGTGTATATGTACACTACAATAACCAAACTAAAGAAGGAAAAAGAAAAGAAAGGTGAAATAAAAAGAAAAAAATGAAGATACTTTGCTACAAAATCTCACAATTATATTACTTCATTCATACAATTATACAAACAAAGTAAACAAAATACTTTCAAATCACTCTACACTATTAAATATTCAATTACAATACAGTAAGTGTATCGCACGTGCCTACACTAATATATATACAAGTGTACTAATTTATTGACTGGTATGATTGCTACGTATTATATGTTCAGATATAGTGAATTTAAGATGAGTAATTGGTGAAGAGATTAAATGGACGCACAACTTAAATAAAATCTATTTACACGTGTTTTGACCCCCTTTCAATTATTGGAAAGTTAACCCGAAGTAACCTATCTAACCCCAATTTAAACAACTATTTCTTTATTTGCAGGAATATTTAAATTTGTAGAAGTTATTGTTACACTTCACCTTTAAAACTTCATTTATTTCTAATTTTGTTCTTCATATTCACACCTAAGCACCTCTAAGACAATTCAGTGATTAAATATACATTGTTTAAATTTCCCTTGGAACAAATGAATAAAACTTCTTATCATCTCTGTTTTAATTTTGTCATTTCATAAAAACGTCTTATTCTATTATCAAAATTGGTTACATTAGTTAGAAAATTTTATTGTTTCATCAAAATGACAACCGATGAATCACACCGTAAAAATATCATCTATTCAGGGCTCAAGATTTTTTTAAAAAAAAAAAAAAAAAGAGATTCAAACCAAAATTAATTGCGATGGAGAAAATTTACGATAAGATGTTGGCATGATACATACACGAACGGTATGTTCTCGTGCAGAAACGCTAGCTTTGTTATCATAAGTAAAAGTGTAACAATTAATTTGAGGCGTTTAGTGAATGATTTAGTATTACACAAAAAAAACACCTTTTGCAGCGATCAAAATCGTTGCGATAGACTTTTTGCAGCGTTTTAGCATGTGTTGCAGGGTCGGTGTTACTATTGAGAGAAGACTTTTTACAGCGTTTATTTACCGTTGCGAAAAATCATTTTATAGCGTTTTTTAAACGTTGCGGTAGACTCTTTTGCAGCGTTTATTCACCGTTGTGAAAAATTCATTTTGCAGCGTTTTTTAAACGTTGCGATAGATCCTTTGTACCATTTTTTCAACGTTGTCGTATACTTTTTTTTACAGTTATATATGATAATTGACCGACAAAATTGAAAATGATATTTTGTGAACAAATTTTGGAATTGCATAAAAATTGATAATTTTATTACAAATTTTTTAATCAATACAATATTAGAATGTGATACAATACAACATTTAGATTTCCTGAGCATAACTGATAAAATTTGGTCTTTCTATTCCAAATTATTTCGCATTTTTACAATCTCTAAGGATAACTTTTGGGTCATCGAAATATACTGCTCCTTCTGCTCGAGTATTGAATCAAGCTCTTGTTTTGCTAGTTCAAATTGCCTAAGAGCCCGTCCCATCTCAGTTTCAAGTTGTCACTGGTTTGATACAATCTCAATAATGCAATCTTGTGCTTTGAGATCTCATTTGAATGTCGTTGAGCTTCACGCTTGGTAGTTTCTCTCAATTCCTCCACCAGGTTTTCAGCCATCTTTAGTTTTTCCTCTAATTTCCTTCTCCTAGTCTCCTCTTCCTCAACATATTTATCCTTCGTCTGCATCTAGAGTTTTCATCCTTAATCACAAAAGAATCAATCTCCTTCCCGTCAACAAATTCAATATTACCAAGATGAAGAATTGCTACCACAACCCTAAAAATTGCTTCCTGAAATGATTTGATACAAATTTTAAATAAAAAAGATCATGTCAAAAATCAAACGGTAAGACACAAAAAATTATATTCTAACTTCTATGGGAAATGCTAACCTGCTCTTGCTCACTGATTCCAACTATATCCATAGCTCGTCTGGCGATAGTCTGGTGGCAAGGTATTCCTCAACATCACTTACTCCATCAAGTTCGTAACACTTCGATTGGTTGAGATAATGCTACAATCCAGGGTTTCCCAGCTTATACTTCTCTCTATCCTGAAGATGAAATGAAAATTCTAACAATATTTAAAACAGATAAGCATCACCAGCAGCTGCAGATAACATAATTTGAAGGAAAGAGGCGCTATTCTACTTGGAAGCAGAAAATTAAGTTTTTTTTCTTATGCTTTGAAAGCCAAACTCGATGAGATTCCTAAGATGAAGGAAACTGCATGTAGATCTATTATTTTACAACTATCTTACAACATATTCAGACAATAAGTTGATAACTCTAGGACTAGAGGACTAATCTTGATAAATTATTCTTAGCTAAAACATTGTCAAATAAGATATATTTACTGCAAACATTATTTAGTTTATGATGGAACCTGATAGAGATTTAGATTCAAACTTTAAGTTATTTCTGCAATATTATTGCTACGAGTTTAGTTCATAATGATAACAAATTTACTTATGAAGACTAATTCACTTCCTAAATCATATAAAGATGTAAGAGTGTAATTAAGTAGGCTAGGGATGATCTAGCTCAAAGATCACTTGTGCAAAGGGAAGTATGAAATCACAAGGGAGTTTAGGCTAACTTGTTTTCATGACGCTTGACTATAAATTTCTCTAAAATTCCTAAAAAAATATCAAAATAAGTCTTGATCTAAAAAAATTAAAAATAAAAAGGGCAGAGTTTAAAAAATTGAGTTGTCTTCCAATGAACGTTTGTTTATAATCATAAGCTTGAATTTTCGTTTTAAGGCACTCTGAATAGGACTTATCAATCGGCTTCGTACCATTTTTCATTTATTGACCAAAATTGATTTTTACCATCTGACTAGAATTTAACTGACTTCTTCGCTGGCTTTGATCACAAAATCAATTTTAGAGGAATAAATAAAGTCGAGTGATTGCTTGATAATTCAAGTTTTTACATTTTCTCCTTTAGGACCAACTCCTTGTCCTCCCTATGATTTTCTTCTTTAGTTCGTACTTCCTCCGATTGGATAATCATATAGAATTGCACCTCGCTCCTTGTTATAATGCTTGGCATGTGCTCCATTGGGTTGACTTTATTGTTGCTTAAAAAGGTTCCTCGTGGACGCTCTGTCCGTATCTTTGCTATCTGCCCCCATTTTATTCTTCAAAGTTTCTATGACAAATTGACAATTCGCAATGGTACTTCAACTGCCAACTGACAATTGAACAACTACATCTTCCCATTCTCTTAGGATGTTTTACCAAGAGTAGTTCAAGTGATTTTATCATTTTGAATTGTAAGTACAAGAATCTTCCATATCATTTGCTTTTCGTTCCCTTGCTTAGAACTTCATTCCCTGACAGCAAATCGCAAGAAAGACAAATAAGTGAATCCGATAAAAAAAAAAAAAAATATTATGCCAAAATAGAAAGGTTTAGGAGTTTCAATTTAAGGCAGTAACTAGAACGAGAACCGGAGATGGAGCCACAGGTCGAAGGATCAAAAGAAAATTTGGGAATTTCGAAAATTTTTGCATTGCTACGGCCAGTGGACAGTCACGGTACATTTAATTATTTAATGTGGTAAATATAACATTACTATTTTGTCATATTTGGAATTGTTAAAAAATTGGTCAAATTTAATTTTTTTGGTCAACTAACGAAAAAATGGATGATTTTTATCCCTTTGTTCTCTAGCCGCATGTACTTAAAAGGTTTGAGATTACATGTGAAAAAAATGAAATGTTTGGATAAAATTTACAAATATTTGAAAAGTTTGGGCAATGACTGTAATTATCCCTAAAGTTTCATCAATGAAATCAAAATTTATTGTACCTTTGATGCCAAATTTAAAATATTAAACCATTTGGTGGGGGCTTAAATAAAAATTGATAAAATGCGTGGTTGAAAAGTTACGTAAAATACGTGGTTAAAATTAATGGTTGAATTTAATTTAGATTTAATTAGTGACTTTTGGGGGTAAAAACATTTTTTTTTTATTTGAAAATTATTATTCCTCTCTTCTTAAAAGAGGAAAAGGGAAGGGAGACAAAAAATGAACCGGAGGCCAAAACCCTCGGACAAGAAAACCTCCGGCTTATTACCCCCATCCCCACAACCACCCAACAACCCACTCACCAATCTACCAGAAGATTCACAAAATCCTCTCTCTCTCTCTCACAAAAAGACTGTAATTTAAAGGAAGTTTCTTCAACTGCACTGACGGTGCGTTCATATTTTTTCTGTTATTTATTTTTATATAACTTATATGGGGTAGTTTTCTAATTCCAATTATTATTTTTTCTTCGTATTCTTCAATTTTAGTTGATGGGATGTTTAATGTTTCAAAACCGATTACGGGTTTGCAGTTTTGCTTCTTCTTGTTGTTAAGAAAATATTGGAACAAAAAAATAAAAATAAAAATCACTACACGTGCTTTTAATTAATAATGAATGGAATCTTGGGTTCAAAATTGAAGCTTTCCTATTATTAAAGCTATCAAATGCAATTCCAACGCTGACTTTTTATATTTGTGTAGGAATAATTTGAGAAAAAAAATCCTGGTTCTAGATTATGAACGAGTAGAATGCAGGTTGTTTGGGGGTTAAATTAGAAGACCTCTGCTTAATTAAGTTAAAATTTTGAACTTTTTAGTTTAGTTGATAACTTTTCCTTTATCACTGGGTAAGTGACATAATTTGTCAGTTAAAAGTCTTAAGTAATATATTGGACCGAAGAAGAGTGCAAATTAATTAGTGACTCGTCTCTATTTTTTATTTTGTCTTGTAAATGTTTGGATGTGCTGATAGCTAGCAAAAAAAATCAAATTTTTGATTTCAGAAAATCTGGGGAATAGGGGGAAAAGGACTCTGGAATGAACAATTTGTATCATGCATGTTCGTCGGCTATATTATGGAATTCTAGCCTTTTTGTCATGAAGAGTCCAATTTGCTGATTTTATGCTCCTTCATGGAAAAAAAGCTTTCAACATGCAGGTATTAGGGCTGCTAATTCAGAACGTTTGTTGACAAGATTTTGGGTTCAGCACTACTCATCAAAAAGGTCTAGAAAGAGAAATCACGATCCTAAACTGGTAATGAAGGACGACAAGGAATCATTCTTTGTTGTTCGGAAAGGAGATCTTGTAGGTGTTTACAAGAATTTAAGTGATTGTCAGGCTCAAGTTGGATCCTCGGTAATCATGAATCTCTAAATTTTCTTTTTCTTTAAATTTCTCTTATATATTGATGTTCTCCTCTTGGTGATTCATAAATGTTTTTTTTTTCTTTTATCATTGGGAGCCATTAGTATCTTTAAATTCATAGTTGAGTTTATTGCTTAAGCTATTTTTCTCTAGTCTTCCCTTTATTTGTCTTCTCTCTCTCTTTTTTGTTTTTTTAAATGCTTAGGAATTATACTGGTTTCTTCCCTTCCTCTGGTTCAGAAATGCATAAATTAAAAAAAGAAAAAGAAAAAGAAAAAAGGAGAACGCTTAAGAATTTTATGCTGCATTTTTTAAGATTGAGAGTTGTCATCACTTGCACATAATTTAAAGTCTTCACCATAATTTTGTCTACTAGAAACTTTCTTTAACCTTCACATAATATGTAAATAATCTTTTTTGTGCATGATATTCCCTTGACATAACATTTTCAAGTGGAAACAATGCTTAGCTATGCTTCATTTTTTGTCCAATTTGATTTATTTATTTTCATTTGATGAGTGATAGATTAATTTTATTTATATATTGTAGCCTAGTCTATAATGGAACTCTTATAGTGTAGAGAATACTTCCTCCTCCAATACCTCAACCATTTGACTCCTTTGCTTCTCGTTTCATTTTGAGGTTTCGGGTCGCTTGGGAATATTGTTCAGTGACCTAATTAACAACGCGTATCATTTCAAATATTTGTTAGCATTTGCATTTTTTGGCTACTTTCTTGTCTGGATTTGTCTATTGGGAGCTGGAGATCTTAAATGGAGTACATGCTGCTACTTTGATATGTGTTTCTCGTTTTCTTTTTCCTTCTCTTAAAATACCAATTTTTTTCCTACTTTGATATTTGTTTCTCGTTTTCTTTTTCCTTCTCTTAAAATACCAAATTTTTTCACTAAGAATTTATACAAATGCAGTGGATTAATAAATTAATTTGGCCTGTTCCTTTCCTCGTAGATATGTGATCCTCCTGTCAGTGTATACAAAGGTTGTTCCATGCCCAAGGACACAGAGAAATATCTTCTTTCGTGTGGGATTAGGAATGCACTTTACTCCATCAGAGCTTCTGATCTTACTGGAGATCTTTTTGGCACTCTTGTACCATGCCCTTTTCCGGTTAGTTGATCTTTGCACAACTGTGATAAAACATTCTTTTGGGAATACTACCTGATTAAAAAATTGAGAAAAATGGTTTCTGTATGCAGTTGGATGTGAATTTCATTTGTCTTTTTCACTTTTTTGGCATTCTGTGAAGGCATCAACATTACAAGATTTTTTCAGTTTCTTTATCACAATCATGAATCATCCTCGTCATTATTCTGTCAAAATATTGTAAACGAAATGATATAAAAAGAAGAAGAATTTGATCTCCTTTGTTATTTACTTGACCTCTAGGAGTGATATTCTGTTGGCTGCTTGCTTATAATGCTCTGTTTGTCACTTCCATTGTAGAAATACCAAACTTAAATGTTGACTAACGTTTTCATAATATATGTTGTGGTATTAGCAAATAACTCTTGACTAGATTTATAAGCTCAGGTGATCTTGTTGAGTTTAGCACAAAAATGAAAAATAAAAAAGGAAATATTTACGCAGTCAAGTGCATGTTAGGTGATCTAGTTACTGAAATATTTTCCTGTTGATTAACATTTTTTTTTTTTACAGCAACATCCTTCTGCTAGAGGTGAACCATCTAGCGAGACTTTGACAAAGAAATGGTCACAGGAAGTTGTTGCGTGGTCAGATTATGGGGTAAGTTGTATCATTATTCAGTTCTACAATTCATTGCAGTTAATGAGACGATTCTTTCTACGGAATATTTACGGATGCATCTGAAATGTAGTTTTCAGTTTGTACTTAATAATCAAGTCTATTTCCTTAGACATGCCAAGAATGGAGATAAAACTTCTTCCTCGAAATATGTAAGCAAAAAGTGCAAAATGAGAAGGATATCAATAAAAATGCTGGCTCCTTTTATATCAATAAAATTTGTTGACTCATGCACTGACTGACCTTGACAAACTTAAAATAGAAGTTTGATTGTGCTGTATAGTGCGTGTATATGTATAATGTTATTTCAACAGTCCAATTTCAAATACAATATGTTGTGTTCTGTAACATGGACTGCTGAGGCTATAGAAGTCAACTCAAACATTAGATTTTGTACCCTACAAGGATGCATTTTACACAAATAAACTGTTACACATGGGTTTCTCTGAATGTTACTTTGCATGAAGTTGATGGATGAACATTTATTTCAAATGATGATTTAAGAAAGCACAAGTTTGTTCCTTGTAAAATCGACTGGAATACATAATTGGATAGAAGTGGTGGATGGTTTTTGATAATTTTGAGATGATGCTTTTGTTGTTTTTATTAGTTTGAAAGTGTAAAAAAATTCTGCATTTGTTATTCGTCCAAGACAAAGAAAACTAATATTAACTGGATTATTGAACTCTTAATGGAATCTCATCAGATTCATGTAATAATAATAATAATCTTAGAGGTGTTTTATGATTTTTGGGCCTGAAAACTTGATGCATGTAATCACGAGCAGCAGCGGACTTGTACTCTTGAGTTTGATGGTGCTTCAAAAGGAAATCCTGGTCAAGCTGGTGCAGGAGCTGTAATACGATCAAATGATGGAAGTATGGTAAATATTGTGCTTCTTTCAGGGTTCGTATATCTTTTTGACATTATTTATCTCTCTAACTATTTTAACTTTCTAGATTTGTAGGTTACGTGAAGGGTTAGGCATAGCAACTAATAATGCTGCTGAATACCGAGGCATTATATTAGGGTTAAAATATGCACTTGGAAAAGGATTTACAGGTATTCAAGTTCGGGGTGATTCCAACCTTGTTTGCATGCAGGTATATACATTTCTTTTTTGTGTATATAAAACCGGGGAGAAAATTGATCCCTCTTTTATTTTCTCATGTTACCTCTCAATAATAGAGTGAAATACACATGTAAATATATTTTATATTAGGCTATGTTTGAGCTCCCATTTTTTGGGGAATAAATTTTGTAATATTGATTTGTTCTTTTCTATGTGTGGTTAAAAAATAGGGAAAAGTTCAGAGTTTAAGTGTAAAATTATTTTATTAAAAGAATGTATAATTGAAAACGAGTTTGAGAAAAAATGAGTTTTCAGATAATGGGGCTCTAACAAGAGCTTAAGCTTGACCACTAAATTATTTGATTTTTACCATTTTCTGTCCATTTTTATGAGGAAATGAAGTTTGATGTACCTCCTACGGGGATGAGGAAAATTGGTATATACGTACTTTTAATGAAAATTTGGGCAAGTTCCCTTTTATTGATTCTTTTATATGTAACCACAATTTGTGTCATGAAAATTTTGAAAATCTCATTCCACCTTTTCGTGCATTGTGATTGGTTTACTTTCCCCACTTTGTGGGATACAGTCACAATGTCGTTTCATCATATGCTGAGGAAACGGACTTAAGAAGGCAAATATTTCATAAACATGATTTTAATCACTTGCATATTTCTATTTTAGCTCACTATCCCAGAAATATAAAATATAATTCCATAATATCACAATTTATTGGCGTTCCTTAGCATTATACTTGGGACACTGGTGAGCCTGTTGTCATGTATTAACTCTTATCTTTTACTGCCTTGTAAATTTTTATCTTGTCTATGTTCCTCGTGAAGTTACATTCTGAAGGATATTTCACAAACAGATTCAGGGTTTATGGAAGGTAAAAAATCAAAATATCTCCGGCTTGTACGAGGAGGCGAAGAAATTGAAAGATAGGTTTATCTCATTCGAGATTAATCATGTCCTGAGGGTAAGTTCAGTCATATAATATTCTCCATTAGATGTACCATCACATGCTCTTCTTGTTTAATTGACCTAAAACCTTTTGTTTCGCGCAATCTTTACTTGCTCATACATTGAGCTTATTGATCTTTTTAACAATAATCTGCTATCTATATATTCTTGAAGGATTTAAACTCAGAGGCCGATGCTCAGGCTAACTTGGCTGTTGATCTTGCCGGTAAGTGCTGTTCAGTTTATTGCAACTCTTAAAGCTCTATCTATTAGTTTATGGGTTTAAAAGGCACCATTAGTCGCTTAACTTATAGTGAATTTTCGAGTCAGTCACCAAACTTTATTTTGTTTAAAAGATTACTTAGTGATCACATAGGACATTGCATTAGAAAAACTAACGGATTTTAACTGTTTGACCAGAAGACAATCAGTTTGGACCAAAATAAACTTCACTGACTAATATTAAACTTTGCTTGAAGTTGAGTGACTAATATTATTTTTCACTGGTTTATTTGGATTTCTGTGTTACTGCAGAGGGTCAAATTCAGGAGGAGATTGATAAATAGTCCCAAGAGAAGGCCAATAAAAAAATATGTAGTAGTCATGGAGGTTTTACTTAGGGTGTTAAAACACAATTTTTTGTGAAACACAGCTCTCCGGCCACTATTTCTAACTTGTACTGTGGAAGTTCCCATCATTGTTGTTTAGTTTCTAGGTCAAATCTTACTTTTTGTTACTGTTGCGACTGAGTTTGATTTGTGAATGATGAATTATTCTACAATCTCTAACACTAGAGTATAAACTATTTCTCCCAATGTTCAGGGTTTACCTTTAATTTGGCCACCTGTATTGGACACATAATTTGTTGTTCGTATTGCTGACAATGCATTGAGTAATGCTATTTGTCATCTTGATGGATCATCCTATTTAGTTGACTGACATTGAATGATATATCCAATAACACGAGTTCCCTATTCATGCATTTAATTGGACATATTATTTAATGCCACTGTATTGCAACAGAGTGCGATGATCCATCATCATTATGACAATAGCATTATTTCTAAATGCCATTCATGCGTTCTTTTATTTTATTTTTATTTTTTCTAATCAACAGTTGGGCTCAAATATATGGTGTAAGTTTGTCTTTGGATCAAAATTTTTATTTTTATATGATATATATATGATGATTTTTTTATTTTTATTTTATTTTTTTCATTGAAGCATAACATATTGATTTTGGGTCAACATTATTTAAAAGGATAATGCTATCCAGTACTAATCGAGCTAGAACATCATTTTAGGCTGGGCTATGTAATAAGTTTAATAAAATGTAGAATTAAGTGATTCGTTTAATTGTATCTCTTATTTAATATTACATTAGTGCCACTTAGATTGGCGTTAACACCAGTAGTGTTAAATAATTTTACTTTATTTGATGCGCCTTGAGCAAATAAGCTGAAAACCAGAAATATGATTCAATTTGTTGCAGTAATGGACACTTTAAAGAATGTCTTTACAAAAATGAATTAATGTAATTCTTGGATTATGGGATCATTAGCTCAGTTTTTGCATGAGATTCAATTTTCTCAACATCATGAAGAATACTTCAGAAAGCATGAATGAAAAATGTTAAAATGTTTTGTCATATTTTAAATTATTTATGCGCGATTTGGATAGTGATTATATTATAATCTAAATTGGTTAAACATGCTTTTTATCTACACATTTCATAAATTTCACAATTATTGCTCACTTATTATCCGTTTATTCTTTGAGACCTACAAATTATGATCATTTAAAATTTTAATTTAATCATTTTCCAAACATGCACTGTCGGGCTAAGTTGATTCACATGACACTCTATTGACATTATTTCTAACTTGTACCGACTGTCTTGATGGAAGTTTTCATCATTTTTGTTTTAAGTTCTAGGCTGAGTTGTACTGTGGTGCCTGTTGCAACTGAATCTAATTCGTGAACGACGAATAATTACCTTATTCTACAATCACTAACACTAGAATATAAACTATTTCCTGTTAAATTCAGGCTTACCTTTTAATTCAGCCAACTGTATCAGACATAATTTTTAGTTCGTATCGGTGACATTGCAATTTCTGAAATTGTTCCTTATTCAATTTTGTCACGAATAATTCAATTTATATCTTATATGTACTATGCACTATAACTAGGATATCCTATGTGCATAGATAATAAAATCTCTATTTTACAAGATGTCCAGAGTAACTATGTCAGTCCAAGAGCTAAATTAATAAACTTGATTATCAATGAAGACAATAAATTAAGTCCTTGTTTGGTATATATTAAAAACTTGATAAAAGTTTAAGTTAAAGTTAACAATGTTGGAAAAAAAAAATATTATTTTGTCATATGGGGCCGATATATGTAATAAATTGTGTACAAATGTCATCTTAAGGTTAAGTTCAAAATTAAAGTGATCTAATAAAGAATTGAGTAATTGAGTTTTTGGTATCTAAATGAAGTGTTGACCGAATTATATGTATAGATACTGGATTGTTAGGGTTATATTTGACGATAGACCAATATATATGAAAACTATAAATAGGTCATGGTCCCCAATTCGTATGTGATTCTCATTTTTTTGTGTCAATTTATCAACACAAAGAATAAAGGAGAACATATCAAAGAGATAGATCCAAAACACATAATAAAAAATATTCAATCTACAATCAAGAATCAAAAAGGAGTTGAGACAATCAAAATTATAGACCAAGAAATCAAAATAAAAAACAAGAACTCAAGAACCAAAAGAGTCAATAATCAAAATTTAAGATCAAGAATCAAGATCAAGTATTAAAGAATTATTTCCAATACATTAAAGTATGTTCGGCACTTTATAATCCTCTTGGTGATTTGACATGGATGATCTTTACAATAAAATAATTAGATTTTCATATTCTTAAAATTTAAAGTTTCATAAAATTCTAACAAATGGTATTAGAACTAACTCTATGTTAAAACATTAAGATTTAAGAAAGAATTTTATAAACTTGAAATCCATACATTGAATTTTAAAATTCTTTAATTTGGAATGTGAATTTTAGTCATAAATTTCAAAACTAAGAATTTTTCAAGCAAGAATTTTCTCAGTTGAACTTCATACTTTGAATTCCTCAATTTTAGGATGTGAATTTTAACCCTCTGAGAATTTTTCAAAACTACAGATTCGACACAGTGCTGCAACGTTGCATTTAGGCATGTGGTGCTACATCTACAGTTTTGGGGTATAGCAATGCCGCGACGCGGCCAACAACACCATAGCGCCACTCGGGAGCTGCAGGGCCCATGCACCATTTTAGTGCTACAGCGAGCTGCAGTGCTGGTTTTTCAAATTTTTTTTTTTTAAAAAAAACAAAAGAATGCAAAATAAAAATTAAAAGATTAAAGTGACAATTAATTTCAAATCTTGGTACTTAAAGTTTATTTCGGATGACTAATTTTCTAAAATAGATTAATTGAAGAAACATGTTACCAAAGTAATATATCTTGTCTAAATTAATTTATTTGAATTATTACGAATGTTGCGTGTACATAATTCATGCGAATATTCATGACCCAATGAAATGTCAATACTTGATCGAATTATTTGCACACGAGGCAATAAATACGTGACAGTTGTAAAGTTTTTCATTACGTGAACATTGAGTAGGTCCAAAGACAGACTTGATGTTTGATTGAATTTGTTATCAATATTTTTGATTACTAAACCAAAAAGTATTACTTGCGAGTTGATATTTTTGTACAAAGACTAAATGTTAATGTTGTGTCCGGTCTCTTGTGATGGGGCCCGCCATTATTTCCATTTATTGATTGCTCATTATTAATTAAGTTAAGTTTTCTATTTAGTTAATCTATCAACTTCTACAATATCTGTCAGTATTAATTTAATTCCTGTGCTTAAACCAAAATTTAAGGGTTGAAAATAAAATGTTTGTATCATTCTTGGCAACATGAATCTAGACATTGCATTAAGGATTGAACAATCCATTACTCTAACTGATAAAAATTTTGCTAATAAAGCATGACTCAAATAAGTGCGATAGTTCAAACAACATAAGTTTTATGATCATGAAACTTGGATTTTCAGCAAAATCTAGGGATGCTATATTCGATAACATAACTATTGCTAAGGAATTTCTTAAAGAAATTGAAAAAACGCTTTGTAAAAGGCGATAAGGCTTAAACGAATACGCTCTTGGTGAACTTGGTTTCACTAAAATATAAGGTTGAAGAAAATATAAGGGAGTACATCATGGAGATATCTCATCTTGTTTTAAATCATATGCTTTAAATTTTAAGTAATCAAATGACTTGCTCATGAACTTGATTTTTATCTCTCTTCTTGCACGATTTAGTTGATTTAAGGCCCGTTACGACTGTTAAAAGGAGAAAGTGGACTTTTCATAAGTTCATTTCATATTTTGTGCAAGAAGAAGAACATTTAAAGCGAGAAAGATCTGGAAGTACTCTCTTTAATAAGAAAGCTACATTCGATTCAGCTCAAAGGAAACAATAAAGGCTTGAAAATGATAAATCATTTGGCTATTACTTTTGTGAAAATGCAGGACAGATAAAGAGAGTCTGTATTAAATACCATGCTTAATGTGTAAAGAAAAGTATAATTCTCACTTTTGTTTTTTTAGGTTAATTTAGTGGATAAATTGTGGTGTCACTACTTATATAAGTGTGTCTATGCAGAGTTGCCCGAAGAGTCAAAAGCCAATTGATGTTGAAAGATTTATTTATGTGGGGTGATGGCAAAACAGTTAAAGTTGAGGCTATAAGGACTTTTAGTTATTATTAAAGACTGATTATTATTTAGATTTGAGATATATATTTATGTTACTGTCTTTTAGACGAAATTTGATTTTTGTTTTTATATTGGATAAATTTGGTTACTCTTGTTCAATTGAAAATAGTTAGTTCGGTATTTTTCTTAAATCAAATATTGTTCAATTGAAAATAGTTAATCCGGTATGATAACCTATATTTGTTTAATATGATTGCCTCTTATAAAGAAACATTACATGTGAATTCACGTGGTATTAAAAGTAAATTAACCAATAAGAATTTTGCTTCGTTGTGACACAAGCGTTTAGGGTACATATATCAGAAAATAATGGAAAAACTTGTATTAAAAGAAATTCTTTATTCTCTTAATTTTTCGGACTTAAGTGTTTATGTTAATCATATTAAGGGGAAACACATAAATATAAGGAGAATAGGTGCCAATAGAACTTCAGATGTCTTAGAATTAATTCGTACAAATATTTGTGGGTCATTTCATTCGACTTCTTGGAATGATATACAATAATTTATTATGTTTAATTACAATTTTTCTCACTGTGGCTACTTATATCTCATCTACGAGAAATCTTAATCATTGGACATATTCAAGGCATACACGGTTGAAATTGAAAATAAATTCAGCAAAAGAATAAAATACGTCGATCTATCCCTGGTGGTGAATACTATGATGATATGACAGATCAGGAGAACAATATCTAAAGATTTTTGCTAAACTTTCTAGAGAAATGTGGAATTGTCCAACAGTACACCATGCCAGGGTTCCTAGCATGAATGGTGTTACTGTGAGACAAAACACAACAATTAAGGACATGATAAGGAGTATGATTAGTCATTTCATCTTACTAGAATCTCTCTATGAAGAAGTACTAAAGATTGCAGCTTATATTTTCAATAAAATTTCAAGTAAAGCAACTATTAAAGGGTTACAAATTTTTTAAAGATAATACTATTAGGTCGATTTTCGAAATGGGAAATGTTCGATTATTTGAGGATATATAGTTTGCTGGGGCAGATAAGGTTTAAATGTTAAAGACTTTATCTTTGAAGAAGAATATGTATATAACTCTTCTGTTGCAATTGACAATGATCTGGATCATGTACAAATTATTGCTTAAGATCTTGTTCAAGAAGTAATATCGAATAAAAACAATGTTACAAAATCTGATTGTTCTAGAAAAACAAATTCAACAACTTTAAAAACAAATGCCATTAAATAAATCCACTACAAAAAGGAGAAATGCAATTCCGGATTACTTTACAGTTTTTCTCTAAGAAAATAAGAATGACATTGGATTGATGGAAGAAGATTTGATCAATTAACTTTCATCAAGCCATGTAAATGAATAATTCTCAAAAGTGGTTTGATGCCATGAATAAAAAGACAAAAAGATAATGACGTTTCAGAACTCATCCCATTGCTTGAAGGTGTGAAGCCTATTTGTTGTAAATGAATATTTAAAATCAAAAGGTATTCAAAGGATGATGTGAAGAAATATAAGACCCGTCTTGTTGCAAATGACTTTACTCAAAAGGAAGACATTGAATTTCAAGAGACTTTATATCCGATTTCTAAGAAACTCTTTTAGAACTATTATGACACTTGTAACACATTTTGATATTAGACTACGTTAGGTGGTTTACAAATTAAAAAAACCTATCTTGGGTTTAAGCATGCTTCTCATCAATGATATCACAAATTTCATCAATAATTAAATCGTTTGATTTTAAGATGAATTCAATTGATGGTCGTGCGTATCACAAGTTCAGCGGGAATAAACATATTTTGTGGTATTCTATGCCGATGACATACTACTTGTCTACAATGGTATGAGCTTATTGGACAAAATCAAGAGCTTTCTGTCATAGAATTTTGAAATGAAATTTTTTTATGACGACTCTTTTGTATTAAGGTTATAGATATACCGAGATCGCTCTCGGGATATTTCTGCATTATTACAAAATAGTTATATCGATAAGATTCTCAAGAAATTTAGGATGCAGGAATGTATACAAGGTGATACCCCTATTGTTAAGAGAGACAAATTTAGTGAGGATAAACTTTAAAAAATGAAATATAGAAAATTCACTGTACTTTAGCAGTTCGGAGTTGAGTGTATACTTAGGTTTTGTACACATTCAAATATACCATTCATTGTTGGAATATTGGTCAGATATTTAAGTAAATTTAGGATGTATATTCGAAAAATAGCCAAGTGGATTATTCGGTGAGAACTAAGAATTACATGGTCACATACATGAATTGGACCAATAGAAGATCATTGGATATCTTGATTCTGATCATGGAATGTGCAAAATTTTGTCACTAGGCTGTACAATTTGGATAGAATTGAAAGACCACTTAAATTATTATGTGACAAGAGAAGTCTTGTATTCCAAGCTCGATGATGTCAAAGTTTATAGATGTTAAGTTCCTATTTGTTAAGGAAAGAATTCAAGGTGGTTAGGTTTCTATAGAGCATACTAGGACAAGCTCCATGATCGCGGATCAACTTTCCAAAGAATTATTACCAAAGGTCTTTCATGAGCATATTGCTAATATGGGTATTGCAACTTTTGGTAATATGATAGTTTTGTGGAGTTTGTATTTGACTGTTGTCTGATTCAGACACATCTTATGCTTATAAATATTCAGGTTATTCTACAGAAATAAATTATCCAGTCTAGTTTTACTCTAATTAAAGTTTTAGTTTGATCTCATTAAAGAATAAGATAAGACCAGTTATATATATATATATAATCATAAAGTTAGGCTCATAATTAAGTAATTGAGCCTCGATCATTTCGATAAAGTGTGGGCTGAATTATGTGTAGAGATCAGATTCATTAGAGTTGTATTTGACGATGATACATATGAAAACTATAAATAGGGTTATGGTCTCCAATTCATATAATCTCATTCCTTGTGGTATCCCATTAATACGAGAATACAAGAGAAAACATATCGAAAAGGAAGATCCATAACCACAATCAAGAACATGCAATCTACAATCAAGAAGAATGAATTGAGATAATCAAAGTTATGGACCAAGAAGTTAAAATAAAAAATAAGAATTCAAGAACCAAAAGAGTCAATAATCAAAATTCCTGTTCTGGAATCAAGATCAGGTATTAAAGAATTATTCCCAATAAATTAAGGTATATTCCGCACTTTATAATTCTCTTAATGATTTGGCATGGAGTACCTTGACAATAAAGTAGTTAGGTTTTCATGTTCTTAAAATTTAAAGTTTTATAAAATTCTAACAAACAATGAAATTTTATCACACATTTCATGAAACAATTTTTATCTTCCCAACAATACATTTCATTAATTTTTATCAAAATTTATTAAAATTTTAAATTTTAGTTACACCTAACTGAGGCTACGCCTTATTTCCAAGAAATCGAAGTTAATTACTTGATATAATGGACACCATCAAGTATGACAAGTTGACAACATGGTGATGTTATTGTATTTTTTTTTTTGGTAAGAAGTGGGTGAAACATTTTCACTACATGGCTCTTGTTTTTAGTCATCATTTTTGTATGGAATGAAAAATGAATGACGTTTTTTTGGTTCTATAAATAGGGGTGAAATGAATCATAGTATATTCATTTTACATCGACATGTCCTTCACAGAAATATAAGTTCCTGTTATAACAATAAAAAATACAAAAACTAAAATCAATATACCCAAAATTTGAATTAATGCTTCCTCCTCATTTTCTTTTTCTTACTTAAGGTTGATCGTGAGGCTTTTTTTGTCGTTGTAGCAGGCATATATATTTTTGTTAGAATTAGAGAGTTACTCGAATTCTATTTGGGAATCCAATTCTAAGTCTATTTGACAATTCTAGTTGAAATTCAATTTGAAAGTTCAGTTGGGAGGTTGGAATTTGTGTTGGATTTGAAGAAACCAAGATATAGACCAGGAATGAAGTTTTTACGTATTCTCGTTCACTATTATGAGGTCCAAAGGAGGTCTATGCTACATTCTAGAGGAGATGGACCTTTCCATATCATTTTTATGAGCGCAATCAATAGATACAACTTGGTTCTTCGGGGGTAAGTTGGTGATTGTTGGTATTTTTGAAATTTCTAATGTTGCTTCGTTTGGTACAGGTTCGGATTCAAGGTCGAATCCTTTCGAAGAGAGAGGGGATGATGTGATCCGGACAAGGCTTCAAGCGGGCGAAGATTCGAAGTGTGTTGAAACAAAGATACGAATGAGTTCGAGATCAAATCAAGGCAAAGATGTCATGCAATCGTGTAATCGAGCTATGAAGTTTACGGGGACGGAATTGACAAGCCAATGGACGAGTTTCATGTTGGGGTCGATGGTCGAAAAAAAAGAACTAGTGCACAATGTTGAAGCGAACTTTACTTAAGGCGTGGGCACGCCTTACTGACCCGAACGACCAAAGACTATTAGGCGGAATTCCTTATATAATTAGACTAAATTACCTTATTTTTTTGATAGTTTTCTAATTAGACTAAATTACCATCTTTTAAGTATCTTTAAGAATATTTAGGACTCTAATTCATGATTTTCTAGGATTTTAGGGTTTTCATATAAATAGGACATTATTTTCTAGTGTAAAACAAGACTTTTATTATTTTGAGAGATTAAATACAATTTGTGATTTTTTCTCCATATTCGTGGTGGTTTAGACTTATAATCTTGAACTTATCAAAAGGTGTCGCAGTTCTTTTGTGTCATTCCCACTTCACGGTTCTTGTTTTGGGTAATCAACGGTTACATTTCTTATGCGTAATCTCGGTTCTTGATACGGGTCGAACAACGGGTCGGGTTGATCTTTGCACGACGTGATTTCTAACTTTTTTGGGTTAGTTCCATCTTGTTCGTGGGTTTCCAAGATCAATTCTTGGTTAGGTTCACATCAGTTGGTATCAGAGCTTGGCTCTAGATTTCAAGTCATCTATCATTTACTTTTTGTCAATTATTCTTATTGTTTGAAAAAAAAAATTATTGTTCACGTTACTGTTCATTATATTGTTCACGTGAAAAAAAAATCAACTTTTATTGTTCTTGTTTGAGTCATTCTTTCTCGTGTAATTTTATTGCTTATTTTGCCTCTAGATTATATTTAGTTGTTTATTGAAAAAAAAAGTTACTATTCACGTAAAAAAAAACTCTACGCTTCAAAAACGTCTAGAGACAACACAAAACAAAACAATATAAATTCGAGTCATTTTGTTTTCTTTTCTTACATTTGAGTCCATTACCTCAGTTCTTGCCAAATATTTTGTTGATTATTCGAGACTTGTACTTGTGGTGGTGATCGTTGCGGGATTGAGTCCTATTTGATTGAGATCAGTTATTTCTCGAGTCATTGGAAAAGGAGGACGAGCGGTAAAAGGAAGAGTGGTGAGCTCATTATCGGGTAAAAGACAATCTTGAGTGATACACAGTGCAAA
The DNA here is from genome assembly GCA_019097785.1 of Fraxinus excelsior. Classification (NCBI taxonomy): domain Eukaryota; kingdom Viridiplantae; phylum Streptophyta; class Magnoliopsida; order Lamiales; family Oleaceae; genus Fraxinus; species Fraxinus excelsior. The sequence continues at coordinate 13,392,949 of CM032629.1, forward strand.
CACGTGAGATAAATTGATTCATTCTTTTTATTATTTTTTTCATTTAAATTCTTATTGTTTACTTAATTGTAAATGGAAAATATGAGTAAAGGAGAGGAGGAAGAGGTACATAAGGTGTTTTATACGGAGTTTATGGATAGTATGCAGGCTATACATAATAGGTTTGATCAATTGGGTTTGGCGGTTGAACGTATTAGTGGTGATGTAGTTAGGCATGAAACTTTGATTGGAAGTCAACGGCGAGGGACTCCCCAAAGGGTTCCTCATGGGGGTAGAGGAAATAGGCGAGGACAAAATTTTATGTCTGAATTTGATGGGGAAGATAATGCGGTGAGTGTAGGAAGTGATGATTATTATTTGGAAGCTGATATGGGACGAATGAGGAATAAAAGATGTAGGTTTGATTAAGGCATTGATAGAGATTTGGGGAGTATCAAAATGAATATTCCAGCTTTTCAAGGTTGGAGTAACCCTGAAGCTTACTTGGAGTGGGAAAAGAAGGTGGAATTGGTGTTTGATTGCCATAATTACTCGGAGGAGAAGAAGTTGAAGTTAGCTGTGGTGGAATGTATTAGGAGTAGGTCTAGTGCCTACTATTTCCATTCCATGCATCAATTTAGTAAGTGTTTTTTTATCTACTAACCTCATTCAATTCAATAACCTTATGTATTGGTGTTAGTAGCAGTTTTGGTAAAAGGTAGGTGATTACTATGCTATGGAATCGAGTCTTGTCTGGTCCAGATGATGTAGTTGGGCGATCATGCGTACGAGACAGAAGCAGATTCAAATGAGGTCCATGCTGCATCCTAGAGGAGATGGACTTTTCCATATCATTGTTATAAGTGCGATCAATATATACGACATGGTTCTTTGGGGTAAGTTGGTGATTATAGGTATTTTTGAAGTCTTTAATGTTGCTTCGTTTGGTGCAGGTTCGGAATCGAGGTCGAATCCTTTCGAAGAGAGAATGGATGATGTGATCCGGACAAGGCTTCAAGCGGGCGAAGATTTGAAGTGCATTGAAACGAAGATACGAATGAGTTCGAGATCAAATCAAGGCAAAGATGTCATGCAGTCGTGTAATCGAGCTATGATGTTCATGGGGATGAAGTTGACAAGCCAAGGAAGAGTTTCATGTTGGGGTCGAGGGCCAGAAAGAAAAAGAACAAGTGCACAATACTGAAGCGAACTTTACTTAAGGCATGGGCACGTTTTACTGCAAAAGAAAAATTGCACATTGTTGAAGCGAACTTTATTTAAGGCGTGGGCACGCTTTACTGACCCGAACAGCCAAAGACTAATAGGCGGGACTCCTTATGTAATTAGACTAAATTTCCTTATTTTTTTTATAGTTTCCTAATTAGACTAAATTACCACGATTTAAGTATCTTTTAGAATATTTAAGACTCTAATTCGTGATTTTCTAGGATTTTAGGATTTTCATATAAATATGACATTATTTTCCATTGTAAAACAAGACTTTTATTATTTTGAGAGATTAAATACAATTTGTGAGTTTTTTCTTCCATATTTTTGGTGGTTTAGACTTATAACCTTGAACTTATCAAAAGGTGTCGTAGTCCTTTTGTGACGTCTCAATTTCATGGTTCTTGTTTCGGGTAATCAACGTGTCGAATTTCTTACGTGTAATCTTAGTTCTTGATACAGGTCAAGTTGATCTTTGCGCGACGTGATTTCTAGCTTTCTTGGGTTAGTTCCATCTTATTCGTGAGTTTCCAAGATCAATTCTTGGTTGGGTTCACATCATTTTCCTTCCTTATTTTATGTGCCCGTATGATTAATCAGTGTAAAAATGTACTCATTACGTCCATATTTTGATTTAAGTGGCAATTCTATGTATATGACGTAATTTGAAAGAAATAAGCGAACAAGGCCCAAAAGGAAAGAAAACAAAGTTTGAGGATTGAAATACAAATACTCAAAAGTTATATGGAACATCACGATGAAGATTTGAGTGTTAGAGGTCAATCGGATGAAGAAATAAGTCAAAGGGATGAAATATAATCAAAGTTATCACATATCTACTCCAAGCCAAAAAAGTTATGCATCGATTTTCAGTCTCAATTTGAGACCCATTCTTGACATGTCAAACGATCAGGTTGGAAGATGATATTTGAAGTAAAATTGTAGTCCTTTGAGTTAGCTTTCCAACACATCTTGAATCGTCTCAATCGGACACCGATAGTGAAATATATGATTAAAATACTTAAGGCTGTCCAGTTATACCCCCGACCCTAGAATTCAAATACATAAGCCAATTTTTATGTTTGAGCGACCGCACCCATTGTCTACTGGGCACTCGCCCAGGCCAAATCGGGAAAAATTTTCTAGTTCCTGAATTTAAGTCAACCACATATGAAAACAACTATAAACATATATTTTAAGACCCTAGAACGTAGAGAACACCTCCCATCTTCATTCTTTATTATTTTGCTCTTAGAATCATGAATTATAAATAAACTTTTACAGTTGGTCAGAAGAGATTGAAGCATCGGAATCACAATTGTGAAATTTAAATGGTTTTTCTTAATTTAATTCATGTATTTGAATATTGAATATTCTTCTGCACTTATTTCCATGATTGTTACGTTTAATTGTTAAGATGTCTACTAGTTTGTTATTCGTTGTAATCTATAGCTAAGTTAAATTTCAAATCCGTAATTGTTTGATTCCTTTAACTTGTGATGCACTAGGATTTGATGATTTTATGTGATAGAGGTTATTGAATTTTAAGAAGAATGTTTAAATAGATCAAATGCAATCACTGGTATTTGCGTTATCTAGTTCATCCGATTTCTCTATTGTGTAAAGCCGTTATTAAATTGAATCTTTAGCACTGGTATGAGATTATTTAATAATTAGGGTTAATTAGAACGCTGGTTTCTAACTAACTAAAATTAAGGAGAGATAGGAAAATAATTCCAACGGTAAATATTCAAAATATGAGCTGAATTATCTTTGCATCTATGATCAATTGTTGATTTTCGACGGTGGATGTGGACTTAGACCAATGTTAGTCTTTTGATTGTTTTCGTTAATTTAATTTTCATTGTTATTAATTACGTCATTTATAATTGTTTGCATACAAAAACCCCACAATCATTGTATGAAACTTAAAATATTGAATTACATACTTTTCGTGGGATCGACCCTTACTTTCACTACTACATTAGTTTTAGAGGTTAAGGTATTACTTTTGGATACCTATGATAGCATACATCAAATCTTGTCGCCGTTGCCGGGGAGTGGTTATAATTTATTTTTGTACTTTTTTAGTTGTTTATTTTATTTTTGAAAAAAAAAAATTTCTAGGTTTTTAGGCAATTCATTGTTTTTAGAAATTTCAAATATAATTTTATTTGTTTTCTTACTCTAGCTTCTTGTTAATTTGTTTTATTTGTTTATGTCCGCAACTCAATCTTCTAATCAAGGTGAATTGTAGTACGATCTAGAATTAGAAAGAATCTTGCGTATGTTAAGGAGTGAAAATCTGTGGAATTTCATAGTGAACAATTTTGATCCCAGGACCCTATTCCTTGGTGATTTTGAATCAAAGGAAGAGGAAGTCATGGCTGAGGATAATTGAACTTTGAAGGAACTTACAGCCCCTAACTTGAATCAACAACCTCTATGCATTACTTCTCCTAACTTAGATGTTGTTAATACTTTCTAAGTGAAATTTGGACTAATACATCTTTTACCCACTTTCATGGCTTTGCAGGCGAGGATCCACACAAGCATCCAAAGGAATTCTATGTGGTTTGCACAAGCATGAAACCTACGGGAGTCACCGAAGAACAAATTAAACTGGGAGCCTTCCTATTCTCTTTGAAAGATTCGGCAAATGATTGACTCTATTATTTACCTTTCGGAAGCGTTACTGCATGGGATGGGATGAGAAGATTATTTTTGGAGAAATATTTTCCAACTTCAAGGACAGCTAACATCCAAAAGGAAATCTGTGGCATAAGGCAGGACATAGAGAGTCATTACATAAATAATGTGAGCATTTTAAGAAATTGTACACAAGTTGCCCCCATCACCAAATCAGTGAGCAACTCCTTATTCAATACTTTTATGAAGGCTTTCTATCCACAAATAGGAGTATGATTGATGTTACAAGTGGATGAGTGTTGGTAGATAAAACTCTCGAGGCTGTAAAGAACTTGATTACAAATATGACAGCTAACTCTCAGCAATTTGGCACTAGACTCGACACCCCATCTAAACATGTGAATGAGGAAATGTTTCATCCATTAAAAAACAACTGGCGAGTCTGACCACTCTTGTTCGTCAAATGGCCGCATATATTATGCAAACAGCGAAGGCATGTGAAATTTGTTCATTAGTAAGCTATCCAACCGATATGTGCCCAACACTCAAGAAGAATCCGTTGAACATGTAAATGCAGTTAGTAGCTTTCCTGGACAACCACAGAGGAATAATGATCTTTATTTAAACATATACAACTCAGGATAGAGGGATCATCCAAATCTTAGCTATGGAAATTGACAAATGAATCAACCTATGAATCAAAATCGATAGAATGTCTAGCAATACAATCAGCCACACCCTTTTAGACAACAACATGGCCAAACTTCTAACTCTGATATGTTTTTAGAAGATATTGTCAATTACCTTGCCACTAATACTTTGTAATTTCAACAAGAGACCAGTGCTAGCATTCAATGTTTAGAAAATCAAAAAGGTCAAATGGCTAACAAGTCAGTCAGTTGGAGTCACAAAATTCAAAAAAATTACTATCTCAAATAGTGGTGAATCCAAAAGAAAATGTGAGTGTAATCATGTTGAGGAGTGGCATAGAGGTTGATGCTCTAGTGAAGGTAGACTCTACATCATCGAAAAAAGAAAATGAGGAATATATCACAGCAAAAAAATACTCCCAACGATACCAAAGTAAGCGTAAGTTTTCTCATCATTTTGATTATAAAACTAGTACCCACTTTCACTCAAGATTTAATAGGATCTAGGAATATGAACGAGATCATGATGAGTTGCATGAAATTTTCAGTAAATTCGAGGTAAATATTCCACTTTTAAATATTATTGAACAAGTGCCTCATTATACTAAAATTTTGAAACAATTGTGCATAAGTAAGATGAAACAAAAACTGAAGAGGATTGAAAGGGTAAAAGTTAGGGACCAGGTTGAAAGTCCAAGATTTGCTAACCAAGATGGGATAAATTGGTTTTTATAACTTTTTCGTTAACTATTCAAAATCTTAATCTAATAATCACTCAAATGATAAGGAATTAAACTAAACACAAACAAGCATGTAGAAGAAATTATATAAGCTTGCACAAAGTAAGATGTTAAGTAAAAGGGTTAGAGCGTGCGAACGATATAATATGGAGGTTCGATCCAACGCAATGATCTACGTCCCTCGTTACCAAGCTCTCCGTTACAAGTAAAGCATTTTTCACTATGTTGATTGACTTGTGGTACAATCCGACTCTCTACAACGCTTCCGGTGACTTACGAACAAGGAACACCGATCCTTTTACAATGTTGAGCTTTTCAGGACCTCAACACGACCCACAATTCAAGATAAATTTACAAGTGAAATCTTCTCTTCTTGCTGAATGATAGAATCAAGGCTGATAATGGGAAGAGAAGAGGCAAATAATTCAATAGATGACAATGAGTTCAGCTCAAAGTGTTTGAATGAAAAACTTCTTGAAGAATCAAGGATTTTCTCAAAATTAATTGTACAAGTGTTGTTCAAGAATTTTATGACAATTGATCTTCTTTATGATATAGAATAAGGTGGTTGTGATCAATAAAAGTCTCTCTTTAATACTCTTGAAAAGTTGTTTTAATGAAAAGATTAATGAGGTATTTATAACTCTCAAACTAGCTAAAATTCTGTACGTCCGATATTAGCCGTTTGAATAAGTCAGAACGGTAAAAAAAATGATCGTTGGGGGTCATCTGGACGTCCAGATGGGCATTTTGCCCCGGACGTTTTCTTGTATGATTTTCGTTTGATACACTTTCTTTAAGTATTTTCTCATGTATTATTTTCAAGGTAAGTGACTTGATAAAGATTTTATGCAATCATTTGATTTTGAAATTTGTTTTTCTTATGTATAAAAACCCACTTTGAGCTCTTAGTAATCATTTGCCAAGTGTTGAAGCATTTTACCTTTACATGAATGTGAAACATCTAAGTACAATGTTTTGAACATCTTGGTGTGCATAGCTTGATTGTTTATCGACTTTTGTCTTGATTCTTTGTTGAGCCTGATATGTTTTTCATACCATCAATTTGCACATTTGTTTTATGTCGATCTCCGCAAATTACTTGACCTTGAAATTCATGTCATTGGATTTATATAATTATCGCTATAGACACTTGAGATCAATTTGTTAGAGATAAACACAATTAATTTGTGATAATCAAAACGAGATGTCAACCATAGGTCAACAATTTTCCTCTTTTTGATTATGACAAACAAGAGATAATTTGCAATATAAGTATCTAACAAATTGTTATATATTTTCCCTGTCGAATGTTCCCCCTATTGATATGTTGTAAGTTTGCATAAAATTATCATTGTATTTTCCCCATTTTGACATAAGCAAAAAGAACTAAACCAAAACGCAAGCAATGTATGAGGTAAGTAATGTAAAGAGCAAAGTAATTAATTTTCAAAATGACATTATATTTTCAAATCATAGGAGTTCACATACATAAGAAGAGATAAACGAACACAACATGAAAAAGACTAGATAAGCTAAGGTGCCGGAGGCAACAAAAAAAGAGCATCAAAAGCAGCAAAGAAAGAATCCTATTGATCCTGAAGGGCAGTCTGTTATGCCTGAAGCTGAAGTAGCAGACTCCTAAAGCTATCGACTGTGGCAATGAGAGAATCGATGCGCTCGTGAAGTAGGTTGAACTGTTCTTCGATGAAGGATCGATCAGTGGATGGACGGGGTGCGCTGGGAATAGGAATGTTAGTAGGAGGGATATGACCATCTTTAGGGTCACCCTCAGATTCGTCCTCGAATGGTAGAGTCGAGGGGCCGGAGGTATCGTCAAATCCCTTAGTTCTAGCCACCCATTGCCCATGATCTTTAACGATTCTCATCCGCTTGAGGGTTAGAATGTTAATGACGTCGATAGGAGAAGGTTTAATAGAAGTTTCACCCTCAAGTGGTATGTCGAAATGTTGAATTTTTTTTGTTAAAAGCATCCCGTAAGGTAGAACTTTAGTGTGTCGTGATGCATGCACAAGTTTCATAACTCCAATAGTAATTGTGGGGAAATCTAGTTTTAGCCCAATGAATATAGAGTCCAAAATAAAGAGACCGAAGTTACTCACTTCGTCTCGGTGACCTTTCCGTAGAAGAATGATGTTGAAAATGATGTTTTGCAAAACTTTACACGGAAGACTCAATTGATTGGCGCTCACTTTAGTGATATTTTCAAAAAAATTCCCAGTCACCCGACGACATACCTCGGAGGGGTTATAGTCGTCATGAGTGGGGTGAGCTTTGTGAAAAAAAAATGTAGGTTGCATGGTTGAAGTTCTAGAATCGTACGAATGAGTGCTTTTATAATTTTGATGTGAGTGTTTTTAAGAAAACAAGTGATTGTGTCGGAACGTGGTTCAAAATACATGTTTTTGTAAAATTCTTTCATAAGACGTGGGTACGCGTTTTCCTCCAAAGTACACACGGGGTACCCATCCCATTTGTTCAAGATATTATTCAATATGAAATGCGGGAGCTTCTATAGTAAAATTGGCGAAATCAACGCTCTTACCTATGAGAATGAGTGATTTTTCAAAGTGATTCGGCGATGCTTCCGGTTCCAAGTCCATGTCTCCCTCGGAAGAAGATGGTGGAGGTCGTTTCTCGGTCTCATTCATGCGTTTGCTTCATTGAGAGCTTGACATAGCGAGAAAAGGAGGAGAAAACTTGAAGACAAAGTATAGGGTTATGATTCTCGTTGTCAAAAACACCGAAAAAGAATGAAACAAAATTGGAAGTAAGGTTAGAGTAATGGGATTGGGAATTATTATGGTTTGATTTGAGGAATTTGTAAAAAATAAGTAGTATTCAAAAGCTAGGGCTTCAAATTGAAAATGGGCGATTTTGAAGCAATTTCTTGTGAGAAATATGAGAATTAAGTGAAAAGATTTATGGATTTTTAATGGAAAAGAGATTTGAATTGGTTTGTGATAATATGTGAGTGATTTCGAGTGAGTGTAGGGAGAAAAATTCGAGAGAAGGAGGTGAAAAATGGAAAGAAAAGAGAAAAGAAGTCGATCTAAAAGACTCAGATTCGACGATTCGGACGTTCGGATCCATTCGGATAGTGGTGTTCGGACAACCGGACGAACTGAGGTTTCGTCTGGATGGGCAATTTTTGAAAATTTTTAAGGTTTTTGTTTAAATTTGTACATCAATTTCATCAATAATGCCCAATCCTCTTCTAATATATGTGAATCGGTCTAAAGCAAGAGGCTTAGTGAAGATGTCCGCCAATTGATTTTCGGTATCGATGAAGTCAAGCGAAATTTTCCCTTTTTGAACATCGAATTTCAATTTGCTTAGTTCGAGAGTGCAAAACACAATTTTTGAACAAGTTAATAGCACTAGTATTATCACACATAATAGAAACATGATCATAGGATAAGTGAGAATTATTCAAAGTTTGTTTTATCCAAAGTACTTGTGTACAACAACTGGCCCCAAGATGTATTCGGCATTGGCCGTAGATAATGCTACCGAATTTTGTTTCTTACTAAACCCTGACACTAGAGCAAATCCTAGAAAGTGACATGTTCTGCTAGTACTTTTACAATCAATTTGACATTCGGTCCAATCGATGTCCGAAAAGCTAAGTAAATCAATGTGAGTGTTTTTCGGATACCAAAGTCCAAAGGTTCGAGTCCCACTAAGATATTTAAAAATTCTTTTCACAGCTTTAAGATGAGATTTTTTAGGATTTGATTGAAAACGAGCACATAAGCATACACTAAACATAATGTCGGGCCTACTTGCAGTTAAGTAAAGAAGGGATCCGATCATACCTCGATATTTGGTGACGTCAACGGAGATTCCTTGATCATCTTTGTCAAGCTTTGAGGATGTGCTCATAGGTTTTAAATCATTCATCTCAAACCTTTTCAACATGTCTAATATATACTTGCTTTGATTGATGAATATGTCATGATGTGATTGCTTAATTTGAAGTCCAAGAAAGAATTTAAGTTCTCCCAGCATGCTCATTTCAAATTCCATGTTCATACTTTTAGGTAATTCCTCACAAAGTTTAATATTTGTAGCACCAAAAATAATGTCATCAACATAAATTTGAACAATGAGCATGTCTTGTTTTTGGATTTTGATGAAGAGAGTAGTGTCCACTTTTCCAATAGAAAAACAATTTGAGAGTAGAAATTTGCTCAATCGTTCATACCAAGCTCTAGGAGCTTGCTTTAGTCCGTAAAGAGCTTTTCGAGGTTTGAAAACGTGATTTGGAAATTTATGATTTGCAAAGTCGGGTGATTGCTCTATATAAACTTCTTATTGAATGAATCCATTTAAAAATGTACTATTAACATCCATTTGATAAAGAGTGAAGTTTTTGTGGCATGTAAATGCAAAAAACATGCGAATGGATTCTAATCGAGTTACGGGTGCAAACGTTTCTTCATAATCAATACATTCTTCTTGATTGTAACATTGGGCCACTAATCTAACCTTATTATGCACAATGATTCTATTTTCATCTCTTTTGTTTCGAAAAACCCATTTGGTACCAATAACAGTTTGATTTGTTGGTCTAGCGACTAAGTCCCAAACATGGCTCATTTCAAATTGATTAAGTTCTTTTTGCATCGCTAGAACCTAAAACTCATCAAATTCCATTTCTTTAAAATTTTTGGGCTCAATTTGGAAAATGAATGCACAACTACCGAGATGATTTCTAAGATAAGTTCTAGTAGTGATACTTTTTGATGAATCACCAATTATTAACTATTTTGGGTAAGATGAGACAAACTTCCATTCTTTTGGCAATGAAGAGTCTCCTTGAGCTTCGATTGGCGTTTTTTCTCTTTCTTGACCATTGGGTTCCTTAATTTAACTTCATTGGTGCTCCTTTGTCTTGAATATTCATTTGTTCGAGAGGGGTCTCCAAACCTATATCATCATCAATACATTTCTCTCGATCAAGTAGATTGGTTTCATCAAAAGTGACATGCAAAGATTCTTCAACGACTAGAGTTCTTTTGTTAAAGATTCTATATGCTTTGCTAGTCGATGAATATCTAAGAAAAATTCCAATGTCGGATTTTGAGTCAAAATTTTCCAAATTGTATTTTGTATTCAAGACAAAACACTTGCAACCGAAAATTTTGAAATAACTAATATTAGGAATTTTATTTTTCCAAAGTTCGTAAGGAGTTTTGGTTTTCTTACGATTTACCATGACTCTATTTATGGTATAGCATGCGGTATTTATGGTTTCGACCCAAAAGTATTCGGGTAAATTATTTTCATTTAGCATAGTCCCAGTCATTTCTTGTAATATACGATTATTCCTCTCTACTACACCATTTTGTTGAGGGGTTCTAGGAACCAAGAAATTATGTTCATATCCATTATTGTTACAAAAATCATCAAATGCATGATTGTCAAATTCTCCACCATGGTCACTTCTAATAGTGGTAATAGTATGATATTTTTCATTTTCAACTTTCTTACAAAAATATTTGAATGCCTTCAAGGCTTCATCCTTTGCACTTAGAAATATTATCTAAATAAATCTTGAAAAGTCATCAACGATAACAAATGCGTAATGCTTATCGCCTAAGCTAGCCGTTCTTGAAGGTCTGAAATGATCCATATGGAGAAGTTGTAAATGTTTTGTAGTTGAAGAGAAATTTTTTGGTTTGAAAGAACTTTTCAATTGCTTTTCAAATTGACATGCATTACAAATTTTGTCTTTTTCAAATTTGGCAATCCTTTCACAAAATAATTTTTGGAAATTTTTGAAATAAGTTCCATGTTAACATGACCTAATCTTCTATGCCGTAGCCATATCTCATCATTTAGCCCAAGTAAGCAATGTTCATTATTTTTTTATTCAATATTTATAATATAAACATTTTTATTTCGGATTCCTACAAAAATTACCTCTTTTGATATAACATCCTTAATTAGGCATTTGGAAGAATCAAATTTAATATTTTAACTTTTATCACACAATTGACTAATACTTAGTAAATTATGCTTGAGGTTTTCAACTAACAAAACATTTTCAATTGAGGGGGATAAGTAATTACCAATGTTGTCGATTCCAATTATTTTTCCTTTTGCATTGTCCCCAAAAGTTACATGACCTCCATCATTTCTTCTGAAGTTTGAGGTAGTGATCGATCTCCGATTATGTGCTTCGAACATCCATTATCCAAGAACCATTTGCTTTTGATTTTCTTTGGTACATACAAAAACAATTTAATTTTTGATTTTTGGTACCCATACAAATTTGGATCATTGGTAGTTAGTTTTTGAGGATTCCTTGATCCACTTGTTTTTGTTTTCAAAATATAGTTTCTTTTTAGTTAAGCAATTAAACGAAACATGTCCAATTTTATTATAAAAGGTGCAAGTGGTGTTTGAAGCCTAGACAAACATATTTTTAAGAGATTTTTGTTTCAATGAGGGTTTGAATCCGATTTTCCCTTTATCAAATACACATTTTTGATTTCCGAACATTAAATCAAAATTTCTCTTGCCCTCGGTAAATTTATGAACAATTTTTGTTAAATCATCAACTTTTTCTTTTAGAGAAATATTTTTCTTAACCAATAAATCATGATCAAGATTTTCTTTTGATTTTTCCAAAACTTTCTTTAATTCATCTTTCAATAGAAAATTTTTCTTTTTAAGAATAGAGTGATTTTAGGCAAGTTTTTCAAAATTTTCAAGCAATTCATCATAAGAATTAAGTAATTCATCATAGAATTTTTTTCTTTTGTACTTACCTCATCTTCGAAAGTCATGAAGCACATGTTAGCGATTTCATCTTGATCATCACTTTCATTTTGTTCTTCACTTTCGCTATCATTCCAAGTGACTTGAAATGCCTTTTTCTTGAAGTCTTTCCTTTTGTTTGGGTACTCGGCTCTCTTGTGACCGGGTTTGTCACATTCATAGGAAATAATTTTCTTACTCTTTTCTTCTCATTTGTCTTCTTTTCTTTGAAACTTTTTGTTGTTTCGAAAGCCTCTCCATTTTTTATGAGAAGTACTAGATTATCGAGCTCTTCATCACTCATGTTACTTGTTGATGTCTCCTCATCGATCGCCGATTTTAGAGCAATTTGTCGTTTATGGGACAATATCGTATGTTCTTGTGGAAAAAAGATTTTGGGTCACGGATCGTGTCGGGAAGCTAATGGAACACAACGAATGAAGATGTGGACAAAAAGGATGATAAAGGGCAACGTTGCGCAATTGCCTAAGTGCATTTCAAGGAGTTTTCGAGAAGAGCACATTGCAGAGCACAATGATGAAAATTGTGTGTTTTATTCGACATGCGTTGAGGCGCTATGGTTTGGAGGCCGTCCGCCCGATGAGCCAATGCTCAGAGAGGCAAAGGGTGAATATTGGTGTCAAAGGTGGTAAGTACGAGTTACTGCAGGTTTGTGAATGCATGTCCATATAGAGTGGTGTCGTTGTTCTTGCAATGAGACGGATGCGTGTTGATGCGAAACTCACTTCTCGCTATAAGGATGTAAGCGAATTCAAATGGGGAGAATGTCCACAGTGAGAATGCTTATCTCCCAATTCGGCACGGCAAGTACGCTAACAGCTAGGCGCAAGACCTATTTTACCAAATAGTGCACTAATGATATGATCATATGCATGTATTCTCTCTAACATCCTACTCATAGAGTGCGTGTATGCCATTTGTTCGGACTTGTTGGCTTAAGAATGAGGGGAAGACGGCCTTGAGACGTTGTACCTCGGGAGCCAAACTTGCGGTCCGTAAAACCCGGTCATCAAGTCACAAAAGAGGAACTATATATATGTTGTAAATACTATATGTGATTTTAGAAGTAACTAATTTTGCAAATACAAGAAAAATATGATTAAATAAATAACAAAACTTCATATTTTTCTCATTTTTTTACCACCTATTTTTCTTCTTTGGCAGTAGCCAAATTGGTAATTTGAGAGAAGTTCAAAACTAGGGATTTTTTTCGCCCTCAAATATATTTGATAACGAGTCTTTATCAGGTGGGTTATATGTGGGTTGTGGGGCTTTTTATTTTGAGGCCCTACGCCACTACCTAGTTGGCTTTGGCCCATGGTCAGCCCTAACAAGTATATTGAAATAAAAAAATAAAAATACACAATGATTTTTAAATTGTAGCCCTATAGAATCAGTGGTTGCTTCTAGCACATCATATTTTTAGAGTGTCCTCTAAATATTCCCGTTTAATTTCACTACTACGATCATGAAAATACGAACCGGTAAATTACCGTAGAAGTTCTCACGTGGAGAACACAACCCTAAACTCCACTTCTTTACAATTTTCTTTTGCTAAAGCCCACAAGAATAGTTTAATAGAATTCACAAACGAATTTACCACCCTTCTCTCTTTACAAAATCACCAAGAAAGTACATAAAAGAGAGAGAAAACGATTAAGTCAGAATCCCACCAAAAAATGAGTCTCAACCCTAATATGAAGAACCCGTGTAGATTATACACTTATTTGTGATTCTAAATCATGATATTTTATTATGTTTTGGAAGGGGGGCTCACATATAGGGACGGCGCAGAGAAAGAGGGATAGAAGAAAAAAACTGCCGCAGAGAAGGAAAAGAAAAAAAAAAAGAAGAGAAGAAAAGAAAAGGAAAAAAAAAAGAAGAAAGGAGAAAAGAAAGGAGAAAAGGAAGAGAAAGGAAAAAAGTCAAAGGTATAAAGCAGAAAGAGAAAAAACGGCAGAGAAGGAATACAAAGAGAAAAGAAAGAAAAGGAAAGAAGAAAAAAAAGAAAAAGGAAAAGAAACTGTAAACATCAGAAATTTTCACGTTTCGTCAATTTTTGATAATTTTTTTCACATATTTTTGTTTTTATTTTTTCAGTATGAATAACTAATTTTTATATTAGGGAAAACAATTTAATCGACTTGTGATTCTTTATTTATATTCAAGATTTATGTGACTTATTTATTTATGTGTTGGTTTTATTATGAGTTTAATGCATTAAATTACCTGATCAATAATTTGATAATTAAGTGAGTCTCTTACGAATCGAGATGTGAGTTTGAGATTTAGATCATATAATAAAATTCGGTAAATTAGTATAACGTGTAGAAATACATATACTAATTATTGCGATCATAATTGAATTCTTTGAACCAGGGTTTCGTTTAATTAAATTGATTCGTACAAAGATATGAAATTGAATTAGTTAAATAGGCTCAATGAGAACTCGAGATGAGTAAATTGAATACTGTTGACCTATGGTTGATCTTGACCTTAATGTTTTGATTATAACAAACAAGTTCATCTTGTTTACTAACAAATTGAATTGAGTGTTTAAGCTTTCAAAGTTATAAATATTATTATTCACACTCAAATGAAGTACAAGTGAAGGTTAAACAAGCATTCAAGACAAATCATTCGAGATACAAGTCAAAGAGAGGCTCGAAGAGATCAAGAACATTGAAGATAGAGTTATTTATCGAACCTCATTTATATATATAAAGGTAGAACTCGTCAATGTTTAGCAAGTGCATAAAGCTCAAGTATTTCTCATAAATTCATCACTTGCATAAATTATTTTGACATGAGAATGATCTTGGAAAAATGAACATTTATAATATATCAAAAACCTTGAAAAATCATTTTCAAACGTCCCTCAAAAGATCACACTTCAACTTTCAATCAAAAAGTTATACTCCGGTTTTCAATCTCATATTGAGATAGATTTTTGACATAGACGATGATCTAATTTGAAGATGATTTCTGAATCAAAGTTGTAACCCTTTGAGTTAGCTTTCCAACCCATTTTGAATCACCTTAATCGGATATCTGAAGAAAAAGATATGAGCAAAATACTGAAAGCTGTCCGGATAAGGCGTCTGTCCATCCGGACGTCCGGATGGATGAACCGGACATCCGGTTCATCTCAACGGTCACTTTTTTGACCGTTCTGACAAAAGCAACTCTAACGGGAAGTTGGTCATCCAGTTCTGAACCGGACGTCCGGTCGATCGTCCGGATGGACAGAGACCTTGACGTTTTGCAACTGCTATAAATACCAACTCTCTTCCATTCAATTCTAACACTTATTAGAGATATTTTGAGAGAGTTTTTGGTTGAAAATCTATTGAGCTTACATTGATTTATCTTTCAATTCATCTGTTACAAGAATTTCTTGATTGATCCAAACTTGGTTTATCTATTTCATCAAGAAATCAACTTTGCAAGAAAACTTTCGAAACTCATCTATTTTCTATCTTGATAAAAGTTTTCTTTGCCAACACTTGTATTGAAGTGTAAATCTCTCCTCATACTTAACTTGTGTTATTTTGTTAAGAGAGATTATTGGTTAAAAACTTTGATAACAATACAAACTATTTCATCATCCATCTTTTATCAAAGTTTACAACATCAACACTTGAGCTTAATTCATTTGCCATCTATTAAAGTGTTTGCCTCTTTTCTTCTTGTACTCAACCTTGATTTTATCATTCGATAAGAAGAGAAGATTTGTATTGTAAAATTCATTTGAATTGTGGGTCGGTTGTAGTCCCTTAAAGATCAACGTTGTATAAGGTTTGGTGCGCCTTGTTGTAAGTCATCGTGTGGGTCATATCGAGGTCCCGTAAAGCTCGGTATTGTGGGTCGTGTTGAGGTCCCGAAAAGCTCAACGTTGTAAAGGATCGGTACTCCTTGTTGTAAGTTACCATTATAATACAAATTGGTCTTGCTCGTGACGGAGAGCTTGGTAACGGGGACGTAGATCATTGCATTGGATCGAACCCCATTAAATCGGTTTGTTATCTTTACATTATTGCACTTTACTTGAAATTTCTATTTACATTGTGCAATATCATACTTGAATTAAGATAACATATTTGCATATTTACTTATTGTATTATACTTTGCAATTATATCTTGTGTGTTGAATTGTTTTGAGACTAAGCGTCGAAAAAGTTTTGAAAACCAATTCACCCCCCTCTTGGTTAGTTATTCTTGGGCTAACAAATACAATAGAAGAATTCAATCGAACACTACATTAGGTTATAAATCTTGACTTAAGAATAAAAGTGATCAATAGATGAAATTGTTATACCCTAATATTTATCACGTATTTGTTTCTCCAATTATCCGTTGTTTGCAAAAAATTTTTATACTTTCTGTTAGTTTTAGGCAGTGTTCTAAAAGGCACGTCTAGGCGTGGCCAAAACGCAAAGCCAATTGAGTTAGCTTTTTATTTAGCGGTTAACGACAATTGTTGACCGCTAAAGTACGCCTAGACGCAATTATTCGCGCCTTGCCTTTTTTTTTTTTTACAATTTTTTGAAATTAAAAATTATTAAATGTTAATTTCTTCAATTTGTCTTAATTTAAAATCAAAACAACCATTTGAACCTAAAAGTCAAGTGACTAATGAATCTTATTTACGGTAGATAATTTCTTAAGACACCTGAGTTATTAAAAGAAAAATTATTTATTTATCGAATTTGAATCAAAGCTCAAAAATAAAAGTGCACACTGTTACACTCAGAAGACACGGATGATGAATTAGATGAAGAAGATGTTACTGAATTGGAGTCCAATAAAGAATTAGATAAAATTTAAGTTCCTATACTATATACTTACTATTTTGTATTTAAATTTGAAACTTATATTTTTGTTGGAAACTTTGAAAAAAATATATAAAGTTCCTATAAATTTGTTTTAAATGTTTAGAAAATATTATTTTTAATTGATTAAAAATTAAAATAGTATTAAAATAATAAAACGTCTTTTCACGTTTTTTTTACGCATATGTCTCACTTAAGCTCGCCTAGCTCATTGCTCGACCTCCACGCATCGCCACACATTATGCATTTTAGAACCTTGGTTTTAGGTAGTTAGTTTATAAAAGAAAAATAATTTTCACGACTTTTACCATACTTTATTTGTTTACTTTCATCAAATAAGAATTAGAAAAATCTAATTAAAATCTAAAGTATAGTTCTCGTGAGAACGATAATCCGGACTCAAATATCCACTATATTATTTGTTACGATATCATACACTTGCGATATAAAAAACGCAACACCCACTAGAAGCTGCAATCTAAAGTTCAAACTTGGTCACGTGGCTTGATCTCCTTAAAGGCTTATCAACAAGTAATAAAACGTGCCCCCAAAATTGTCACAACTTTGTATAGGCGACAATATAATTTTGAGAATTAAAAACCATAGTTCTATATTATAAGGAGCATAAAATCGTAGTAAAGAAAAAAGACATAAAATAACAAGGAATATTTATAAAAGTTCACAGCTATACTGTCTTTCCTAGTTGTGGTAATTCACTAGGATGAAAAAAGCTTAAAAGAAAAAAACCTTGTACCATATCTTCTCTAATCTATCGACCTTTTTGACTATAATGAAGCACTTGTTTGATGCCCATTAAAAAGATTTTTTTTTTTTTTTTTTTTTTTTTTTTTTTTTTTTTTTGGTTGGAGAAAATGAGTTTGGAAATATAATTTTTTTTGGAGAATTTGTGGTTAAAAAGTAACAAAAAGTTTTGAATTTATGTACAAAATATTTTATTGTGAGAATGTATGGTTAAAAATGAGTTCTACAGAAAAAGAGTTTTTAAAGAATTGTAAACAGAGAAATAAACTCTAATGACGACTCTTTATTTATAAGAAAAATTAAGCCAACACTGAAATTATAAGTATGAAATTTAATTATCTCCAAGGAGTCTTTGAACTTGTTAAGTGGAATCACCTTTATACTAGCATCAGCCACATTACACTGAGTTAAAAAAAATTCATATTTAATAACATCTCTATTGAAATAAAACTTAACATCTATATGTTTTGATATGTTACGAAGATTGGATTTTTACTCAAATATATAGAAATTTGACTGTTAGAGCATAGCTCTACCTCTTTACCTAATTCCCCCACCAATCCCTTAAGCTATATCCCTTCTTTTACGGCATCTTTAGCAGCGATATATTCTGCTTCTGTTGAGAAAATGATCACAAGTTTTGTAATTGAGATTTCCAAATATAAGAAGTAGATTTCTTGTTATTCATGTTACTAGCAAAATTAGAGCCTACATAGCCTCTGAATTCAAGTCCATTTATGTTTTTCTTGAATATTAGACCAAGTTTTTGAGTTTCTTTCAGATATTTCATCAAATATTTCAAGTCATCCCAATGTAATTCACTAGGATTACTCGTATATTTAAAAAACAGAACCAGCAATTCTTCCCTTCCAATTTTTTATCAAATGTAATTCAAACCTTTGTTGTAAATGTTCTATTAGTTCAAGATTATGCTTTGTCTTTGAATTTGGTGTTTGATTGATCAATGATATATGCAAGTTTGGCTAATTTCATAAAATTAGCTTGGCGCTCGAGCTTCAAACTTGTCCGGCCGAAGATTGTTTTCTTGATTTCACACGATTTTTGATGTTATTCCATTGTTAGGACTATTATTAAAGTTTGACATGTAACTCTATATATAGTTAGTTCTTCTTCATAATTAGAATAAGTTAGACTTCATTACAATTATAAAAAAGCACAATCTTTGTAATTCTTTCTCCTTTATAATAAATTCTCAAATCCTCTGTCAATTTCTTTTATTCTTCTTGTCTTGTGATTGTTTCTTTATATCGTGACATCTTACTTCTTCTATTCCAAACAAGTGGTATCAACATACATAATTCTTGTTCAGATTCGAACAATTACGATGGATTTTTAAATATATGCCATGAAAAAGACAATAGTTACCTCTTCTATTCTTTTTCTTAGTGCATAAAAGTTCTTTCTGCTGATGGCTCTAAAAGTACCAACGATTGTAGCAGACTCTGGAATGATATTAAATGAATTCCCTCCTTGTATGATTGTAACCGAAACCACCTGAAATGTCCAATAATATATAACAGGAAATCCAGAAGTAAATCTTACTCTTCAGATAGTAAAGACAGTAATAGAAGAAAAAAATAAAATTAACATCTTATTTTATGTACTGTCCAATCCTCCTGTAATACTGCATATGAAAATATGTAATAAAGTACCTGAGAATCCAAAGGGTCGGTTTCCCTAGAAACAATGTTCTGTAAGCTAATTATAGAAGTTGAAGCAGCCAAAATGGGGTCAATGGATTCGTGTGGAAAAGCCGCATGAGCCCCCTTCCCCCGGATTATGGCTTTGAAGCTTCCACATCCGGCCAGGAAAGGTCCCGGACGTGAAGCAACAGTACCACTCGGGTACCTATTGAACATGTGCAATCCAAGGATTGCATTGACATTATCAAGTACTCCTTCGCGTATCATTTCCTTTGCACCTTCACCATTTTCCTCAGCCGGTTGAAATATTAGATTAACAGTTCCCTTCAATGAATGTATTAATGTTTTAGAAATCTAGGAATCCAATGCGTTTGTCATTAGACTCATATGTAGGATGTCATGCCTAAGTTTCTCTACAATGTCACATGTACTTTGTTTTTCTTTGTTAATATGATTATGCCACTTTACAGAAAGAATTGACAAATGCACTTATATAGATGGAGCGGCGACACAAGATGATTGAATAGAAAAACTGATTGTATTTTAAACAATCTAATAATATAATGGGTCTCAATATATATATATAGATGATTTATTGTTGGAGGGGGGATTCATGTACAGGGACGATGCGAGAAAGAGGGACAGAAGAAAAAAATTGCCGCTAAGAAGGAAAAGGAAAAAAGAGAAGAGAACGAGGAAAGAAAATAATTTCTAAAAGGCGTTAGGCGTGGCTAAAACGCCAAGTCAAGTGGGTTAGCTTCCTATTTAGCGATCAACGACAATTGTTAACCGTTAAAGCGCGCTTAGACGCAATTATGAGCGATGCGCCTTTTTTGAAATTAAAAATTATTAAATGCTAATTTCTTCATTTAATTTAAAATCAAATCAATCATGTGAACCCAAAAATCAAGTGACCAATGAATCTTATTTACGGTAGATAATTTCTTAAGACACCCGAGTTATTAAAAGAAAAATTATTTACTTATCGAATTTGAACCAAAGCTCAAAAATAAAAATGCACACTGTCACTCTCAGAAGACATGGTGGATGAATTAGATGAAGAAGATGTTACTGAATTGGAGTCCGATAAAGAGTTAGATAAAATTTAAGTTTCTATACTATTTACTTACTATTTTGTATTTAAATTTGAAACTTATATTTTTGTTGGAAATTTTTTAAAAAATTTATAAAGTTCCTATAAATCCGTTTTAAATATTTTGTAAATATTATTTTTAATTGATTAAAAATTAAAATAATATTAAAATAAGAAAACGTCTTTTTACGCTTTTTTACCCATATGTCTCGCCTAGCCCATAGCTCGGCCTCCACGCATCGCCACATTACACATTTTAGAACCTTGGTTTTAGGTAGGTACTTTATAAAAGAAAAATAATTTTCACGACTTTTACCATACCTTATTTGTTTACTTTCATTAAATAAGAATTAGAAAATCTAATTAAGATTTAAAGTATAGTCCTCGTGAAAACGATAATCCGGATTCAAAGGTTCACTATATTACTTGTTACGATATCGTACACTTGCGATATAAAAAACGCAACACCCACTAGAAGCTCCAATCTAAAGTTCAAAATTGGTCCACGTGGCGTGATCTCCTTAAAGGCTTATCAACAAGTAATAAAACGTGCCCCCAAAATTGTTACAACTTTGTATAGGCGACAATATAGTTTTGAGAATTAAAAACCATAGTTCTATATTATAAGGAGCATAAAATCGTAGTAAAGAAAAAAGACATAAAATAACAAGGAATATTTATAAAAGTTCACAGCAATACTGTCTTTCGTAGTTGTAGTATTCAGTAGGATTAAAAAAAAAAAAAAAAAAAAAAAAAAAAAAAACCTTGTACCATATCTTCTCTAATCTATCTACCTTTTTTACTATAATTAAGCACTTGTTTGATGCCCATTAAAAATTGATTTTTTTGTTGTTGGAGAAAATGAGTTTTGAAATATAATTTTTTGTAGAATTTGTGGTTAAAAAATAACAAAAAATTTTGAATTTATGTACAAAACATTTTATTGTGAGAATGTATGGTTAAAAATGAGTTCTACAGAAACAGAGTTTTTAAAGAATTGTAAACAGAGAAATAAACTCTAATTACGGCTATTTATTTATAAGAAAAAATTAAGCCAACACTGAAATTATAAGTATAAATTCAATTATCTTCAAGGAGTCTTTGAACTTGTTAAGTAGAATCACCTTTATACTAGCATCAGCCACATTACACTGAGTAAAAAAAAATTTAATAACATCATTTTTTCAATAACAAAATAAAACTTAACATCTATATGTTTTGATATGTTACGAAGATTGGATTTTTACTCAAATATATAGCAATTTGACTGTTAGAGCATAGCTCTACCTCTTTACCTAATTCCCCCACCAATCCCTTAAGCTATATCCCTTCTTTTACGGCATCTTTAGCAGCAATATATTCTGCTTCTGTTGAGAAAATGATCACAAGTTTTGTAATTGAGATTTCCAAATATAACAACCATATAGGCAGAAGTAGATTTCTTGAAAATTAGAGCCTACATAGCCTCTGAATTCAAGTCCATTTATGTTTTTCTTGAATATTAGACCAAGTTTTTGAGTTTCTTTCAGATATTTCATCAAATATTTCAAGTCATCCCAATGTAATTCACTAGGATTGCTCGTATATTTAAAAAACAGAACCAGCAATTCTTCCCTTCCAATTTTTTATCAAATGTAATTCAAACCTTTGTTGTAAATGTTCTATTAGTTCAAGATTATGCTTTGTCTTTGAATTTGGTGTTTGATTGATCAATGATATATGCAAGTTTGGCTAATTTTATGTTCTGGAAGATGAAACAATGTCTTTCATTTCTTCTTATCTCCCATTTCCGAATTGCCATTTCCTTTACTTTCTTTCGCTTATCAATTTGCTGAAATGATTAACACTGTTATTTCAGAAAATCCCTTTAAAAGTTGATAAAAGTTTTCTTTCTTCAAGTCTTTGGCCCTCAGTCACTGCTTGCATTCTTAGATGTTCTGGATCATAAGATCGCAATAGTAGTGTTGACACCAAAGAAGGTGAAATCTCTATCCGTTTCCTTGCATTACACTTCTAGATTTCTAAGTTTCAATGGCACATTTGATATCTTAATTGCTTGGTAAAGATAGCAATTTTCAAAGAATTCTTTCATCTTGCAGTGAAGCTCCCCCACCCCCCCAGAGAGATTTTTCTTAACAGCTAGAAATAATTTCACCACCTTCTCTAACCGGGTGTTGATCAAGTAATTGATGATCCATGCCTAATTATGATATCAATTGATCGATCGCTTATCGATTTTTTTAAAAAAAATAGAAGATTATCGAATTCTCGTTAGGAATCTTGACCTCCAATTTGAGTTTTTGAAAAACTAGACCAGTAAAAACATAGGATCATGGCAATTAATTTCTTCTTTTTCTATTTCTCATGTTTTACCGTCTTTACATAGACAATAAAACCACTAATTCTTAAAAAATAGACATACTAACCTCTTTACATTTATAACACCAGATATCAATGAATATGAACATGACCCTCTAACTACCTAGACTCTTTCAAACCAAAATATCTAATAAATAAGATTATAAAAGTATAAAAATTAAAAATACTAAAAAAATAACAATCCTAAAACTAAAAATTGGCTCATAACAAATCGAAAATTGCACTTTTTAGCATTCGTCTCTCAATATTGAAAGAATCGAAAGGTTATTGTTATAATCAGAGTCTTCCTCCATGGTCGACTCTATGATCATCGTGCTTTTGTGTCAATTTATTGCACTAGAACTTTCATTTGTTTCTTTTATATCCACCGTCTTGAAGAACAATTGTCGACAGGGTTGTATGTCTTCATCATGTACATAGGGGATTTATGAATCTCAAAACATAGCTGAACTCTAGTACCAATATAATATGAAATAGCACGAAAAAATAACACATCTAAAACGATGGTCGATTCATAGAATACCGAGAAATTTAAGTTAATAATTCGTTGATTCTACTACGATTTCCAATAATAAACGAAATTGATAAAATTTCAAGTTTTTTTTTAATAAGAAAAAAAATCCTAGATGAACAGTATTGCAGCAACATGTTTAAAGCTAATCATCGTACCCTAATTAAAATTACAATCCTGGACCTAAACTTTCAATAAAATATAAATTAGTTAAGTTCTATCTATAAGATGAAACATATAATTAAATAAAAACATTGCACTTAAATAAATAAAGTACTAAACGCAGTTAGCTCATCAATACGTTTCAAAAGAGTCCTCTAATAATAATGACAGCATTTGGTAAAATTTACTATGTAGGAAAAAGCAAATGTGGCGTGAATTGCAGCTCCAATAGGAAGTACATCCTCATCAATAGTATGGTAAGGATTGTGGGGAGGATAAACAGATCCAGCCTTCTCATTTCTTGTTCCCAGCAGAAGAAATGATCCTGCTACCTTTTCTAAGTACACTGCAAAATCTTCACTAGCCATGAAAGTAGGAGCTAATTCAGTGTTCCCTTCGCCTACAACCAAACTCGAGATTTTTTGTACATGTTCGTATATGCTCTCGTCATTTATCGTCGGGGGGAGATTAGGAAGTCCGGCTCCGTCAAATTCAATCTCAGCCGAGCACCGGTGTACTGCTGATTGCCCTTTTATAACCTATCAAGTGCAAGAGAAATCCTAAAGATATTATTGCTAGTCATTATTACTGTTAAGTTTGATCTAAATTCGATTGAGTATTTGTGGATTTAATGGATTGGACTTTGAAGAGATCAAAATATGAACTAAGAAGGAAAAGACGCTGCATTTCAACTAGCTTACTGCTCGAGTGGCGGGACGGAATTTTCAGCTAAGAGTTACTTGGCGTTTGAGCGGCGCACCTGCCGCTCGCTTCCCGCGAGCTTGGCGCTCGAGCTTCGTACTTGTCCGGCCGAAGATTGTTTTCTTGATTTCACACGATTTTTGATGTTATTCCATTGTTAGGACTATTATTAAAGTTTGACATGTATCTCTATATATAGTTAGTTCTTCTTCATAGTTAGAATAAGTTAGACTTCATTACAATTATAAAAAAGCACAATCTTTGTAATTCTTTCTCCTTTATAATAAATTCTCAAATCCTCTGTCAATTTCTTTTATTCTTCTTGTCTTGTGATTGTTTCTTTATATCGTGACATCTTACTTCTTCTATTCCAAACAAGTGGTATCAACATACATAATTCTTGTTCAGATTCGAACAATTACGATGGATTTTTAAATATATGCCATGAAAAAGACAATAGTTACCTCTTCTATTCTTTTTCTTAGTGCATAAAAGTTCTTTCTGCTGATGGCTCTAAAAGTACCAACGATTGTAGCAGACTCTGGAATGATATTAAATGAATTCCCTCCTTGTATGATTGTAACCGAAACCACCTGAAATGTCCAATAATATATAACAGGAAATCCAGAAGTAAATCTTACTCTTCAGATAGTAAAGATAGTAATAGAAGAAAAAAATAAAATTAACATCTTATTTTATGTACTGTCCAATCCTCCTGTAATACTGCATATGAAAATATGTAATAAAGTACCTGAGAATCCAAAGGGTCGGTTTCCCTAGAAACAATGTTCTGTAAGCTAATTATAGAAGTTGAAGCAGCCAAAATGGGGTCAATGGATTCGTGTGGAAAAGCCGCATGAGCCCCCTTCCCCCGGATTATGGCTTTGAAGCTTCCACATCCGGCCAGGAAAGGTCCCGGACGTGAAGCAACAGTACCACTCGGGTACCTATTGAACATGTGCAATCCAAGGATTGCATTGACATTATCAAGCACTCCTTCGCGTATCATTTCCTTTGCACCTTCACCATTTTCCTCAGCTGGTTGAAATATTACATTAACAGTTCCCTTCAATGAATGTATTAATGTTTTAGAAATCTAGGAATCCAATGAGTTTGTCATAGACTCATATGTAGGATGGCATGCCTATGTTTCTCTACAATGTCACATGTACTTTGTTTTTCTTTGCTACTTTGCCGGAAAGAAATGACAAATGCACTTATAGATGGAACACTGAACAGTGACACAAGATGATTGAATAGAAAAACTGATTGTATTTTAAATAATCTAATAATATAATGTCATGTGGCATTATTAACTATTTATTCAAACTTTTGTGATAATGTAGCATGATTGTTGTTAATAAACTGATCGAATAAGTAGAATGGACACCGATAGGTGACATTAAATACGATGCGACATGTATATATTAACTTAAATTTTTTAAAATTTTAAGTTCATATATTATACCTTTATTTTTAAATATTCTAATATAGGATAAGGCACATGTCACGTCGAACAACCGTCTCAGAAATATATCTAAAAATATATAAAATTTAAGACAGGGCATGTGGCTTGTTGGACCCATATCTTGGAATAACCATATCATGAAGTGTCTAAGAAGTGACAGTGTGCAGCACGACATAATAAAGTATATGTTGGATACGTACTCTAACAAGAGTGTCCATGCATAATAAGTAGGAGTCAATCTCAAATCCATTATTTAGTGGTTAAACGAGATCAGTTATTTACCTGCAAATGATTTCTGAGTTGTTGCAGTATTCTTGCAGCACCTAAAAGCATAGCTGTGTGCGCATCATGTGCACAGGCATGCATTTTGCCATCCACCTGACTTTTGTGCTCCCATTCCCTCATTTCCTACAGTGGATAATAGATATTTACCAAAAATTAATTTTTCTGGTGATTTTAGTTTAATTTTTTTGTAAAATAGTATTATAAAATCATAATACGAGGTAAGTACTGGTAAGCTGTTAACTTTAAACTTGACGAATTTGTAATTGACTATATAAAATCTTTTTCGATTAGTCAGTTCAATTTACTGCTAAATATATGTTCTAAAAAAAGAATTTGTCATGCAACGGACCTGAATAGGCAGAGCATCCATATCTGCTCTTAGAGCAACAAAGGGAGGAGAACCAGAGCCAATGGTTCCAACTACACCAGTCCGTGCCACCGGCCACTGGTATTTAACTCCCATTCGATCAAGCTCGTGCCTTATCAGAGAGCTCGTTGAAAATTCTTCGAAAGCAAGTTCAGGGTTCTCATGAATTTTCCTTCGTATCATCTTCATCCATTTCACAGTCTCCGGCTCATTCGCCAACCTTATTACATGCTCTGCCAATGAAGAATTATGTTCTTGCAGAAATGGATTTAAGCAGCATTCATGAAAACTAAGTTGCAAACAACAAGAGAAAGACACAACTGTAAATAGTATTAGGATACTAAATTGAAGAATTTCCATATTTTCGTTGAAAAAAAATGGCAAGAAATACGAATATGATGTCTGATTCAAATGGAAATTTATTCGTTTAATAGTACATGTGGTCCTATATGGATTATGGAGACAGCAAGTTGAGGAGGCTAAGATTTCACGTCAAATACTAAGCTCATATTTGAATCATCAGAAAAACATGTATTACTACTGGCATATTGACTGGTCAATTCCACATTTTTGTTTTCATTAATTTTTTTATATGTCGTTAAATTTATAAAAAGAATCGTATTATCTACAAGCTTAGACAACATGGTTATTTATTTATAAATTTCACTTATCAAACATTCTACAAAATGACATATTCTACATGTAAAGTGCATGTTAAGAATATTTTTAAAAAATTCTTAAATAATATTTTTATTAATGTCAATACTTAACCAGAATATTAAATAATATCAATTCAACGTGAGATCATGACCTACACGTCTTCACAGTCTAGCCACAAATTTATGTGAACCTGGTAGATTTTGTACAACCTTGGGCCCTTGATTGGAAAAAGAAATATCTAAGGGGGTGTTTGAGTCCCATTATTTTTGAATAATGTATTTTGGAATAGTAGGTTGATGGAGAATGTGTGGTTAAAAAAGAAATTTTTTTATTTGCGTGTAATATTATTTTAATGAAAAATGTGTGGTTGAAAAGAAGAAAAAGAAAAATTTATTTTGGAATAAATGGGAATCAAACATCCCATAAATATTCATAAAAAATCTTCGAGGAATTTAAAGTTGATATTTGAAGTACTTTTTTTGTTTGTTTTGTTTTTTTGGTATCGAGTGATTGTAAACCAATATTTTCTTTCTCGAATCCTTCTAGTGAGATTCAAACTTGCAACTATTTAGTATGGCCAAAAACTTCGGCTACTTATTTAATTGATCTTAATTATATATATCTGTATAGCTAATTGTTTACAACAAGTTACAAAACAGTAATTTAGAAAAAGATTTAGCAACTCAATACTGTAAATTTTCCATAAAACAAATAAATAAGAACTACTAATCAGGGGAGGAGGTAGGGGGTCCCCCCCCCCACCCACCCACCCACAATATTTTGAATTTTTTTTAATTAATTAATTAAAAAAAAATTTAATTTTATGAAGGGGATAAAGTAGATATTCTAAATATTTGAAAAATCATTTCATGAATTTCATAATGTGCTTATTTTTTGGAGTACTGAGATTTCAGATTCTCTATTAGGGTGTTTGTGTGAGAGACCTTTTATTGTAGGAGAGTACAATACTTTAAACTCGCTTACAGATATTAATTGAACGAGAATGCTAAAATTTTGGATTTTTCAGCCATAAAAATTAAAATGCACTATGCATA
The DNA here is from genome assembly GCA_019097785.1 of Fraxinus excelsior. Lineage (NCBI taxonomy): Eukaryota > Viridiplantae > Streptophyta > Magnoliopsida > Lamiales > Oleaceae > Fraxinus > Fraxinus excelsior. Next base: position 13,420,944 of record CM032629.1, read on the forward strand.
TATGCCCAAGTCATAACTTCTAATTTTGAAGTTTAATCCAATAGAATTGTAAGCGTCGAGAAAATAATTGTCGATTACCAACATATTTTCATGAACGCAATACTATATTTTAAGTTTTCAACTAATGTACATTAATTTATATTATTTTGTTTCATTTCTTCATCATAAAGTACTAATTTCCCTTATTTTAATAGATAATATTTTTTTGGGGACCCTTTCAACTCTATGACCCTCCTACTTCGACGGGCTGGCTCTGCCCCTGCTACTAATTGTGCAGTTGGTTAGACTCAGAGAATGAAAATAAATTGGCTCACTTAGACATCGTCACATTGACAATGAGAACCGATCTGTAATATTTTTACAAGTGCAGTATATTCTATAGAGGGAATTGCACTACGTGGCAATTTTGGCTTTGCATTTTTAAAAATGTTACTGTTTCAAATTTTTTACAAGATTGTCATTTTTGCTCTTCTAGAAAATTTAAATACCTTACATGTCCTTGAGTTGACAACATAAAAATGTCGTACAAAAAGTGGGAAAAAATCTAACAATTGATCATCTCACAATTGTACTTGAAAGTTTTGGAAAAAAAAAATTGAAAACCCTAAAACCAAACCACGATTCAATCGATTGGGCTTTGCTTAATCAAGACCCAAAAAAATGGCCCGAGTTCATTAAGATGTACAAGGACTATTTGGTAAATAAATCTGAACTTGGCCTATTTCATCTTCATTCTAGAAAAGACCCTAGAACCACTGATTACTTTGGATCTCTATCGACTTCCGGGTAAGCGGCTAAGCCATTCAACGTCGTCCTCCACTTTCCTCCACCGAACACATTCATACCGAAAGACACGGACGGATGTGGAGGGGGACATGGGGGTCACCTGACTCCCCAACTTTTGGGAAATATATATATTGTTTTATTTATTTATTTATTTATTTCTCCTAGTTCTCCTTTCTCTCTCTGCGTGTTAGTCTATCAGTGAACCTTTGTTTTCTTGATTTTTTTCCTTTTGGTCAAGAGCTTGAGATGGGTCGTTGAGCTAATCCTTTTAATGATTTGATCCGTGCATTATGATGAACATTTTTATTTTCATGATTATAAATTTCACATTTATACATAATTTCACATTTTTTATTTTAGTCTTTAATTTTTTTTGCAGAATATTGCTTGTCATCTCTTTCCCCTCCTATCCGAATCTAATTTTAAATGTGGGTTTCAGCTTGGGCCATGAAAAGGAACATTATAGTGATTTTTATTCTTCATTTAATTAATTTTTAATTATCCTGCAAAAGTGTTAGATTGGCCGGTGCTAATTGTGTGGGTATGGTTAGGGGTGTCCAAAATATCCGAACCGAACCGAGCGGTTCTTCATAAGTTAAAAGATCCGAACGGGTACCCGAATCGAGAACCGAAAAGTTTGGGTCGGGTCTCCGGTTTAGGTCAAGAATCGAAGAACCGAATGAGACCCGAAACTAAATAATTTTTTTATATTTTTTTATTAAATTAATTAAATTAAATTATTTTTTCTAAATAAATTAACAAATTAATTAAATAAATAAAATCTAAGAAATAAAATTAAAGAGTTTGATTGGCCCCAAAATAAAAATACTCCCAAGCCCAGCCCAAAAAGAAAAGGCCCAATAAACCCCCCTCCCCCCCACCCCACAGTCTTCATTCTTCTTCAGTTCTTCTCGCCTCTTCAGTCTTTGCGCCGCCTCTTCACGAATCACGCCTCTCGCCTCTCTACTCTCTGCATAAGTTTAAACTCGCTGTTTGTAGCTTTAATCTCGCCATTTCCTCTTCACCAATCACTCTCTTCACCATCGCTACATCAACGGTCAACCGCCACCGCTACTCTCAACCCTCAGCCACCGTCCGTCACCAAATCGCCGGCTTACCATTCCGCGTGATTCTACTCTACTTCCAATCACTTTTCTCTCTCTCAGGTATATTGCTATAGTGTATGTATTCAGTATTTTGGAGCTTGATGTTGAAACTGAAATATTATAACTACTGACTTTACCAATACCGTGTTTGAATGTTTCAATTCTGATAATTTAACAATTAATTCATAGTATTGTATAATTGTATAAGAAATCAATTGAGATTGGAAATTGGAATTTAACTGATTGGTGAAATTGATTGAGGTGCTGGTGGATTGGGCGAAGTGAAAGTGGTGGGTTGAAAAAGGCTGCTGGAGAGGGGAGACGGTTGAGTCGAGGTGGAGAGAAAGCTGGAAACGGTGTAAGGACCAAAGAAAATGGTATTTGGGCTGGATTTGAGGAGTTTGGGGTTGGGCTAGACTTCTGTATAGGGAATGGGCTACATGATTTATGTGGAATGGACCAGACTTGGTGAACTTGGGGTGTGGGATTGTGTGGATATTGAGCTTGGTTATTGGTATAATAGAGGTATGTAGGGTTGGAATTTTGTAGTGGACAGCAACAACGCAGGCAACAATAACTATCGAACAATTTTTTTTATTTTATTCATTTTTGTTGTGGAAACTTAAAACAGCACTGACATAATCAACTAATTGCTAGTCGGTGAACAGTTTCGACGATCTCTTCATCTTTTTTTCTGGGCTGGGATCCAACTAATGAAAAAAAAGAACAGAACAAAAAAAAAAAATTGATGTTGCCCCTTTTTTTTTTTTGGTTGGTGTTTTAGTGATGGTGGTTATTGGCTTTTGTAAGGAGTGGATGGAAACGGGTGGTGATTTCTTGGACTTGAGAACGAAGGATGTTAAATTATCAATTGATTTATTATACAATTTCTAAATTAGTTTCACCAATCAATTTCAACCCAATTTCACCAGTCTTTACTATTCCTAATTGATTGGTGAAATTGGAATTCGTTCAATTGAGATTGTTTAAGGGATTAAGGCATTAAGCCATTTGATTTCAACCCCAGATTGAGAAAATTATGCAGCCATTTGGATTCCCATTTGTTTAAATATGTTTTTTTGCAGCCTCAACTTCCATTTGTTTTTCACCTGCAAGAACAAATTAGAAAATCCAATTTTTTTAAATAATATATAAATTGGAGATGCATCAAGTTATTGGTGACAAAGCCATACCATTTGTCATAAAATTTGGTACCTTATAGAGTTGAGGATCACCTAACATTTTCTATCGTGTACTTTATTGTTTGCAGCTTGTATTAGCTCCAATTTGGATGCTCAAATGGAAGACAAGAAACAGAATGTTGAGAGGTCAGAAATATGAAATTATTTCACTAAGGTACTTGGTGGGGAAAGAGCAAAATGTAATTATTGTGGGAAGACATTTAAGGCGGATACTAAATCTGGAACTTCTAGTATGTGGAAGCACTTAAAAACTTCTTGTTATGCATATAAGAACATAACGATTAATGAAAACCAAACAATACTCACTTGAGAAAACAATGATGTTGGTATTATGTCTGTAGTGTTTGATAAAGAAAGGTGTAGAAAAGCATTGGTTAAGATGATTATTATTGATGAATTGCCTTTTTCTTTTGTAGAAGGTGTGGGTTTTAAGGAATTTGTACATCAACTTTGCCCTAGATTTGAGGTTCCTTCTCGACAAACGATTGCTAGAGATGTGCTCCATCTCTACCATGAAACAAAGGAATCATTGAGAATTAAATTCATTAATGATAGACAAAGAATTTCTTTAACGACTGATTGTTGGACATCAATTCAAAACATCAATTATATGGTAGTCACAGCACACTTCATTGATAGAAGTTGGAAACTGCATAAGAGGATATTAAGCTTCTCCGTTGTTCCAAATCATAAAGGAGAGACAATTGAGAAGCTTATTGAAAACTGTCTACTTGATTGGGGCATAGAGCGTGTTGGTACCATTACTGTAGACAATGCTAGTACAAATGATGCAGCGATCATTTATGTGAAAAACAAGTTGAAGAATTGGAAAACTGATGATGTTATGATTTTAGGTGGCTCTTATATGCATGTACGTTGTTCAGCACAAATAGTCAATTTGATTGTTAAAGATTGGTTGAAAGAGTTCAATCCAACTATAGACAGTATTCGTAATGCGGTAAAATATTTTCGATCATCTCCTTCCTGATTACAGAAATTTAAATGTTGTATTGAAAGGGAAAAGATTGCATGTAAAAAACTTGATGTTTTGGATGTGCCTACTAGATGGAATTCAACATTCTTAATGTTAGATAGTGCATTGAATTTTGAAAAAGCTTTCGAAAGAATGGAGGAAGATGATGGATTTTATTGTAAATATTTTGATGAGACTGAAGGTGGAAAAGCAAAGGAGGGTCCACCTACAAGTTATGATTGGGAGAGGGCTAGAAAATTTGCCAAGTTTCTAAAAACCTTTTATGATGTCTCATTGAAGTTTAGTGCTTCATTGAGTGTTACTTCCAATATTTACTTTCATGAAATTTGTAAAATTGAGCAAATTTTGAGGAAAATGGGTGATAAGCAAGATTATTTGCTAAGTAGTATGGCGAATAGCATGAAGATTAAGTTTGACAAATATTGGGGCAATGTTGATAAAGTAAACAGTATTTTAATTGTAGTTGTTGTGCTTGATCCTAGGTATAAGTTGGAGTTTGTTGTACATTGCATTGGTATCTTGTATGATTGTGTGAAGGTTGAAGCCACAAAAAATGAGGTCATGAAATTATTGTATGCTTTGTATAACCAATACAAAGGATGGCATTGTTCAAAAAATGGAGCTAGTGGAAGTGGAAGTGTTGGCGCTGAATTTAATGATGGAGCCACTTTGTTGGAGTGTTCAGATGATGATGATTGGGATGATTGTAATTTTGATTTTGGGTACAAGGAAATGAAAACTAGCAAAAAAGATTTTTCTGGAAAAGATGAGGTACAACGATATCTAATGGAACCCACCGAAGATGCTACTGATGGAGATTTTAACATTTTACATTGGTGGAAGATTAATAAATCAAGATTTGAATTTTTATTTGAGGTTGCAAGGGATGTTCTTGCCATTCCTGTATCTACAGTTGCTTCTGAGTCAGCATTTAGTACTGGAGGGCGCATTCTTGATCCATTTAGGAGTTCTTTAACTCCTAAAACAGTTGAAACCTTAATTTGTACACAAAACTGGCTAAGAGAAGATTCTAGACTCTTGAAAGTTTCCCAAGATAAAATTTGCATTGAAGAAATATAGTTCTATGAGAGCATTGAGACATGTAATAGATATATATTATATTTTTTTTTATCAAATCTTATTAGTTGAATATTTTTTTAATTTATTTGTTTGTTAATTGTGCTTTTTCAATTCTTGTAGAGTTTTTTGCCATGGCAAGTCAACCAATAGCAATTGATGATTAAATCAAATAGTTGGTAAGTATTAATATCTACTTTTTGGTATTTGTATGCATTGAATTAATGTTATTCGACATCTAGTTATTTTTATATATTTGAATTTGGCTACGTTAATTTGTATACGTTACAAATGAAATGTCATTAGTTATATTTATGTAGTGTTGCTGTAAATGTTAAAAAATTTAATTATGGTACGGAACCGAACCGAACCCGAACGGTTCCATAATTATATTTGGACCCGACGGGTCATTTATTAAATACCCGAAAATTCTAGAACCGAGCAGAACCGAACCGAACTGACCCACGGACACCCATAGGTATGGTTAGAATTTGGGTGTTGGGTGCCACTGAAATTCTTTGTTGAAGTAATTGAGAAATTCTAATTGAAGTGCACGTCAGGAGGAGTTCAATTTGAAATGCTATTGAAGTCTTATTTAAGTTGAAATTTATTTGGAAACCCTATTAGGAGTTGAAATTTGTATTGGACTTGAGTCGTCGTATTTTCGTTAGCCTACCACTAACTGGCTGCTCGAGCAACACCTGCAGGTTTTCTCCTGAGACTTATCGTTTGCCTGGCACTCGAGCGACGGATCGTCACTAGCTTCACACATTTTTTGACATTCTATTTCAATTATAACTCATCTATTAGAGTTTGGCGTTCAATACACGTTCCTCATAAATATTAGGTTCTTCTATACAATTTTGTAGTATGAGAAAAATGATTACTAGTTTTTGAGATCATTGTAATATTTCTTCGTCTTTATTATTTGTGGTGAAATAAAATCTCCTAATTCATCTACCATATTTTCTTATCTTTTATTCTTTTGCTGCTAATCAAATACTTCATTATTGTGCCATATAACTTCAACATCTTAACCTGGTGGTTGGTTCTATATCAAGTGGTATCGAACGATACGAGATTCTTGAATTCCCAATAATTGGTATTAGAGATTTCGGGCATAATTAACACAACAAGTGGTATCAGAGCAATTATGGTATCTTTTTGTTTTACAACAAGTGGTATCAGAGCATAGGTTCAGTAGTTTCGCAGAGCGTAATGTTTGATTTGTTCGAGGTTTTTGTTATTGATGACTTCCATGAATTATGACATTTCGCTTTTAGATTGGAGCACTAGATTTTCACTATAGCAGGTTAAGATGCGTGCAGTACTTGCACAACAGGATTTTAATGATACGTGGCTAGGAATTGACAAGATACCTGCAATTTTGACCGCGGAGGAGAAATTATGGAAGAATAAGAAGACAGTTTCTCACATTTATTTTCATCTATCGAATACCATTTTTTAGGACGTTTTGAAGGATGGTTCAGTAACTGCTTTATGGTTGAAGTTGGAACAATTGTGCATGACTAAAAATTTGATAAGCAAATTGCATCTCAAGCAGCATTTATATTCTCATCGAATGGCAGAAGGAGGATCATTGGAAGATTACCAGGTTGTATTTAAGGAGATAGTCGTTATTTTGGAAATGTTGGAAGTAAAGTATGATGATGAAGATTTGACCTTGATCATATTGTATTCGTTGTCCATTTCGTTTTCTTCATTTAGAGACACGATTTTGTATAGTCACAATATTCTCACCATAAAGGAGGTGTATGATACTTTATTTTCAAAAGAGAAGATGAAACATCTGATGTCTCAGGCCAAAGATGGAGAAGACCTCGTTGCTCATGGTGGTTTGGAAGGGGCAGATCGAAATCTAAATTCAGTAATCAGATTTTTAACTATTGCAAAAATAAGGGGCATGTAGAATAAAGAAAGGTTGGCTGCCAGTCGATATAGGAAGCAATCAGAGACTTCAGGTGAAATAGATCTCACAGAGAACATTGTAAGTGAGGGAGATCTCTTGGTTATTTCTGACATCAAGTCTAAACCAGATGAGGATTGAATTTGGATTCAGCGTGTGTGTTTCATATGTGTTCTAATAAGAACTTGTTTACTACATATGAAACTGTTTTCAAAAGTGTCGTGGTTATGGGAAACAACATACCTTGTTGGGTTGCTAAAATTGGTACGGTCAGATTGAAGCTATTGGAATGGACAACTAGAACACTTGCCAATTTTGACATGTTCCGAATTTGAAGAAGAATCGCATCTCTTTGTCTATCCTTGAATCAAATGGCTATGAGTTCTTTAGTGGAGGTGGAGGTGGAGCTTTGAAGGTTTGTAAGGATGCTCAGGTTGTACTAGATGGACATAAAATGTCTCAATTATACATCTTGTAGGGTTGTGCATAATCTAGAAGAGTCAATCAACACATTTTCAATACTGTGGTAAACATTCAGTTTGGTATAATACCTTTAGAAACTCGTAAATAGTTGGATTTGAAGAATATAGCTCAGTGAAGTTCATGAGATATAGATAATACCGTCTTGTCACCATGACCTGCGGTGCATTATATTCTATTGCTAGGGACGGACCCAGTGGAAAAATGTATGTGGATGCTGATTTGCAAGCATGCTTTCAATGCAGTAGAATGTGCGCAATCTAGCAATGGGCCTTCTTTAAAAACATTTGAGTTTTAATTCTGCTTTGGGTGTGTTATAGCCCAGTTTGGAGAATTTCAAAATCATTATGATTTTTTGAGAATATGAGGTAATTCTGCAGAGTAGTGCTTGAATTCATTAGAAGATGTGGAGTATTCTGTGTTTGTTGAAGAAATCAGTTTTAGTCATTATTGAAGAGTTTAGTTCGTTCTTTGTAGACGAATATTCATTTCCAGGTGGAAAAAATCTTGGAGCTTTGTTAGTTGCAATGGAATTTGTGTTAAAGTGTAGATTGTTAGAATTTGGGTATAACCTGAATTCCTTGTTAAAGTAATTAAAGTACATGTCAAGGGGAATTCAATTTGGAATGCTATTGAAGTTTATTTGATTTGGAAGCCCTATTAAGAGTTGGAATTTGTATTGGATTTTAAGAGAATGAGATTATGGACTGGGAAGAAAAGTTGTCATATTTTCGCTAGCCTACTGTTACATGGTTGCTCGAGCAACACCTGTAGGTTTTCTTTCAAAACTTGATTGCTCGCCTGTTGCTCAAGTGACAAACCTGTCGCTAGCTTATTGTTTGAGCGATGGGGTTATCCGCCCCAGAGCCTTTTCGCATTTTAATACATTTTTGGTATTCTACTTCAACTACAACATATCTATTATGGTTTAGACGTCCCCTATATGTTCTCTATAAATATTAAGCTCTTCTATACTATTTTCATCTTCCCAGCTATCCTTTACATGCAGGTAAGATCAGATCGAATGCTCATTTTGGCTTCTCATTTAAAGTGTGAGAAAAATAATTGCTAGCTTTTAAGATCATTCTAATATTTCCATATTTTCATTATTTGTGGTGAAATAAAATCTCATAATTCCTTTACCATATTTTTTGTCTTCTTTTATTCTTTTGCTTGTGATCACATACTTCATTATTGTGTCATATAACTTCAACATTTCAATTCGGTGGTTGAGTTCATATCAAGTGGTATCGACCGATACGTGATCCTTGAATTTCCAATAATTGGTATAAGAGATTTTGAACATAATTAACACAAGTGGTATCACAGCAATTCTGATATCTTATTTGTTTTACAACAGGTATGATAGAGTTATAGGCACTCTTTATATCACAAAGGTGATACTCAGTAGAAGTTTTTGAGTAGTTTTACTGTCCATTATTTCCCCTAAATTTTTGTATATATACCATTTCTTGAGGGTTTTTGTTGAAAGAGTTCACTTGGGGTTCTTATTTCTTGTGAATTGGGGTGCATTGTATATCTTGGCAAATATTTCTATAATTTCTTTGCTCATTTTTTTTTTATCCAAAATAGAAGTTTAATAATCTCCAGGTTAAATAAGCACTATTGCAAGTGCTTCCATTCGAGATATATTCTTCACAATTTCCTGACTGTGTGATGATAGATGTTCAAATTAGACTTCATATGCTTATGGATTGCTTGATTGATTTGCACTTGTGTGTTGCTGTAATAATCTTTCCTGCTTCATTTATTTCATTCAATTTAGAGTTGAACTACTTTAATCTTCTTAATGTCATTGTAGTTAATGTTTCTAACTCTTGAATTATCGCAAGCATTAAACTCACTCCAAATTAGTCGTGGATGTGTATAAAGGAGAAAAAAAAAATTAGAATGAAAAGAGTCATCTCAACTCAAGACAATAGTTTATTTGAAGTATATACTCAATGAAAATATTTCTTATCACTACAACAAAATGTATTTTTTACGGCGTGCATTGTAAGCCGTAAAAACCTATTTACGGCATGATGCACGCCGTAAAAACCATACCGTAAAAAGTAGTTTACCTTTTACGTCGTGCAGAGTACGTCGTGAATTTGTTTTACGGCGTTAAGTTGCACGCCGTAAAAAGTGCAATTTATGGCATTCTTTTGCACACCGTAAAAAGTATTTCACTTTTTATGATGTGTCACAAAGCAAGCCGTATATGGAATACCTTTCACGACGTTCAATGAAGACATGCCGTAAAATGTTTTACAATTTATGGCATGCTTATGCACGCCGTAAATATCAATTTAAATTTTTTAAAATTATTTATTTATTTGATTACTAGCAACCTTATAATAATAACAAAACAAAATTAATCCATAAATAATCAAGATTTTCATTGTTTCGATAAATAAAAATATTAAATACGGTTAAATACAATATGTCAATGTAAAGTTCATCTCAACAATTCTCAAAAGACTACTTAAAAAAAATGATTGAACCATATCAAAGTTAAGTTTTTCGACCGACAATTTAGCTATCCCACAAAATAGTAACTCCCTGCACACCATAGAAACAATAAGGGTATGGTTAATAAACTTAGAGTGAGCATGTAAATCAAAAGTATATCAAGAAACATATTAACTTTTATCTAATCAACGTAGTACATATGACTAGTAATTACTTGAGTATATTGTTAGTAAAACTTTTGAGAGATTTTGATTAGCATACCGGCTCTAATAAAAATGCATTTATAAATATCATACTTTAAAAAAAATGAAACGATTTTTCTTTATGAGGTGAGGTGTAAGCCTTGAAGTGGATTAAGACGTAAGCCTCACAAAAAACAAAAAAAAAAAACCTAAGTAAAAGAATTGTGAAATAATACAAACAAAAAAAAAATGACTCCATTTGCAATGAAAAACAAAAAGAAGCAGCTTAAACTAAAAAAAAAAAGCCTACACTTTCATCACTATTAATAAAATCGTTAATGGAATCATCATCATATCTAATTTCGCCATCATCTTCCTGTTCGCTACTCTCAATTTTTACAAAATCATCTTTTTTCATCCACCAATTGCAATGTGACCTTTTGAATTCTGATTTTTGAATTTTCATTGAATCTGTTCCGTTTTTTGTCCTCTAATTTCTAGCTACCGTTTAGTTTTCTAGGTATTTTATTGTTTTGTTTGGGCCTAAAATGCATTTTTAAATGGGCCATTTTCTTTTTTTAAAATGGTCATTTCTAATTTCTTTTCAAACAATTGAAAAATAAAATTTTAAATGAGGTGCGCGCCTCAAATTTAGAGGCGTGAGCCTCATATTTTTAGCCTCAAAAATATCGCCTCGAAGAATACTGCATGCGCTTAATGGTGAGGCGCACCTCACTACCGCCTTTTTAAACCATGCTGTGGTGTGTTTTGAAGCTAAATTTAATTGAATAAATAAATATGTTTTTTTTTACTCTAATAGTTTCAACTTTTGGATGAGTCAGTTCAACAATCAAACTTGCTCTTGGCTTCCAAAGTAAAAATACATCCAACTTAGATTCACTCGATTGTTGAGAATAACTTTAGTATTAACAATGGGTTCTTCAATACAATGTTCATATGTTAAAGCTGTCGAATTCCTAACTTTCAGATTTAAGGTTGAGTCCAGCTCATTTCTGATTGGCAGAAAAGTCATTTCAAAGAGAGGTAAAAAGTTACATCAATATTGAAGTCGATCAATCATCAGGAAGTGGATTGGTCATATGATACAAAAAAGGTCTCATATTTGTGGAAAATGCTATTCCTGCAACTTTTAGGAACATATGTATTTACATATGCACAGACACACACTAGAGGATAACCAACTACAAGCATACTATAGTGTACAAAATCAGATAGCACAGTGAGAAAGAAATTGAAGGGGGGCTAGAAAAACGTTGCAACTCTTTCCAGCATTTCTCTTACAATCTTCAACTGGTTGAGCCTATGAGAAATACAATAAACGAAAAAGTCATAATCAGGAAGCAGAGAATAGAGAGAAAGTGATGTAGAATCAATTTCGAAGCACTTAGGAATAAAGAAGCATGAGAAGTATTCAGCAGAAGAGCAGAAGCAGAAGAAGAAAGGGGAAAGAAACTAGACAGAAAAGAAAGGCAACAAGAAAGGTGGGAGAAACTGGAGAGAAAGGGGGAGAAACCCTGAGAAAAAGAGAAGTTAGGGGGAAAGGGAAAGGAAAAAAGAAGAAGGCAAATCATTTGTTAGAACTCAATTCAAATCGCACGTATGGAAATCATAAATAATTGAACAACATGTCAAATGCTAATGTAGAAACCGTTAGGGGGAAGGGGAAAGGGAAAGGAAAAAAGAAGAAGGCAAATCATTTGTTAGAACTCAATTCAAATCGCACGTATGGAAATCATAAATAATTGAACAACATGTCAAATGCTAATGTAGCCGTAAGCTAGATAAGACAGACTAAAAGCCTTTATTAAATTGCAAGTCAGCATTAATCCATTGAGATTTTAAAATGCTACATTTATTTCGAGAGCGTGCAAACTTTGGGCATGATGGCCATAGAGATGGTTCAAAATTTTGTGTACTCTCAGCTAGCTTTGTTCTCCATAGTTAGACACTGAAGCTCCATGATTGTTGTGTTTACGTCTTCCAATAATGTTATGCACCATAGTAACGGAGTGATAATTCTACTTCAGAAAATCACAGCCCACGTTCTATTTACTTTACAAATTGTTACGTCTCATTTTTTAGTCTCTAAAAAGGTGACATATAGCAAGCCACGTAAGCAAAAAGTCAACAAGTCAAATAAAGACCTATGAGGTCAAAATATGAAGAAATCAAAACAAAATCGAGACTCCTCAAAAGGATAGCTGAAGTGCCTAGTCGAGGCTCCTCAAGTGCCTAGCCAAGGTGCCTAATGAGTGCCTAACAGAGGCTCCACAATGCTTAGCTGAAGTGTCTAGCCGAGGCTCCTCAAGTGCCTAGTCGAAGTGCCTAACGAGTGCCTAACAAAGGCTCCACAATGACTAGCTGAAGTGCCTAGCCGATGTGCCTAACAGAGGCTCCTCAAATAGCTAGCTGAAGTGCCTAACCAAGGCTCCCCAAATGCTAGCTGAAGTATCTAACGAGGCTCCTCATAAATGAAGTCCTATGGGCCTAAGTTTTATCCATTAATCACTTGGCCCATCTACATCAACATTTCTCTATAAATACATAAGTTTCATTCATTTTAAAGTACGTTCTCTAACCTAACCAAATCCCCTATCTCCCGTCTCTTGCACCCTCTTTATATTTTTTGTCCGACCGTTGACTTGATCGTCGGAGTGCAAACGATCGTCGGACTTTTTTCTTGATCGGCGGCTTTTGCCTCCTAATGGCGTGCTACGTGTGCAGGTGATGTTCACGTGGAAGGGACGTGGTGGGATTTTGTTCAGTTCATTTTTTGGGGTCAACAGATTAGCGCTGTCTGTGAGAAATAGTACATTAACCATGTTTTACCACATATCAAAAAGTCATCGGAAAAGATGATTTTTTGTTTTTCCCGAACAGTGGTTTTACCACGAGCAAAGCCAGCCACAAAAAAATTAAAAAAAAAAATCCGACAACTACAGTCAAGTGAAGCGACGGAAACGGCGATTCAAAGTAGATTTGGAAAGAGGAGCGATCTGGTACAAAGAGGAAAAACTTTGCTATTGTTGGAGCTAGAATAAAAAGGAGATTGGAACAACGTGAATCCATCCAGGAAGAGTGTTTTTTATTTTATTTTTTGGTGATTAATACCGTAGAAGAAATGGCAGGAAAGAAAGCAGATTTTTATCCAAAATCCCCAAGCCACCACACAATTCCTAAGATATCATTGGAGCTCACAGCTTCCTCAAAGTACTGTTTCATTTATCTATTTCCAGTACAAGCATTAAATTGTTGATGGAGAATGGACGATGATGGTGGCGTGTATGGATTGAGATGGGTTGTCTATGCAAGCTGTATTGTTTGGCAGAAGAGAAATAGATATTTTAGACTTGACTGATACCTTTAATTGAGGCAAATTAGTTATATATTATTGGAAATGTGTTGGTGGGTTTAAGAGAAAATGGGCCAAAGTGATGAAAAACTTGGCCAAATGATCTTTGGTCTAAAACTTTCCTTTCCTTTAGCCACTTGGATGGTATCTTCATTTTGGGGGCCCGATTATCTTGCTGGTGAGATGAAGGTAGGGGTGTCCAAAATATCCGAACCGAACTGGACCGAACCGAACCCAAACCGAACCGAACCCAATCAAGCGGTTCTTCATAAGTTAAAGACCCGTACGGGTACCCGAATCGAGAACCGAAAGGTTTGGGTCGGGTCTCGGGTCTCGACCAAGAACCGAAGAATCGAATGAGACCCGAAACTAAATAATTTTTTTATATTTTTTTATTAAATTAATTAAATTATTTTATTTTTTCTAATATTTTATATTGGTGGAAGAGTAATAAATCAAGATTTGAATTTTTATCTGAGGTTGCAAGGGATGTTCTTGTCATTCATGTATCTACAGTTGCTTCTGAATCAGCATTTAGTACTGGAGGGCGCATTCTTGATCCATTTAGGAGTTCTTTAACTCCTAAAATAGTTGAAACCTTAATTTGTACACAAAACTGGCTAAGAAAATATTCAAGACTCTTGAAAGTTTCCCAAGATGGAATTTGCATTGAAGAAATAGAGTTCTATGAGGGCATTGAGACAGGTAATACATATATATTATATTTTTTTTATCAAATCTTATTAGTTGAATATTTTTTAGTTTATTTGTTTGTTAATTGTGCTTTTTCAATTCTTGTAGAGTTTTTTGCCATGACAAGTCAAGCAGTAGCAGTTAATGATTAAATCAAATAGTTGGTAAGTATTAATATCTACTTTTTGGTATTTGTATGTATTGAATTAATGTTATTCGACAGCTAGTTATTTTTATATTTTTTAATTTGGTTACGTTAATTTGTAAAAGTTATAAATGAAATGTCTTTAGTTATATTTATGTAGTGTTGTTGTAAATGTTAAAAAATTTAATTATGGTACAGAACCGAACGGAACGGAACCCGAACCCGAACGGTTCCATAATTATATTTGGACCCGACGGGTCCATTTATTAAATACCCAAAAATTCTGGAACCGAGCAGAACCGAACCGAACCGACCCACGAACACCCCTAGATGAAGGCAGTCCCTCGTTTTGGATGAATAAAAGAAGAATGTGTAAACCAGCGAGAATTTCCTTTTCTTCATCCAAGCTGGCTGCAAGTTCTGAGGTACTCAACTACTTCTTTGAAATTGAATAAATTCTAGAAAGATTTGGGACTTGATGGATGCTAAAACTTATATTAATAATTCACATTCAAAATGACTTTTTGGAGCTCATTTTTCGCCGGATTATTGGACTTTAGTTTTGGGCTACCATAACTTATTCCCTCACTTAAGGATTTATAAAGATTTGATTTGGCTTGCTTGTATCTATTTGATCCGATTGGAACAATGTTGGGACAAAAAAAAAATTAAATTTTCTTGGGCCTCATCGGTCCCCCTTGGGTTCAAATTGTTTGGGTCTCTTTTGATACTTAAATTGGTGCTTTGGGCTAATATTACGTATTCTCCCTCCCAAGTTTATCAACTTCACTTGGCTTCATGGGTTTTGTTTGGAAGTGGGCCTATTTGTCAATGCTATATTTCACATGGAAGAGCAACCCAGCCACTGCTAGCATTTTATTTTTTGAAAATGCATAAATATAATATATCTCTTGGTCTTCAAATTTGAAACAACCTGGGAAATGTTCTAAATTCAAAAGTAGAAGAAACCAATTAAAATGATTTAATACCCATTCAAGGATTTTGTGAAGTCAAAATTATTATCTCACTTGCTAGTTATTATAAAACAACTTTGCCAATTGATTTCATTGAATGTTTAAGTAATTTTTCATGTTGTGGGATAATTATTTTTGAGAAATTTCAAGAAATGCATGGTTGATTTAATTTCTGTAAATGAATTGTTACCCTTTCATTGCCCATATACATTGAAAATGGTCGGTGATACGCACCATGTATTTGGCAAAAATGTCTAGCTCAAATTTCTCTTATTTAAAGCCCTTTTTTATGATTACCCATATTATTTGAGGCAAGCTCTAAGACCTTCACGTTTAAGGCCAGCTTGTAAGATCTCGCACTATCGAAGGTGAACCCAGTCTCGTTGATTTCTTATTGTAAGAGGCGGTATATAATGAAGTCCTTATTCCTTGAAAAATGAAGAGGCAAATCGCCAGATGTTTATTCCTGGCATCGCGAGATGTTTATTCCTCGCCTATCACTATCGTCGAGCCTAATGGTAAGACATCGTCATTCCTAGGCTAGTTTATAAGACTCCGATAGCACTATCGTCGAGCCTAACTGTGAGACCTCGTTATTCTAGGCTAGTTTATAAGACTTCGATAGCACTATTATTGAGCTTAGTCGTAAGACTTCGTCATTCCGAGGCCCATTTATAAAACTCCAATAGTGTGAGATTTATTCGCTGGATGTCTATTCCCCACCTCGCCAGACATTTATTCCTGACCTCGCGAGATGCGTATTCCTCTCCTCTCACTATCGTCGAGCCTAACTGTAAGACCTCATCATTTCGAGGCTAGTTTATAAGACTCTGGTAGCACTATTGTTGAGCTTAGTCATAAGACCTCGTCATTCCGAAACCCATATATAAGACTCCAATAGTTTGAGATTTATTCGCGGGATGTCTATTCCTCGCCACACCAGATGCTTATCCCTGGTTGGAGACCTCATTCCTTGAAAAAGGAAGAGGCAATTATCCTAAGACCTCGTTCCTTGAAAATGGAAGAGGCAATTATCCTAAGACCTCGTTCCTTGAAAAAGAAGAGGCGATAACCTAAGACCTCGTTCCTTGAAAAAGGAAGAGACGATAATCTAAGACCTCGTTCCTTGAAAATGAAAGAGGCACTTATCCTAAGACCTCGTTCTTTGAAAAAGAAAGAGACGATAATCTAAGACCTCGTTCCTTGAAAATGGAAGAGACAATTATCCTAAGACCTCGTTCCTTGAAAAAGGAAGAGACGATAACCTAAGACCTCGTTCCTTGAAAATGGGAAAGGCAATTATCCAAAGACCTCATTTTAATAAAGGAAGAGACACTCTCTTGAAGACCTCGTTCATAAAGGAAGATGTAGTATCTTAAAGACACCGTTCCTTGAATAAAGGAACAGGCACGTTTCTTGAAAAAATGAAGAGTTAAATCGCCAGACGTGTTTGTCTTTGCAGAAGGTGTCTACCCTAGCCTCATGAGATGTCTATTCCTCGCCTTAACTGTTATAAAGCTTAGCTATAAGACCTCGTCATTTCGAGGCTGCTTATAAGGCTCTGATGGTTCGAAATGAGCCACCGCTCGATATTCATTCCTCGCCTTGCGAGATGCCTTACCATATGAGATGTTGCACCACGACTGCATTTATCTTTCGAAAGCTCGTCATGCCTCTACATTATAGCTGCCTATTTTCAGAGTTTTGCTTCTGCTGTAACTATGTTACATCTACTAATCTTCAGAAAAATTACATTACCCCTTGACATGGACGAACCATCCACCATGCAAGGATGTTATTTACCGCTTCATACGGAGGGGGTGTGCCACCTCAATACATACGATAATGATCCCTTTTGTGGCTGGATCAAACACCATGGAAGAAGCCCTTACACAGAAGAGTAAACCCCTTGCAAAGAGGTACAAATTATAAACGATAAATAAAACAAGCCAAAGAGCTTCGAAAAATAGGGACTTCAGCTCCCTTTATCAAAAGTTCAACAAATATTTGAGGTTCACAGCTTCGGACAATAGGGACCTCAGCTCCCCTCATAGAACTTCAAATGTTTGAAATAGACAGCTTCGGCACATAAGGACTTTAGCTCTGTCGAAATTTCTGTAAATCATAAGGCAAAGGGCTTACCCAAAGGAAGATGATCTCTCTCAAAGACCTTATTCCTAAAGGAGAAGGCACTATCTTGAAGGTTACCATCCCTACGTAAACTACTTGATTACGCCCAAAGAATAACACGGTAGTTGTAGTACAGCTTTGGGGTGCCGTATCCATAGGGAGATCGAAAGATATTTAAAGGATAAAAAAAGTGATGAATTGTTCTCTTGAATGTGTAGTAAGATTCAATATTGAAAGGTGAAATTAAAATCAATAATTTGAAACAGTGAAGCGTCAAATTCTCCCAGTTGGATCAGATCATTCACATCAATTATTCAGTTTTATAACTCAATTAATGCTTTCATCCCAGCACTCCAATCGGAAGATATATCGTGAAAATCAATTTAATTTACAAATGTAATACTAGAATCTAAACTTATGACTTATTCGCTCAATTTTTATTGAAACAAGATCAAAGATTAACCATATACATCAAGCATATGGTAGTAATTAATCCGCAATAAAGTGAAATTGAGATTAAAATTTGACAACTAGTTCAATCTAACAATAGAAGAAGCATGAATTGATCTATGAAGGATTTAATAATTGCTAAATCTGTCTCAACAGTAAATAATTGAAATTAAAACTTAACAAATAGTTTGATTGAACAATGAAAAAATCGTGACTGAATTCATGAAAAATCTTGAAAATGTTAAATTGAATTCAATGTAAATTCAAGAGAATGAAAATCTAAATTATAGCATTGTTTGACAATGAAAAAATCAAAATAAATGAATAAATGCATGAAATCACCAATTCCAATCGAGTTCCTTCGTAACTTCACCAAGATTTTTAGTTCCTCATGTGTTTCTTGAGTAAAAACCAGAGTAAAATCATGTATGGAGGCGTTCTGGGGTGTTCTGGGTTCTTTTAGAGTTGAGAAATCGTATCAAAATAAGTTACCATAAGTGTTTGAGTAGTAGAAGGAAACTTGAAATTTCGTCACAGAAATGACCCATGCAGCCGCAAGGTATAAACCCATGCGGCCGCAAGGGACAAAGAATTGCTACCCTTGAATTCTCGGTAGATGACCATGCAGCCGCATGGTTATAAAGTTTCTCCGCCGAACAGCTTTCAGTATTTTGATCGTATCTTTCTCTCCCAATGTTCGATTAAGGTGATCAAGATGTGTTGAAAAGCTAACCCAAAGGGTTACAACTTTGCTTCAGATGTCAACTTCCAATTCGATCGTTTGCCATGTCAAAAACTGGTTTCAATATGAGGCTAAAAATTGGTGCGAAACGTTTCAGCTTGAAAGTTGATATGAGATAATGTCTTGACTATATTTTACCCATTTGACTTCTTTCTTCATCCAATGGACCTCTAACACTCTCGAATCTTCATCACAAGGTTAGAAACAAGTTTATAGCATTTGCACTTTAGTCCCTGAACTTTCACTTTCCTCCATTTTGGTCATCTTTCACTTCTTTTTCCTTATGTTCGTCCATTCGCAACCTAAACCAAAATATTAGTGTACTTAGAACATTTAGGTGCCAATAAATCATGAAAACACAATTATTAGTGGATGAAAAACGTGATAATTGCACTATTATCACTACTTATCTCAATTTTAATTTCAAGTCTATATATTACATAAATAATCATACATAGACTTGGGGGATTATTGTTACGCCTCGTTTTTGAGTCTCTAAAAAGAGGTGCCATGTAGCAAGTCACGAAGCAAAAAGTCAACAAGTCAAATAAAGACTCCATGAGGTCAAAATATGAAGAAATCAAAACAAAACCGAGGCTCCTCAAGTACCTAGTCGAAGTGCCTAACGAGTGCCTAATAGAGGTTCCACAATGGCTAGATGAAGTGCCTAGCCAATGCTTCTCAAGTGCCTACCGAGATGCCTAACGAGTGCCTAATAGAGGCTCCACAATGGCTAGCCGAGGCTCATCAAGTGCCTAGCCGAGGTGCCTAATGAGTGCCTAACAGAGGCTCCGCAAATGGCTAGCTGAAGTGCCTAGTCGAAGCTCCTCAAATGGCTAGCTATATTGCCTAACCGAGGCTCCCTAAATGCTAGCTGAAATGTTTAACGAGGCTCCTCATAAATGAAGTCATGTGGGCCTAAGTTTGATCCATTAATCACTTGGTCCATCTACATCAACATTTCTCTATAAATATGTAAGTTTCATTCATTTTAAGGTAATTTCTCTAATACTAACCAAATCCCCTCTCTCCCGTCTCTTGCACCCTCTTTATATCTTCTGTCCAGCTGTTGACTTGGCCGTCGGAGTGCAAACGGTCGCCGGACCTTTTTTCTTGATCGGCGACCTTTGCCTCATAATGGCGTGCTACGTGTGCATGTGATGTCCATGTGGATGGCATGTGGTGGGATTATGTTGAGTTCATTTTTTGGGGTCTACACAAATATATAGTCCTGATCCAAGCCCAAACCATTTCTCTTGGCATTATCAAATTATAACACAATTAGTCGAACATAAAACAAATAATTTTAGTTGGAGAAGGCTAAAATAAGGGAGCAACATATTCAAAATGATTTGGGAATAGACATTGAGAACAATATTAACAACAATCTTCAACTGCACTAGTGAGAGAGAGTGATGAGATCTAGGAATATAAGGCCTCAACCACAACCATAACAAACGGACCTCAAATGTAAGTAATGAGTGAGAAAAATTACAAATTCATAGAAAAGATAAATAAATAAAGGAAACATGTACATACTTTCAAAGAAAAGAAAGATAATGTGGATAAGTAATAATGGATCAAAATCAAACTGAACTTGCTTGCCAAATAACAGAAACGGGAAAGAGCAAGTTTCAATGTGTCATAATGCCTAATCTCTGCATCAGCCAAAATACATGACGGCACCGAACTAAGCAAAACACAAAGTTACATGCCTAATATCTACATCGGCCAAACAATTGTATTAAATAGGTAAGAATTAACTTTTAAATACTTCTCACAAGCTTTGAGTACGAGTTGAAAGAAAAGGAATCGCACGGACCTGAAACTGAGTGGCGGATGCACGGACCAGTCACCAAGCGAGTAGCAACCAAACTCGAATGGAGGATGCACGGATCGAAAACTGAGTGGCGGGAGGAATGAGGAGGAAGCGGATGTGGAGGACAGGAGGGTCGGAGGCGGAGTGACGGAAGAGTTTTTTTTGCGAGTAATGAATTTGTAAATTGACAGGAGAGTTTTTTTTAGGGTACTTTTTAGTCTAGCCATGTCAAAGATGCCATTTTCACTTTGCACAATTTTTTTTACATTCACCACAATAGCCTTCCAAGGCTTAAAAGACGAAACTATCCTTAAAATGATATACAATTATAAAAATATGGTATTGTTTAAAAGACAACAATACCATTTTTAAGTTATAAAGAATCTCAAACACTTCCCACTTAAAATTTCAAAACCAGATCACTTTCCTCCAACACAGATAAAAATAATTTCATTTTTCATCTGCTTCAAACTTGAAAACGGATAAATTTATCAAATGCTCAATAAGGAAGTATTATTCATAGCCATCAATTAAATCGGTAAGTATATTTACGTATTTTTAATTTGGTTTCGGTTAAACTAGTACATTATATTAATCTATAAAACTTATTTCAACATATTTATATGAAAATTTTACGATCTTAAATGGATCTATAAATCCTTTTAAAAAACGAGAAAAAAATTCATCTACATGAGATTTTCAAACAAATTTACGATCTATAAAATGCCCGGATGCAAAAAAAAGGTACGGGTCGTCCGGGCCCAGATGACCTGCACGTCGTCCGGGCCCGAACGTGTGGGTTGTCCGCACGTGTTTTTCCACTTAATTTAAATTAATTTTCACCCGACATGCATTTCTCTCCTTAATTATAATTGTTTTTAACAAAATATATTTTCTAATGTAACATATATGAGATCGGCTGCAGTCCCAATTCTTTACTTTGGTGAATTTGAAAAGAATGGAAATGGTCGATGGGTCTGGAAATGAACAAGTGGAATACATGACACAATTCCAATTGTATTGAGATCGAGTACATCGTATGCAGAAATGTAGCGTGAGATACAAAACATGCTCAACGTCGATCCCTCTCAGTACGACATGGAATTGAGATTTCTATTCAACAATGAGCATACATCCATTCCAGTTCCACCTGAAAATGTTACTTCTGAAAATGGCATGAATGCTTTAATTGTATTGAACCAAGTTCGCACGACTACTACTCTTTGCGTAACTTTAGTGAAAAATAATATACCCAATAGTGAACACGAAGATCTCAATGGAAGGGATCGTAATATGAATGATTTTTGAAACACATTGGAGATAGCTCGTGAGGATGATGTGGTTATTTCCGGTACAATTGTTCATCACCATGATTTCACCGTTACGCACAGAATTCCTTAGATAGTTCAACACAACGAGAATGAAAATGAATTTACAAATGCGGACTTGATTGCTTTATCCCGTCGAAAACATGGGTCGGGTTCACAAGTTGGGATGAGTACACGTACATCTATTTGTTCCCGTACAGTTCCTGATGATGAAGATTTACATGTCGAGCAATTGTTCGAAACAAAGAAAGATTTACAGGAAGATGTGCACCAGATTGCTTGAGACACAATTTTGAGTATAAAGTTAAAAAATCTGACAAGTCGACATACACAATTATCTGCATTGACGACAGTTGTCATTGGCCTTTGCAAGTGACAAAAATGGACACGAGTTCTTTGTAATTCATAAGTATGCACGGGGAACATACTTGCGAAGTGGGTATTCGTCGAAATGATCACAGGCAGGCACTAGCATGGTTCATTGGTCGACAAATAATGCACAAGTTTCAAGACCCACGAATGATCTACAGACCTTCGGACATTATCAACGACGTCCGTTGAGAGTACGGGGTGGTCATGAGCTATCAAAAAGCCTTGAAGGCCAAAGAATGCACATTGGAGGACTTAATTAATTCGGTTGAGGAAAGTTACACTAAATTGTTAGATATTGCCACAACATGGAGAAAACTAATCCTGAATTGGCATTTTATATTGATACGGAGGACGGGAATCGCTTCAAGTATTTTTTTCATGGCCCTTAGACAGTGCATTCGAGGATTTCAAGACGCGATGCGACCCGTAATTCTAGTGAAGGTAAAATTCTTAAGGCTAGATACGAAGGCAAGTTGATTATTGCTACATGTTAGGATCCCAATATCCAAATTTATCCTTTTGCGTTCGGTATAGTCGATGGAGAGAATGATTTAGCGATGTGTTGGTTCTTCACGAAACTAAGGGAAGTAATTAGAGATGCGGAGAATCTTGCATTCGTAATTGACCGGGGGCAATCAATAATAAATGGTATCGCAAAGTCTTTCCCGAGGCACATCACGGTTATTGTATGTACCATATACAGGGCAACCTCAAGACGAAGTTTCGGGGCAGTTGCATCTTTGCATTATTTAAGAGAGCTACAGAAGCGTACAGTTTTGAAGAATTTGAAAAGTTCATGGTTGAAATAGAAAGTAAATCACATGCTGCATGGGCTTATCTAACAGAGATGGAGATCGAACATTGGGCACGATCACATTTTCCAGGACGTCGATACAACATGATGACGTCCAACAATGTTGAGTCGCTCAATGCGCTATTCAAGAAGGATCGAAAGTTACCAATTCTCGCAATGATTGAGCAAATTCGTAACAAGCTACAACAGTGGTTTCATGACCGACATGAGGAATCACAAAATTGCACAAGTGTGCTGACTCCGACTTGGGAAGATAAAATATTCAAAACTCTAGATGTTGCAATGAAGGTATTGGTGGAACCACTAGATTAGTTTTACTTCTCGGTGAGATGTGGAAGTAATATCGGATACATCGTGGATGTGAATGATAACACATACACGTGTAGAAAGTTTCAGTTGGAGAGTTTTCCATGTACGTATGCAGTGACAGTGGCTATGCATAGAGGATTTCCTCCGCATACCTTATCTAGTCATTATTACATGGATGATTATTGGAGAGCGGCGTATGCTAAAACGATATTTCCTCTGCCAAATGAAGTCATGTGGGAAATTTCTGACCATATTCTCCCACTTAATAATTTGTTGCCACCCGAAGCTGGATCACGTGCTTGGGGACGTAGACGTACGTCTAGAATACCAACCACCAGGGAATATTTTTCGACCTCGTAAATGCGACAGGTGCAGTTCAACAGGGCATACTTGTCATTTTTGTATAACTCAGATTCCTCTACATAACAATTCAACGGATGTGTAATATTATGTAATAGTTTAGTATTTATAAATAAATAATATGTTTTTATTTATTGTCGTTAAATATTTAATATAATTAAATTGCTTATTTTAATTGTTTACTTAATATTTCATTGTAAAAGAAGAATTTATAATTAATTTCCTTATTTTAATTGTTTATGTAATAGTTAATTGAAATTAATAGAGTATTAAATAAACATTCAAATATTTAATATTTTATTATTTATAACTAAAAAATATTTAATTATTTATTATTTTAATTGTTAATTGATTAATTCGTTATTTCCTATTTTAATTTTTAATTGCCTATTAAATGATTTATCGTTTATGTAATAGTCAATTAAAATTAATAGAGTATTAAATAAACAATCAAATATTTAATATTATATTATTTATAACTAAATAATATTTAATTATTTATTATTTTAATTGTTAATTGATTAATTCGTTATTTCCTATTTTAATTGTTAATTGATTAAATTATTTATCGTTTATGTAATAGTTAATTGATTTAATATTTAAAATTAAATGTTCAATAAACAGTTAAATAAAATAGTCTATATTAATTAAATAATTAAATATTACTAAAACCATAATTACCCAATAATGAATAGAAACTACATTTTAAAGTAACAATACACAAATAACAAAGTACACAATATTTATATTTTTTACAATAAAATAATACACAATGTACCAAAGATCACATTTGTATTCATACAAATTACAAGCTAGCTTCGACCTCCACATGTCTATCAAATATTGATTTATTGTATCAACCTTGCGACCAATGCTCAAAAATTCTATATACTTTATCTCGAATATAGCACAATCGCCCCTACAAGTAAATAATAATATATTAGCTCGATAATATATAACTAAAAACTAAAATTTTAAATTAAAAACTTATAAATTCTTACGATACTCTTTGTCTCGCCGTCGTCGTGTCCCGTAGAATGGCTAATTTGTCATTTACTTGAATCATCGCATGTCTAGCCATCATGGGAATAATCACACTCATCGGCTCCAGTATCTGATGCAGTTGGCCTTGGGTCAAATAGCTATGATCGGAGTCGTACACATATATAGTCGATTCCACGAATACGATCTCAACTGCAAAGTAGTGTGAGTTCGCAATCGTTAGAATGTACATATGTGTACAATCCTTCCATAGCTTCCCATATGTCGGCTCCAGCCCAATGACCCACTCCAACATATATTCGGGCACCACATATCCATTTCCTTGGAGTATGAGTGTGCTATACTCAATATCAAGGGCACGTGCGAACCCGGGCTAAGGATGGCTCGGCCATGAATGTTAAAAGATCTCGGGTGTCTCCGAGCTCGATTGCGCAACAATTCCATAGGCATGTCGATATGCTAACACCAATAAAAAAGAGATGGTCGTTAAATTAAATAAAACAATAAATAATTAAATAAAACAACAAATAATAACGAGAATGCACTTACATCATCGGCGAGCCAAGCACCCCTCGTCAGTACATCATCGAACCACTTCTTAGCGTTCGAGATGGTCATCGCCCCAATCTTATGGAAGTCCCTAAAAATTGAAAAAGTAAAGAGTTACAAAAAGTATAGATGATCTCGTATGTATTTTAGGAAAATCATAAAATACTTACTCATACTTAAGGGATTTGACCCATTCATCGAACGCCTTCTACAGAACTGGGTCGGCCTCAAGGAAGAGATTGGGGAACGTCCCGTCCAAGAACGTCTGTCTCTTCGCCTCGATCGTGAAGGGGAAAACAATGTACTCTGACGGCAATCTCCGTCTCTTACCAACCACCAGCAATGTCACGTCAACAGCATGCTTCGTACCCTTCTTCACCTCTGTAGTCCCCATCTGACACGAAAACTACGTCATTCACCTCCGCCATTTTCCCCCTCGGCCTCTATCGATACCCCCTCAACCTCCGTCGGTACCCTCCCGGACTCCGTCGATATCTCCTCCACCTCCGTCGGTACCCCTTCCACCTCCATCTCCTCCTTCAGTCTGGCATACTGATTGTCGACCTACCATCCCAACTCTCGGCGCATCATGCCCATCTACCTCAACAATCGGCATACTGATTGTTGACCTACCGTCCCAACTCTCGACGCATCACGCCCATCTGACCCGCTATAAACTCAGTAAGGCGGTCATATAGATCAGTGGACAAGGGAGAAGGAGACCTGATCGGCAGCGGTGAGACCATCGGCGACGGTGAGGCCCACGGAATCGGTGATGCCCTTGGCGGCGGAGGTGATACTGGACAGCACTCTTGAAAAATCAATTGTCCAAATTATTAATTTAATTCAAAAATCAAAACGATAATCAACATATTATATTCAATGAACATATCCTATCCCGATCAACGATGAACTCGGGCATCTGGTCATCTGACGCGACCGGGATAGACAGGCAACGCATGTAACTCTAACCCTCCTCCTATATCGACGAGGTCAACTCAGAGAGGACTTCAACCTAACATATTGATATTTTACCAAGTTAATTACCATGTATCGATATTTTAAAAGAACAAACAATATAAATCGCAAAATGTATAATACGTACCTTAGATCTTCGATGAGAGCTGATATTTGTTTTGCAAGTGGCTTGTCCTAGCTATGTAAACGAGTCGAGCCCAAATCGGAAAAAAAACCCGAGCCGAGCTCGAGCTTTTTTGGACCTGAGCCGAGCACGGCCAAAAAAATGAGGCTCGGCCCGGCTCATTTTTTTTACTTAAAGAATTTAAATTTTGTATAATTTATAAGTGTTATAAATTATACAAGTGTAAACCCTCCTCCTTTATCTGGGTTTGGGATCGGCTACAATTATCGTAGGCAAAGTTAAAATTGTTCACAAATAAAATATTTCGTGTACAATTTTCTTGAAACATAAAAATTCAAAAATTACGTTTTTTTAAACTAATCAATTTAAAAACTTACAATATCATAGCTGTTTGAATTTGCTGTTACTCTTCGGCCATTATACTGTCAATTTGTTTTTAAAGACGTAATTCTGCACATTCACAATCCTTCAAACATATTAAAGCCTCCAATATATCTTCTTTTAGTCTTGACCGTTCGTCACATAAAACTCGATCGCCTAAACTAAATGAAGCCTCCAATGCTATTGTAGACACCGGAGGTGTTAGTAGATCGCGAGCAATTTTTGATATAATTGGATACTGTCTTTTGTTATACCTCCACCATGATAAAAGAATAAATTCCGCTAATTCTCGTGGTTGTAACATATTACGAACGTCTACGCACATATACCTAGCTCACTCAGAGGGAATTTCAAAATTTGTACCACTGACATCTATTGCTCTAGATATTGACGAACTAGAACTAAATGAGGGAACACTAGTACTGGTCTCTAAAAAATTCCATAGATTTTCTGCATTTGTTGAAGTAGTTCTTGAAAAAGAACTTTGGGAAGTAGAACTACACTGACCATCTTTTTCAGCGTAGTAGTTATACATTTCACATAACATAGATTCTATATGCACATGTGATAATTCTATATTCATAAAATTTGAAATCCCCTTTACGATAGCTTTTGTGCCAATCTTCTTTAAAGAGGGTATCTCTTCCCAATATTTACTAAAATTTTGCCTCCATAGAATAAATTACATCAACAAAAATAGACAAATTCCTATGTTTTTGAAATGCTTGTGAAATATAGAAAAAGTGTTGTAAAACAAGTGAAGATGTAGGGTAATAAACACCGCTACATTCCCTTGTGGCATCGAAAAAAGGTCTTAAGGCACGACAAATGCAAGAGATCATTCCCAATCTTCTTAATTATGTTCAGGTCTATATGTATGTCTAACATTGTAATACATTGAAATAACTTTATCATAATTTCACACGAGTGTAACATAAGATATGTAGAATTCCATCTATATGATGCATCGGTGACAAATGATTTCTCTTCTAAGTCATACTTTGCACATAAACTGTTAAATGATTGCTTTCTTGTTGGTGATATAGTAATAAAATTAATTGCTTGCCTAATTTTATCTAAATGTGATTTTATATGTTCCAAACCAACTTTTACAATCAAATTAATAATGTGGCATACACAACATTGATGAAAAATAAACTTCCAAATGTAGAGTTCAAATCATGAATAAATGTTTCGACAACAACTTTGTTTACACTAGCATTATCAAAAGTAAAATTTCTAACAAGTTTCTGCATACCATATTCTTGTATAATATCTTTTAAAAATATGTATATGTTAGTCGCATTATGAGGATATTCTACACATCTAAATGTAATAATTCTTTTATGCATAATTCATAGGTGATCAATGTAATGAGCTGAAGCAACAAGATAACATTTTTTATTAATACTGGTCCATAAATCAAAGGTAAATGATATAACATAATTAAAAGTTTTTAGACTTTCAATAGCAGTTTGTTTTCTTCTGTTATATAATTTTATAGTATCTGAATAAAAAGTATTTCTACAATAAGAATTATACATGAGCTGGAGATAATTCCGCACAAGACGAGTAAAGTGTTTTGATTCGATTATCGTTAGCGACATCTCTACTGCAGGCACGTATATGGCCATTCATTTACGAAATCTTTCCTGTAAATGTTAGTTCGATCTGTTTCGGGTCAATACCGACTTGTTTTCGCTCTTTAACTTCTTAATTTGTATCTATTTAAATGGGATGTTCTCAAACTGGGTTTCCAACTAAATTCTTTACCATAATAATTGCAACATGATTTCCAAATATCAACTCCATTTTGAACCCCAACATTTTTACGAGTCATATGTTGCCAACAATCTGCAGTCTCTTTTTTCGACCTTTTAATCTCGACTATTTCCTTCTCTTCGATATCTTCCAAATCAATTGGAACATTTCGAGATGCATCGTACCCCGATGGAGTACTCGAACTACCTTTAAACTGATTAATCTCATCACTGGTAAAATTCATGTGTAAGTATTACAGTAAAGAATATTGAATAATAGAGTAACAGAAATTGGAGAGTATAATATTAAATATTATAGTAAAGAATATAGTCAAATATGTAAATTGACAATAAGAGTTACGTAATTGGAGAGTAGAATACTGAATGAATATTGCATAAAGAATTAGAAGTGTGTGTGATATGAAATTGTAAAAATTTCTCATATTTATAGACAAAAATATATCCATGTCAACTATATTTAATTTTAAAATTCAAATTTCGACAAGATGCATGCACAATTTTTTTCTAAAAACTCTTTTTTTTTTTTAGTTGTGTGCACGCAAGATTTTTCTTGCATGCACGCCAGCTGCGTGCATGCAGCTAAAATCTGCCTGCTGTAGCAGGCAGAAATTCAAATTTTAATTTTTCAGCAGGCAGAAATTCAAATTTTAATTTTTTTTTAAAAAGGAACGAGCCGGACGATATAATAGATAAAACATAATATAAGAAAATTAAATTAACCGAATGACAGTTACTACTATTCGCAAGAATCAATAGATAATGGAACAACATATAATGTAATAATGGAATAACATAATGACATTAACTACTACACTATTTTTTGTAACTAAATATTAAACAAACTATCAAATATTAAACAAACTAAATAATTAATAGAATATTAAATAAACCATCGAAAATTTAATATTTTATTATTTATAACTAAATAATATTTTATTATTTTAATTGTTAATTGATAATCTAATTATTTCTTATTTTAATCGTTAATTGAATATTTTATTAATTTTTTATATAATATTTAATTATAATTAATAGAATATTAAATAAACAATCGAATATTTAATATTTTATTATTTACACTAAATAAAATTTTATTATTTTAATTTTAATTTTAATTTAATATTTCATTATTTATTATTTTAATTGTTAATTGAATATTGATTTTTTAAAATTTTATATAATATTTAATTATACATAATAGAATATTAAATAAACAATCGAAATATAAAATTTAAATAAAAATTTCACAGAAACAATTTTTTTAACGTTTTATTATTTATAACTAAATAATATTTTATTTTGAAATAAACCACTTCTTGTAACTGAATAGTAATCAAACTATTAAAATAGACAAATTAAATAAGCTATTAAATGAAATAATTTATTTTAAATTGTTCATTTAATGTTTTATAAACAATTTCAATAAATATTTTAAAATAAATATTTTAAAGTAAATATTTTACTTGTTCACTTAATATTTCGTTGTAAAAGAAGAATTTATAATTAAATTCCTTATTTTAATTGTTTATATAATATTTAATTATTATTAATAAAATATTAAATAAACAATTCATAGAAACAATTTATTTTTTATTTAATATTTTATTATTTTTAATTAAATAATATTTCAGTTTTAAATAAACTCTTTTTTGTAACTAAATATTAGACAAACTATTAAAATATACAAATTAAATAAAAAATTAAATGAAATAATTTATTTAATTTTAATTGTTCTTTAAATTGTTTATAAACAATTTCAATAAGTGGTTTAAAATAAATATTTTAAATTGTTCATTTTTATTCTTTGTAAACAAATTAAATAAGTAATTTAAAATAATTTTTTCAATTGTTTACTTAATATTTCATTGTAAAAGAATACTTTATAATTGTTTATAATATTAATTATAATTAATAGAATATTAAATAAACAAACAAATATTTAATAGTTTATTATTTATAACTCAATAATATTTTATATTTTACAAACTCTTTTTTCGTGAACTTTTCAAGTTGTTTACAAAATAAATTTAATTGTTTATGCAATATATAAATTAATTTTTTATTTAATTTTTTTTTATTTTCATTGTTAAATAATTAAAAATTCAAGACAAAATTAAACTATAATTAATATTAAATAATAAAATTAAATATTAATTTTAAATTAAATATTAAATGAAAAAAGAAAAAAAAGCAACTGGGCCGTCGGCATCGGCCCAGTAAACTGGCATCTAGGCCAACTGGGCCTGGATGCCCAGATTCTAAAAAATGCCCAGATGCGTTTGGGTATCTGGGCCCAAATGCCCAGACACGTATTCGGTTATCTCCTTCAATGCGGAGATCGCCGAAAAACGTCATTTCCAACAATATCAGCTTCCCAAATTTCACACAAATCACATTTCATCCATTAATAATTGATCTACAACAATTTCTTAAAGATAATCAAAAAAAATTTGAAAACATGCTTTATGTATTTAATGATTTCAACCATGCTTTGTAAAATAACATATAATGGTTTTCAAAACTCACCTTGTTCAAGAAAAATGGTTTTTTGGTCGTCGGTCTTGCTCATCGTCGTCGGTGAATGAGTTTTTTTCTCTCCTAACTCTCTTCCAAGTCACGTGTGAGGGTAAAAATAGGATAATGCGTGACTTTTAAATTTTTATTAGTTTTTCCTTTTTTTTACATGGTCAAAGTCTATTGTTGAAAAGTTGCCGGGTCAACCGGGTATTTTCCACCATTTCCTCGTTTTTTTGCAGGTAGTTGGGTTGAGTTAATGGGCTTAATAGGGTATTTGGTAATTGGGTTGGGCTAATAGGCTTAATATGGTATTCGGTATTTGAATGGTATTGGGTATTGGGTATTTGAAAGGTATTGAGTTGGGCTAATGGGTATTTGAATCTTAAATTCACGGCGTGCAATCAATGTGTGCCATAAAAGTTTACTTTTTACGGCATGCCATCTATGTATGCCGTAAATACTTTTAGTAACTGAATTATTACGGCGTGCATTTACGACATGCCGTAAATAATCTATTTTTACAGTAGATTATTTACGGCATACCGTATATGCACGCTGTAAACGTGTGCCGTAAAAAGTAACATTTGTTGTAGTGTATAGATAGTTTTGATGGATTGACATGAATGGATCAATGTTGACAAATTATGTGTCTTAGAACTCTTACGATGAAGATATTCTTGTTGTGTTCACAGATTATATGTATCAGTGATGAGAAAAATATTGATGAAAGGAATGTTTGAGATAAAAATGGATGAAAATGATGTTAGAAATGAAAGGGATAATGGACTTGGTGATGAAATAGATGTTGGGGCTGAAACTAATCTTGGAGATGTTCTGGTTGAAACTTATGTATCTTTGATTGCTAGTTCAAGTTTTTTGAGGTACCAATAAGTGAAATCTTAATAAGAAGATTGATCTTTGTGCTTGATTCGGGAATCAGGGCTACATAGTTAGAGATGCAATAATGGAAACATTAATCATTGCGATGAGAAGATTGTTATTACGAGGCATTTCCATAGGCATTTAAATCTGAGTTCAGTATTCTGACGATGAGATCATTGGACTCTATGTTGTAATTTGTTCACAACGAATTTGCTTTAGAAAATTGGGCTTGAAGGGTAGTACACGTTGAAAGGGCAAAATGGTTATTTTGCTAGTTTTAACATATGACGTTCAAACGGGGGTTGACTTGTGGAGTAATGATAGGAGGATATTGTTATCGTATCGGAATTTGCTTCCATAATTATCACTTGACTCGATAGTTTAATTTTGGTTTTTTGGATAAAATAAATCGGGATTAATATATGTATCTTAATTGGTCAAGAGTTGACTCAATTAGTAATATCTATTGGAGCTTGGGTTTTATGAGTCCCGTTAGATCCCTTTCTTAGCTTTAATAAAGGCGTGTGACTTAATTTGTCTACTACAATAAATTCTAAGGAACAATAAAGTCTAAGAAAATTGTGTAATTATGAAAACCTAATTGAGTATTATAAATATGTCCTTTATGGTAGGGGTATAAGCGGTCCGATTTTTGCGATTTTTGACAAATTTTCAAATCAAACTGTCTAAACCGGTTTGAGAAAAACACAAACCTAAACCAAACTATTTTAAACGGTTTGAAAAAAACTCAAACCTAAACCTAACGGTTTGGTCCAATTTTAAACCGTCGGTTTCATCGTATATTTTTTTGTCCGTCTACTTTTATGACATTAATTCATTGAATTCAATATATATTTATATCTTACTAGCAATAAATATAAAACAAACTAAATATATCTACTACAAATTTAAATATCAACTAAATCAAAGTGAAATCACAATAAACTAAAATATATTTTTTGTTTGTCATTTTAGGCTAAGACGTTACGATAACGTTATAATACAAGTCTACTAAACTAAATATAAAGCCCAAAAAATATAATGATGTTCAACAAGATCTCGTGATCATCATATCTAAAAAACAAAACTACTGATTAAACAGAAAGAATAACCAATCATAATAATAAATCAATTGTTTATAATATCTAAACATAACAATTACACAAGCTTGCCGTTGTATTTTGTTACAAATTCAGTTTCTCACATATACTCAAACACCAATTATTGTCATACATGATTCAGTCTTCATTGTCAAACAAATGCATTCGTTATATCATCATAGTATTGGATACTAGATAGATAAAATAATTTTTAAAAATATGGTAATAGAAAATATAAACCACATGCCACAACTTTCATTAAATCATCAAATGCTTCCACTTCATCTAAATATTGGCACAGCACTATAGGTTCATCTTTAATTTGCAACCAATTCTTTCCGCATATACAAAACCTCAACCATCCTTACACCTAATAAACTCCTAAAGGAATCAAGTATCTGACCTCCATTTGAGAATACATATTGAAGCAATTGTAGAAATTTAAATTCTAAAGAGGAAAATAGTTTTTGATAGACTATGTTAATCTTGAGATTATTAGATATAAATTATGATTATTTAGTAATAATAATATATATGTAATAGAAAATTATAAATTGACAAAAATACATACAAATGACAAAACTATTGAATTTTACATATTTGGATGAATTTAAAAAAAATCATTATTTTTATTTTTTTATTTTTATATATTTTTTCGCTGGTCCGATTTGGTTTCAAACTACAATTAAAATTCTCAAACCTAAACCAAACCGTTTTTGACCGGTTTGGTTTGGTTCAAAATCATTTCGTTGACGGGTTCACGTGGTGCGGTTTCGATTCGATTTTCCGATTTGACGATTTTTGCTTACAACCCTACTTTATGGGCATATTTTGATATGTTTTAGAGTTAGTCATATTCTCTCATATTTCACAAAAGGGAAGCACTTAAAAGAGATTAAGGGAGAAGGTTCAGGGGAGGAAGCTTGGTTAGAAAATTTGAAAGGTCACTTTAAGCTCCGTCAAAGGTTAATTCCATACCCTTATCTGTGAGAATTTAAAAAATAAATCCAATAATCTCAAGGTGATTTAAGATCCACCATTCATATGAGTTTAATGTACAAAAGAAAATTAATTTCTCTTGTAATGGTTAAATCCAACCAACGACATCAGGCAAAATTAAGGGAAAATAAAAATTAAAAAAAAGAAAAGAAAAGAAAGAAACTACAAATTTTATGTATATTAGTTTAAAACTTTATACTAACAAAACGGTACTTGACAGGATCCATAAATAATGAGTTCAAACTTATCTAGTAGCCCTGGAACAAAAGCTCTAACCTAATTGGAGATCTAAACATTTGAATTTCTACTTAGAACTAGGCAAATAAAAAGGGTTGCTGACAAGCCTGGTGGTTCTTGATCTGTCTGCTTGTGTAAGAGTGAACCTGGAGCATGTATCTTGTGCCGGCATGGCCACAGCTGCAGCGCACATGGAAATCTCATGGCTGTTGATATCAGCCTCCACTCTATAATCGTAGGGGCAGAAGTTTATATGCGACTCATCGTGGAGCGCAAATCCCGAGCGATGGAAATTGAAATAATGGCTATTTTGAAAAGGTTGAGCAAAATAACAAATACTGGCTTTTCTTGCTTGAAGCTGCAGCCTTTTTTTTCTCAATCTCTCCTTTTTGTGGGCATTTTGATGGCCTCCTAATGCTTGTGAATTTGCAAATTCCTTATAACAAAATTGGCACCTGAATTTTTTGTCATCTGCTAATTTTTTCTCGTCCAAAACATGTTTTTGATTCGTCACAGTAGAGGAAGACGAAGATGAATTTACACTTTCATCCCTTTCTGCAGATGGATTTTCATGTAGATTAAGCTCGAAACCGAAAAGTTTGAGCTTTTTCGGAGGGGATACATCAGTAAATTCATGAACAGAAAAATCTTTTCCCATTTATGATTACTCTGAGAATGAAGAAAAAATTATTGTGTTTTTGTAAGAAATGATGCACAATTTGTGTTATGCCCCTCTTCCTTATATAGTAAACTGAATCCTATTGGTTTTTGGCTA
Organism: Fraxinus excelsior; assembly: GCA_019097785.1. Classification (NCBI taxonomy): domain Eukaryota; kingdom Viridiplantae; phylum Streptophyta; class Magnoliopsida; order Lamiales; family Oleaceae; genus Fraxinus; species Fraxinus excelsior. Next base: position 13,456,007 of record CM032629.1, read on the forward strand.
TACATGCAATGCGTCTAAGATCATTTTATATTCATGAACAGCATAAATGTACCAAAGGTCAAAAAAAAAAAAAAAAAAAAGGATAAAAATGAACACTCAGATTAGGGAAGTTGTGCCTCATGCAAAATTGTTTTCTACATTTTTCAAAATAATTTAATACTTTTAGTACATGTTCAATTCATAACAAAAAAAGAGAATGATACAATGTAACAGCAAGATTTTAATTTTTTTTTTTTCCGTGAATTCCAATGTAAAAGTAGAATGTTGCTAGTTACATTTGGGAATTATATATAAACGATTTAAATTATACATAGATAGAAACGAGCTATGTATAATGGATAGTATTTGTAAATTCATCAAAATGTGTACATAAGCCAAACATAGATTTAGTTTCTTTTCTTTCTTTAGTGCTATTAAAAAAATCTCATCTTTTGTGTCAGACACGCGAGTTTTAAAATGAAATTGTTTGACATGATATCACGAAAAACAATTGTGGAGAGTTTAAATGTTGATTAATGTTATTCATCCCCAGTGGGGTTATAAACATAGTTTACGTGGCTATATATGATATGTTAAATAAAAGGTGAAATTAAATGACTTATTTAATTTCACCTATCGTTTAATGCCATAAACATTACTCTTAAATCTTTGTCCTCCATTAAATTTTAATTCATTTCTCTCTCTCCTCTTATCAATTACATTCTTTCAATAAAATAATACCACACATGAACCAAAAAATTCTCATTACTTTTAAACTACGTTCTTCAAAAAATACTATTCCAAAATCATATTTTTTTTTTTCAAATAATGAAGTTCAAACAAGGGAAATTTTTCTATTACTTATTTATGAAATTCGTATATGTGACACGTCAATGATCGAAAATATAAATTCAATAAACACTTTTATTTTATTTCCTCTTTAGCTATTTAAATTTTCAAAACAAGGTGATTCGTCGTTTTATAATATTGATAAAATATACCAAAACCTTTAGGATTTATTATTATTATTATTATTATTATTATTATTATTATTATTATTATATGAAAAATTGGTCTATAGGCACCTTATTAAAAAAAAGAAAGAAAAAAAAAGAAGCACTTTCAATTATAATTCCACTTGAGCAATTAGATAAAAATATTCCATGCTTCAAAAGGAGGAAATGTTATTATATTAAGATAATAACAAAAAGTCAAAAAAAAGATAGGATGTAATCAATTTTGAAGGAATTAGGAGATCTAGCCTTTTGCAATAAATCTATCATTGTGTTTAAATTGTTTAATTGAATTAAGCTTACATTGATTGACCAACTGTTAGGGCATTCACGATTTGTTCTCTACCAGAAGGTTAAAAATTTCCAAAGAATAAACTAGATAAAATATCTATGGGTGTTTAGTCCCATCTACTACAGAACCCCAAATTATGTTCATACAATACAATTATTTGAAGGCAATTTGTATTTATTCATGTCTCGCCAATCTTTAAATTAAATAAATAACTTGTTTTTTTTTTATTATTTAATTGATTGTTAGACCGTTTAATCAAAATTAGATTGATCAACCAATTTAACTGGAAAAAATTTGAAAATCAATTTAGAAACATATCCAATTATAGGTCAATATTTGAAAAATTAGAATCCATTAAAAAAGTTAAGAACTCGTAGGTTCATTTTCAATCCAAGTCGATTCATTTCAAAACTAGTGGGATCACACCAAAATTTCATTTTAATTTTTATACCACTAGTTTGACCTCAAATCGATTATTTTGATCCTTAACTCTTTATATATATAATATTTGATATAGTATCGATATATATATAAAGCCTGTTTGGTACGGTTTAAAATCCAATTAAAATTGAAAATATGGCTATTATTGGGTCCCACCCGACTAATAAAAATCAACAATAACGACTAAATTTTCAATTTTAATCTGATTTTAATCTCTACCACACACCCTCATAGTTAGGCTAAATCTCACTATTCATATTATTGAAAATAAATTTCGTTTGCACACAATTGACTTCCTAATAGTTTAAATAAAATGGTAGAGCACACTCCACATACAATAATAAAGACAAGCCCAAGCCCTATTTTTTTTTTTTAAAGCCACTCCACATACAATAATATATATAGTTAATCTAGAGCAACGTTTTCTTGGATTGCCTTAAAAAAATGATGGGAGATTAGTTGCAAATCAAGGAATATAAGTAAGTGGGTAGTGATGTAAGCATATATACTCATTAGGGTCTTCAATGAGATCTAGGCATATCTTCTTAGAGGTGACAAAACCCTATTTTTTTATACCCAAAAGCATTATGTTTAAGGTGAATCCAGTCATCATCTAGTATTAATCAATGTACAAGAAGAACATTTGTGTTGGACAGTTGTTTTAATTTGGTCCCACATTTTTCTTAGCTTTTGAACATGTTTGAAACTATATTAGATTATGTTTTATTCCATTGTCTCTTGTTGTATCTTTAATTGGTGGAAGAAGTCCATCAATAAATCTTTAATTTCTCACCAATTCACACTCCTTTGTGTTTGGTTTCTAGTCTATTCCATTTGCTTTCTTGCTTTAGGGATTAAGAGAAGAATTCCAAATAGCATGCCACGAGATGTGAGAATATTGTAGGTGGGAAGGATTGATTTTCGTTACTTTGCCAATGTCCGGTTCAAATTACAAATTGAATTAAAATTTAAATCGAAGTCAGTAATTAATTATAATCACATTGTATAGAACTCACAACTTTTCAATAATACATCACATCAACTGTTATCAAAGTCTATTGAAGTTTTGAATTTTATCTCATTTTATTTGGTTTTATTATTAGATATACCTGATTATTTAGAATTAAATCCTTTAAGAATCATAAAAAAAATAATAATAATAAAAACCTCTAAATTTTATATGCTCCCCCTCCTTTAACACGTTTTCTCGATATCAGCATGCTATAATAATTATCTAAGTTGTTATTTCTTTAATTTATCTTCAAGCGTTGTGGTCTTCACTTCTTGGTGCAAATCTCACTTTTATATTTACCATTTTATTATTCCTACAATTCTATCTTAGTTCCCATTTGATTTTGCTAAAAAAAGGGATTTTTAGTATATTTTAATAAAATTTGATAAAATGCATGATTAAAATAAAAGTTATAGATCCCATGAAATGTGCGTTTAAAATTATTCGTTATTTTTTTATCTAAATATTTATCAATTTTTCAGTTAAACAAACATGTGCTTAATATTATCATTCTCACTACACAATTTGTATCGATATTTTCTTTCACGCTCCAACATTTAGAACCATTCAAATAGAATGAATCGGTAAAATGCAATCCCGGGTTGATTTGTAGCTATGATTACTTGATTGATTTCTTTTCTCACTTTTATGTCTCTTTATGGACACGAGGATCATAAGATGGCCCTTACGATTAGCTATCCTCCAAATTCCCAACCCTATTCTCATACACTGGATTTTAACTTTTTCGGACAAAATCATAGGGGAAAAACAAAAATTTAAGTGAAGTGAATGAGAAACTTGAAAAGAAGCCAAAAATTGACTAAACAAATTAAGGGTAAATTCCTTTGCCACTTCCTGCTGACGTTTTCATTACTAACTCGAATTTAGCATAAAGTGGACTATTGTAATTCTATTGATTTAGGGGGTTAATAAAGAATTTATTTTTTTTAGATTTCGTAATTTCAATATTTTGTTTTTGTAATCTGATTATTAGGCCATCTCTAATCCATGGCATCAAATGGTTACAACTTTCACACCGAATTGATATAACTTGCACACAATCTTGTAAAGTCATCTCTATATCATTGCACTAATGAATAATATTTTCTTTATTTTATTTTTTTAAAATTATCAACAATTAATGTTATCTAAAAATTATTAATTACAGATTATATTAATACTATAATTAAAATTTAAGAATTATATTTATTTATCTAAAATATTGCATATATTAATCAATTAAGAAAAGCACTACACTTAATACTACGATTTAAAAAGAATACTACATTTAACACACTCAAACCCAACACCAAATTGGTGCACGTGTTGGAGATGCCCTTATAGCTACATTCTATATTGTTCAGAGAGTTCCTTTAAAAGTCGACCTTGTGATTCATGATCAAATCAAGTTTTTAGGAGTTGAGATCAATTCTTTGATTTAAGCACATTATTCTTGCTCAAATTTGTAACTGGGTATTATCCTAATTAAAATAAGAATTAGATTTTAGTTGTTTGTTTCCTAGATAGAATATGATTTATTTTATTCTATGTAATATGGGAGTGATTTATTGTTTCTATTTGTAATAGAATTAGTTAATGATATCATGTAAATAGAGCATCACCGTTCTACTTTCTTGATCCCAATTTGTTAGGTGGTCATGGACTATCTTCGGGATTTTTGGTAGTGTCATCCTATATTAACATTTAGAAAATACTTCTGGTACATAACAATTTACATAATATTTTGAAAAAATTGCCGTCACTGTACCAAACATTTCAACTTTTTGCGGGCTTTGCCCAAATCTTTGTTTTGTGTCAGCCACGGTACCAAACATTTAAACAATTCGCACTCGGAGTCCAAATGGATGGTTTCCATCTAGTTGATCACGAAAACTGTTAGTTGACCTCAGAAATTAAAAAAAAAAATTATAATTTCCATCAAATAGGCAAGGGCAATTTCGAAATTACTCACAATTTCCACCGAATAAGTTAAAAAATAAATTAAAAATCCCAAAAATAATTTTTTAAAAAAACAATTGTTCACCCCCACCCCCACCCCATGAAAAATCAACCACCATCCAACTATTGTCGGCCACCACCACCAACGCCTCCTCCCACCACCATCAAAGTCAGCTCTGCCATGAACCAAATCAAAAATCGTGCCCAATCAGGGGACTCCTCTCGGCACAGCTCGGACCAGTGCCGATCGGTTGCCACACCCACTCTTACTGACAGAAGTTGGATCAATAGACCCATCGTTGTTGCCCACATCAAAAACCACAGTAACGAATAGCCGGCAATTGCTCTGGCCTGCAAACCCCTCTCCAAATTACCGGGATCCAAGAACGCAATACTCATCAAAAAATCGGGACCCGTAAATAACCACAATTTCTTAAACGAAAACGATGGCGCACTGCTAAAATCTGTAGAGCTGGTGGAATCCAGTTCGAAATCAAGAATTAAAATCTTTTCCCCGGATTTATACGCAACTTCTTCTTCATCTTCTTGTTCTGTTTTTACAATATTTTCAGTTGACTAGAGTGGTGAGGGTAATAGACGATGATATTCATTTACTTGTTCCGATTCTTGCACTTCTAATACTTGGCCTTTGGGGAAATTTGAGGGAGTATTGTCTTGTTCTTGAAGTGGGATCATTTTATAATTCGAATTTCCATTTCCTTTTCCCATGAGATGGGGTTTAGGTTGGGAAATGGAGGTATGCGGTGTATGCTGGTGGCTACAGACCAAGATGATGGTGGAGAATCTGGCTGCTCGCTCACTGGAAGGAGAAGGTGGCGATGGTGGTGGCGGAGAACAGTAGCTGGATGGTGGTTGATTTTCGTGAGGTGGGGGTGGGGTGAGAAAGGAGATGAACAGTTGTTTTTTTTAAAATTATTTTTGGAATTTTTAATTCATTTTTTAACTTATTTGGTGGAAAATTTTTTTTTCTGAGGTCAACTGGACGAAAACCGTTCATTTGGACTCTGGATGCAAATTGTTTAAAGATTTGGTAATGTGGGTGGTACAAAACAAATATTTAGACAAAGTCTGCAAAAAGTTTAAATGTTTGGTACCGTAGCTACAATTTTTCCTAATATTTTACGTGATGAAGAAATGTCAGAATTTAAGTGAAGAAGTTATTTGATTGATAAGATTGTGATCCAGTTAAATTTTACAGCATCATCTGTTGGCAAACTATTAGATAAATTGTTATAAACATGTAGTACAATCGTTAACATTTTAGGGGTTTCCTTGGGGGGTTTGGGGGTGTATAGAGATTCATGCGATTGTATAAAATTTCATATAGTGAAAAATCTCTATGTTTGATCGTCCGTGATTTTTCAATAAATTCTTTGTGTTGTTATTCTTCGTATAATATATATTTTGTGGCTTCTAATAAACTCTTTGAATAAGGATCATGTGGGCAAATAGATGGATTGGTCTCAATTTCAATGAAAAGTGGTATTAGAGCGTCTGGTAACTCAATGTGTTGGAGCATAGAGAATATATATTGGGAGTCAAATACGACATGGAAAAGTTTGACGAGAGAATCAATTTGACTTGTGGTAAGTGGAAGTTAATATTGTTTTTATTTAGTTTTTTAGCAAACATGGACAATTTGGACACCTCAAATAAAATTTTCCGAAAGGTAGAGTAGGTTCGGCTAATTAATCGAAACTAGCATGTGAAGATATTTATTACATCATTAACATGTGACTTTTCACCACAATATTCTAGTGAATAATATTATCATCCTTATGTCATGTCTTTGGCCAATAAGTTGTGATTATGGAGGATTTGTTATTGTTAGCAAGTCCACAAATTTGCACACGTGCATTGATTTTATGCTGATGTAGGGTATGTGGTCGAATTTATGCCAATAGTCGATTGACTACTAAAAGCCAAACAATTAGGTTGCACCATAAATTTCTGCACATTTGTTCGACATGAGCCGATTTGAAATACTTAGAATGTGTTAATTTTAAGTGTATATACTCATTATGGTGTTGTCTGGTAATAACCTATCTCGAAAATTGTGGTTGTAATAGAAACGTTCCCCAAAATTTTTTCAAGTGGTGTGACCAAGAAGATTAAAGAGATGAGACCGAGGTAGATCCACAACTATTCAACTTTGAGGAGATATGGAAGAATTCATATATGATGTCTTGTACAATCCAAAGTCAATTTAGAGATTGTTTCTAACTTTTTTTACTTGATATTGTCCTAATTAGAATAAAAATTGAATTTTTATTGTTTGTTTTCTAGGTAAAATAGGATTTATGTTGTCTATGTATTATAGGAGTGATTTTTTAATTATTTTCCATTCAGAATAGGATTAGATAACCATGTCCTGTGAATAGTATCTTTCAATTGTATTTTCTTGATCATATCTTTTAAGATGATCATGAGCTATCTTGGGTGAGAGTTGAAAATCTTTTGTTGTCTCATTCAGTATTGTTGGATTTTAAGCGCAAAATGAAATAGAGAAATCAACATTGATGTGCATACATCCAAGGAGCGAAGCGGAGATTTTTATTCGATATGAATAATAAGGTTAAATCATCAGTATTTATACTAAACCTGTGTTCCACTCTATACGAGACATATATACAACAATCTCTACCTTAACAAATATTCACCCTTTAGAAGAAAACACTGAAACAAACATAACTTGGAAAAAACACACCATTTGGAACCAATAGGTTGTGACACATCTTCTCAAACACCTAGATATGTTAATCAAGTTCAAGCAATACTTGAACATGTTCATTGTGATTGACTTTGTCAACATGTCTGCTGCATTATTTGAAGTATGAACATTCTCTAGCAATAATTCTCTTGAAATAACCAACTCTATTATCTTGTGAAATCTCACATCAATGTATTTGGTTCTAGCATGATAAATCCGATTCTTTGCTAAGAAGATGGCGCTTTGACTATCACTGTACAATTTTATTCCATCTTGCTTGATCCCAAACTCCTTGATAAGCCCTCTCAGCTATAATATTTCTTAGCTGCCTCAGTTGCTACCATGTACTCTGCTTCAGTTGTGGATAATGTCACAAAGTGACTGCATCATTGATCTCCAACATATAGGCCTACCTACAAGTGTGAAAACATAACCTGTATATGACCTTCGTCATCTAAGTAGCTTGTATAATCTGCATCTACATATCCCTAAAATGAAACATCATCATGTTGTCTCTCAAATATAATCACACACTCCATTGTACTTCTCAAGTACTTGAAAATACACTTTACCGCTCTCCAATGCTCTTTGCTTAGATTAGTCATGTACTTGCTCATCACACGAACTGCATGTGCTAAATCTAGTCTGGTACACACAATTGCATATATTAAACATCCCACTGCATTGGCATAAGGCACCTTGGACATCCCTATAATTTCTTCTCCATTCTTACGGTGCTGATTACTATACAATTTGAAGTGATTTGCCAATGGTATACCAACTGATTTTGCATTGGACGTGCTAAACCTTTCCAACACTTTCTTTAAATAACTTTTCTCAGATACCCATGATTTTATGGCCTTCTTATCTCTGTTAATTTCCATTCCAAGAATCTTCTTAGCCGATCTTAAATCTTTCATGTCAAACTTATTGCTCAACAAAGACTTCAATCTGTCTACCTCATTCATGTTTTTAGCAGCAATTAACATGTCATCCACATACAACATCAAGAAAATATAAATCATCCTCAAGAAATATGTAGTAAACATAATAATCATACTCACATCGACTGCTGCCAATCTGAATCATCTGGGAGTTGAACGTTTTGTACCATTGTCGTGGAGACTACTTAAGCCCATATAAAGACTTCTTCAGTTTACACACAAGATTCTATGTTCCTAGTTCCAAGAATCCCTCTGGCTGCTTCATGAAAATCTGCTTCTCCAAATCACCTTGAAGGAAAACGGTCTTCACATCCAAATGCCTTGAAGGAAAACGGTCTTCACATCCAAATGCTCTAACTCCAAATCAAAACTGGCCACCATAGCCAAGATTATCCTGATGGAAGTATGTCTGATGATCGGCCAGAAAGTCTCATCATAATCTACTCCCTTCCCATATGAGTATCCATTAGCTACCAATTGAGCCTTATATATTTCCCTTTTTTTTAAACATTGCTTCTTTCTTTCTATAGACCCACTTACAACCTATCGGTTTCTTCTCCTCTAGAAGCTACACCAGATCTCGGGTACCATTTTTGTACAATGACTCAATTTCTTCCATCATAGCCTCTATTCATTTACTTTTCTCTTGACTACCAACAATGTCCTGAAGAGTTATAGGATCACTATTGCTGGTAATGAGTGCATAAAAAATGGAGTCCTCGAATCCATACTTTACTGGCGTCCTGATAGTGTGACGTGGTAATCTGTGACAATATTATAATATTGTTCCTCTTTCTGAGCCATAACTGTTCACTCATTGAGTATTCATCTTCATGTCAACATTGTTTAGCTCTACCCGCACTACTTAACTCTTATTGTTGCCCTCGCCTGAAATGGGCTTCTCTTCATCTAAAGGCACTTTAAGCATGAATGTTTCATTAAAGACTGCATTCCTATTGATCACCATCTTCTTTATCTCTGGATTCCAGAACTTGTATCATTTTACACCTTTCACATAGCACAGAAAAATGCACTTTCCTATTTCGTATCAAGTTTGGATCTCTAATCACTAGATACATGCATTTAAGCCAGGCAACCAGATACTCTCAATCCAGAATAATCAACTTCATTAACTATCCAAACTTCAACTACAACTTTCCTATCTAGCGCTTCTCGTAGTGATCTGTTTATGACATAACATGCCCCGTTCACAACTTGTGCCCGAAAAACTCTTCAAAAACCTTGCATTCAACCTCAAACATCTTCTCCATTCTGCAATTGTTCTGTTCATCCTCTCCACTACATCATTCTGCTACGGTGTCTTGCGAACTATATAATGCTATTGAATACCTCATTCCTCATACAATTTCAGAAACTGTGAATCTGTGTTTTATGTACCATTGTCTATCATGAGATACTTAATTTTTCTGTCTGAATGGTTCTATACTTCTACTTTCCACAATTTGAACTTGACAAAAGCTTCAGATTTGTGCTTCATAAAATATATCCAAAATTTTCTAGAGAAGTCATCAATGAAAATAATGAAATGTTGAGATCCACGTTTAGACAACTCCATCACTGGTCTCCAAACATTAGAATGCACATAATCAAGAATGCCTTTTTGTCTTGTGCTTTCCCGTCTTGAACTATACTCTAAACTATTTTCCAAATACACAAAACTTGCAGAAATCCAGTTTGAATGATTTTACTCCCTTCAACAAGTTCCTCTTGTAAAGTTCAATCATACCACATTCTCTTATACGCCTCAGTCGCATGTGTCATAGGAGAGTGTTATTTGACTTAGATTATGTTGTTGCAACTTTACCTACAATTGTATTTCCCAAGAGTTTGTAGACATTCCTTACCAATTTCTGACCCTTCATCACAATCATAGTCCATTTCTTTGTTGTCAAGGCTCCACCCTCTGACTTGTAAGAATAGACACAAGTGTCTAAAGTGCATGAGGATGTTAAGTTTTTTTTCTCAATTCTAGTACATGCCTAACATCCTCTAAAGTCCTCACCACACCATCCAACATTTTAAATTTTATGGACCCCATCCCAATGACCTTACATGATACATCATTACCCATCGAAACAGTTCCAAAATTAACCCAATGATATGAATCAAACCAATCCCGATGAGGATACATGTGATATAAACATGCTAAATCTAATACCCAAGAGTCATGTAATCTATCAGAATTACCTGCAGAGACTAATAGCATGTCTCCATCTCCAGAATCCGAGTCACCTTCTACAACATTAGCTGAGTTTGATGACCCATCACCTTTTTTTTCATCACCCTGCTTTTTATCCAGACAGTCTTTTTTAAAGTGACTCATCTGATGACATTTGTTGCACTTGGCGTTTTTCTTATTTTCGATCTTGTATTCCCTTTGTAAGAGCCACCATTGTCCGTCTTTCTCCTACGATCCTGATGGCCCTTCACGATTAAACCTTCACCTTGTGCCAGTACGCAATTTTCGCTGGTTGTATGCCAAAAGGGTTGATGCGACTTCCTCCAATTCGAGAGTCTCTTAACCTCACACCAACGTGGTCACTAGATGGTTGTATAAGGAAGGAAGATAGCACACCAATATCATTTCTTTGTCTTCGTCATCGAACTTAATTTCAAGTCATAAAAAATAGTTAATAATTTGATTAAACACATTTGTGTGTTGAATCAGAACAGTACCCTCCAACATTTGGAGCCTATACAACTGTCCTTTTAGATGTATCTTGTTCGTGAGAGATTTCAACATATAATCTCTCTCCAATTTAAGTCAAACCTCTGCCAGAGACTCAACGTCCATAACGTGATATACGATCTTGTCTGCCAAACATAGCCAAATTGTACCCACTACTTACGCCTCGAGCTCTTCCCAATCGACATCTGACATACCCTCTGGCTTCTTCCCAGATAGCGCATTTACTCAAGAGCAAGAAGAGGGTCAAATGAGATTCTGGTGGTGAAGAATGGTTGTGGTGACTGTGCTGTCGAATGGTGGTGGGTTGTTGGGAAGAAGGTTCAAGTTCTTTTTCCATTTTTTTATTCTTTATTTAATTGTTTTATATAAAAAGATATAAAATTATTATTTTACCCTTATAAAAATAGTTAATAATGCGGTCAGAAACATTTATTTGGTCAACTAACCGAAAAGTGGATGGATTCCATCCATTTGAACTTCACACGTATATATCCAAAAGATTATGTACATTTGTTTACAAATTGGAAGATTGGATTAAAGTCTACAAAAATTGAAAAGATTAGGGATCATTGCTACAAATTTTCCTAATTTTTATCATTTCATAGTTCAAGAATCTTTTCCATTAATCAAAGTCCAATTTAAGATTTATTCATGAAATTATTATAGGTAGATTGATCGGATCTTTATCATTTCATAATTCAACAAACACTATTCTAAAGCTTTTGTGTTGAAAAGATTTTTTTTTTTCACTATTTCACAATCCATCTTGAAGCAATCAGAAAGTGGACCGTTGGGGCATTTTTTTGGAGACAAAACCTGACACCTTTACAGTACTCATACAGCTCATTTACACGACTTTTTCGATTTTACCCCTTTGCAGTAGAGAATCTTCATAAAGTGCATATATGATGAGGATAAAATGATATTTTTCTCTTCAAATTGCCTACAATAAGTCAATGGTGAAAGAAAGTGGGACCGCCGATATGACCCAAAAATTGATTTTCAAGTTGGGATAATCTCTCCCAGACACAACCCTAGTATATGGCATTTAACAATCTAGTAAATAAGGTTTCAAAATTGCTATTTGTACACACTTGGTACACAATCTCCTACACAACCCTCTCACATATGTGTGAGCTTCACATTGTGGGCCCCACGCGCACACACATGTGAGAGGGTTGTGGGCCCCACACACATGTGAGAGGGTTGTGTACCAAGTGTGTAAGTATAACATTTCTCATAAGAATTTTATTGGATTTTCATAAATCCCTAGTCACACTAGTACTCTAATAATCCGGTAAGAATTAGCTAATATCCTTCTCTAAATTGGATCGCAAGATTCTAAGCAATTTCGCGGGGGTATTTATCAATATGCTCACTGAACAAACCTAAAGGTACACACGCATGCCAATGTATGAGAAACACTTCGATAGAACGATCCTGTACATCTACTTGGTAGGACAATCCATTAAATTGAAGATAGGAGATCGTTTATTTCATGATCCCCCCCCCCCCCCCCAACACACACACACACACACACAAAAGTCCAAATTGGGGGCGTGTTCAATAGAGATTAAAATGAAAATATAGCCGTTATTGGGTCCTACTAATCTAATAAAAGTCAACAATAATGACTAGTTTTTCAATTTTAATCTCTATCAAACACACCCTGATTGTCTTCCTCCATTACTTCTCAAATACCAAGAAATCAAGTACAAAATTGATTGAATTTAGGACACTTGCAATTAGATCAAACATGGCGAAACAATCACAAGAGTGCTTCTCAATGATTTTAAATATAAACATAAAATTCAGAATGCTGATATTCAAAGGGCATTAGAAGAAATATGGAGTTTGAAAGTAGAAGATCAACGAAGTAGGAGAATATAAACAAAAAATCCAGATTCATTTTTTTTAAAAATCTTCTACAATTCAGAAATTGGCCTACCCCATCCCCAATACCTCTTACCCCTACCCACCTAAATCTGCGTTCCCATCTCCCTTCTAAGTATATGAACAATGCAGACACAGATTCACACGGAGAGAGTTTAATTATTCTGAAATTGTGCATGTACAGCTAGGGGTGGGCACGGGTCGGTTCGGTTCGGTTTTTTCGGTTCCAGAAATTTTCGGGTATTTAGTAAATGGAACCGTCGGTTCCAGATATAATTCTGGAACCGTTCGGGTTCGGGTTCGGTTCGGTTCGGTTCGGTTCCATTCGGTTCTGTTCGGTTCCTACTATAATTAATTTTTTTAACATTTATAATAACACTATATAAAATTATAAATACATTTAGAAAACTTTGTCAGTACGTCTTGAATAATTAATCCATAACATATTAGAAAGTTTTCACAAAATGCTAACACTTTAGTACTAGACAATATAGATCACAATTTTTTTTGTTGCTTCCCTCAAACAGTTACTGCTCCACTGCTTACCTACCAAAAGGTAACATATAAAAGCATCTAACTATGTTCTCCATTTTGAGAAGTGGTACCAAAATCATTCCTATTTTCTGAAAACATTGTGAGAAGTGAGGCAATCCCAACGTGCTCAGTACTTTCACCGAGTGAATCTGCGTGTGAATATTGACCATGTTCAATCTTAGCTTTTACAAATGAACGTAATATTTTAAAGTATTAAAAATACTTACCAACTATGTAATGTAATCATCGATTGCTTGACTTGCCATGTACCATTAAAATGTTAACAATTTCTTGAGTACCATGTAAAGAAAAAGAATCCAGTAACTAGAGCTGAAAATCTCTGTGCAAAGCTCTTGGAAGGCTTAAAAAATTTGTCATTATAAACACAATAAAAGAACGAAAGCACTGTTAGCGTTAAGAGGGTAAAATCTCACGTCTCTTAAATATGAAAAGAATAATTACGAGAGTACTCCAGCTTAGTGTGGGAACTAGAAGGATGATGACTTCTTCAAGTTGAGAGAAAATGACTCATGACTGGACGAGAAACATGTTGTGCGGCAGGAATGGACTGGAGAGAGAAGAAGAAGAGAAGACCGAAAATTCTAGGGCTCTTTCCCTTTTATATTTAGTGGCTTTTTTTTTACAATTTTTTTTATGTTGGTCGGTTTTGAAGAAGAGAAGACCGAAAATTCTAGGGCTCTGTCCCTTTTATATTTAGTGGTTTTTTTTCAATTTTTTTATGTTGGTCGATTTGGGTTATATTCAATATACTTGAAGCTCAAATGCTCAATTGTAAAAAAAAAAAAAAAAAAAATTCGGTTCTTATTCGGTTTTTCGGTTCTTGGTCTAGAACCGAGAACCGAACCAAACCCGTCGGTTCTCGATTCGGATACCCGTTCGGGTTTTTTATTTAAGAAAACCCGTTCGGTTCGGTTCGATTCGGTTCGGTTCCAGTTCGGTTCGGTTCGGTTCGGACATTTTGCCCAGCCCTATGTACAGCGAGAGAGAAAGGGGAGGGGTGGTGCAATTTCTGATTTTTGAAATATTTCAAGAAAATGAATCTTGACCTTTTAAGTAGAATTCAATGAAGATTGAGATTATTTGTCAAAAAGTTTTGTAGGAGGATTTTCAAACTATCCACTCAAATGACGATACATGTCAATTATGTCGAATTTAATTTATACTCTATTTCGGTAGAATATGTCCACGTGATAGGACCGTTTACTCAAATAATAATTTCAAAAGAGTTGTGTATCTTTTGGATAAATAAGAAATATATGAGTAAAAACTAAATTTGATAAATATATGATAGAGAAATCAAATTAAATTTGACATTAAAGGACATGTGTCATCATTCGAATGGGTGATTTGAAAAAAATAAGAGAGAAGTAGAGTAAAAAATTAATTATGATATAGATGACTACGCTTCATCAATTCAATGGACGGATCCCAAGTGATCGTATAAAACCATCCTATCAAAGTTTCTCTACTTTTATGAATACTTTAATTTCCAAAATCGTATGAACATATTATACCATAAATTCATAATCACGAATGGTTATCAACGAAACTTAAAACATAGTCCTATTCTCATTATTGTGAAAATAGACTTAGGGTCCGTTTGATAGAAAGGTGGAAAATGGGTAAAAAGAAAATATTTTACAGGGAAAAGATTTTCTTAGAAATTATTTTGCTGGGAATTGTAATTAATTGTGTTTGATTGGTATAGTTTTCCATGGAAAATATTGAAAGTTTGATATTCGTTTGATTTCGTTTTTTATAGAAATTGTCCATTAAAGTGATAATGTTTTCTACCATTGGGTCTAGAATTTGTTCCAATTACCAAAAAAAAAAAAAAAAAAAATTTTGAAAAAAAAAACATACCGAATATCATTCGTTTGACTTTGTTTTGCATGGAAATTGTCAATAAAAGTGAATTTTTTTTTACCATTGTGTCTAGAATTTTTTCCAATTGCAAAAACCAAAAAAAAAAAAAAATTGAAAAGTTGGAAAATATTTTCTCACCAAAACATCAAGAATTTATTTTCCTCAAAAATGTGGAAAATTTGAAAAGTTGGAAAATATTTTCCCGAGAAAATTTTGTCAATCAAACACTACAAAAGTTGGAAAATGGAAAATATTTTCCATTTTCCATGGAAAATAAACCGTATCAAACGGACCCTTAGAGGTGTTTGGTGTGAATTAAAATCAGATTTTTAGTGAATTGTAATAGAAATTTTTGAAATGTGTAGTTAAAAAGATATGAGATCCATGAAAAACGTTATTGATATTGATAGTTTGACTTTGACTTAGATTAAAATCAATTTTTAATCCGACCCAAACAGGCCATTAATCATGTTCAATGTTATGAAATCATGCCTAACCACCTTGCCAAGAAGTCTTCCGTTAATACACTTAAACTCCCTTCAGAACCTTGCCCTTAATAGCTGCAGCCAGATAAAACTCAATTCGAATGAAACCATATTCATCACATCATTTCTTGGCCTGCACAATGAATCAGGCCCTATATTATATTTGGCATAATGCCACAAGATTTTCTGGTCACTATTCATCAAGTTTCAGAAAATTCAATTACATGATTCAAAATGCAAAAGCAACGCTATGCATTCAAAAAACGCACATACCAGGAAAAGATTCTGTATCGGAAAATGAAATAATTCCGCATGCCACGACAAAAATATCAACTACAAAATACCATCATTAAAGTTTTAATGGCTCGATCTTTCAACCAGAAGCAGGAGAAAATACAAAAATCTACTGCAGCAGAATATCTTTCAAGTTCCTTAGTTCACATTAATGGCAGTAATGCTCCATATTAATCTTGCCTGTAGAATATACACATCACATTGGTCGTTTGGAACGAGGCAGCAGGGAAAGTAGGATCTTCTTCCTCGGGCCCTGCAATTTGTGCACCTTCCGTAAGTGAGCATCTAAAGATGAAAACCCGAGATTAAAGTATATGATCGTAGGGAATGACAACATTAAAGGGAAGGGAGTGTCCTGAGATATGTCCACTCCTTGTACACTTCAGGACACGACCAAAAATTAAGGCTAAAAATGAATAATGATTTTATAGGAAATTATAAAGGTACAAAAATAAAGATATAACATACAAAATGAATAATTTTAAAGAATTTTAAATAAATGTGTGCCCAATGTTTTCATGCACTTTTATTTTTATTTATTTATTTATTTATTGTAAAGCACGTTAGCATTTCGGTATCGTGTCCGTATCACGTTCCAATGTTTCATAGCATCTAGATTTCCAAAACAAGAAACATACAGATTGACTAGCCATCTTTACCAACTCAAATTACTACCATCCACCACTTCAGAGCCCAACTACTTGTACGTTCGATCATCAAGTAAAATGTACCACTGTAAGGCCACATTACTTATTCAGATGACAATAGTAGACGCATAGATACTTCTTTTGACCCTACCTCATCTACTGGCAACTAGTATATTTGATGAGCTATGAATGGATATTTATATACATAAAAGTAACCCAAGACGGGTCCATAGCTCACAAAGCCAATTACCATAGGTATTCCCAACTCTTTCAGATCACTGTCACCCATCTGCCTCAAAGCATACATATCCACCTGTAGAATGTATTAAAAACCCAATATTAATATACGCAAATACCCTCAATTTACCTTGTTCAGTGAAGGGGGAAAAAACTGAAAATTTTGGATACCGTGTGAATATCCAAAAGAGTAAATTAATGATCTAGTACATAATTCATTTCACCTTTACTCCAGATTCCTGCATAAAAATTGATAACTTCTCTGCCATTTCAATTTTTCAATTAGACCATTTTATTTCCTATCTTCAACTTTCAACAATTCTTCTCTTACATATGTTTCTAATTGTAGAAATAAAGACTGACTGTAGGGTTGTAAGCCCTCGAATTTCACATTAAAAGAACGGAGGATTATGCATTGCAAGTTAAAAAAAAAAAAAAAGTGAAAGGATCAGCAGAAGCCACATACTTCTTCAGCCTTAAAGCAAATTGCATATTTTTCCAGGTCCAGAGATTTCAAAAAGCTGTCGACAGTAAGTTGATCATTCACCTGTACAAATTAAAGTTAGTCAAGTATGGAAGCACGGGAAAATTCAGATAACACAAAGGATTAATGTGCACACTGCACTGTCAAATGATTTAATACTGACATGTAAACAAAATTCACTATATTAAAGAGTAAATGAAATCGTATGAGATCCTGAAGAAAACAACTTAGGACTTTGGAATTTTGAGAGTGGTGGAATGGGAAATGTTTGGATTATGGATAGCTGGTAAACCATCAGAAGTTCATACCACAAGAATCAATTTCCAGGAATTCACTATCTTGGTACTAAATACGTAAAAACAATATGAATAACTGACTACGTTTGACATCCTTTATCCAATTTTGCACTGCAATGAACATTGAATAAACGTTGAAACAATCAATTTTCCACATAAGAAATCCATAAAATTCATGATCAATCCCACTGTAGCTACTAATCGAAAGAGTCCAAATTTGAATATCCCATTGTAGCTATTGATGAGAAGCCCACATAGACATTTTATAAATTAAAACAAAAAGCTTTTAACATCATAGTTATTAACTTATTGTAATGATGTAAGCACTATCTCTACTCAAATAACATTAATGACACAGCTATGATTAAACAAGGGATCATGATGCATGGCAAAAGGAGCGTGGCACAGTCACGAAGCATAAAATAGATATATTTTACCATATATTCTAAGCCTTTCAGTCAGGCTAATTTATTTCGCATTTTTTCCATATAGCTGGAGGTCAGGCTTTTA
Organism: Fraxinus excelsior; assembly: GCA_019097785.1. NCBI lineage: Eukaryota > Viridiplantae > Streptophyta > Magnoliopsida > Lamiales > Oleaceae > Fraxinus > Fraxinus excelsior. Next base: position 13,474,355 of record CM032629.1, read on the forward strand.
TGTACCCCTCCAAAGTTTTATTGTTCCTTTTCCTGCATTATTATTAATAAAAACTCTGCCATAGGGTGATATTTAGGGGGAAAAAAATAAACAATGGGAATTTGAACAGGCTCAATATTAATTTTTTCTTAGTAATGGAGACTGAAGAAGGAAAGAGAGACCCAATATTGAATATTGTGATCTTTTTTCCATCTTTAATTTCTATCTCGCTCTTAACTGATTGAATTTAAACTTCTGATCTTGTGAACCAATTTGTGGTAAGTAGTGGCCTATTAACATCCCCATATGCAACAATACTAAAAAAAAATATGTCGTATTCTCAATACACTTGAAGTTGACCTACTTCTATATACGACAAACAATAATAACAACCTATGTGTTAATTAGTTACTCCTAGTATACTTGAAGTCGACCAATTTATGTTCCATATAGGTTCCCAAAATGTCTCAAAAGGTTTCTAAAGTGACACAAGGGCAACCAACATAAGGCACTCTCCAATGAATATATACCTGATGACATCATAATTGACTAGGAGATAAGCAAATTAACTCATGATGTTCAAAGAGGTAAAAACATAGTTTATATGGTACTAACTTATCTTTTCAAATGGACAACACTACTCAAAATGGTAAACACCATATACAAAGTGAAACTCGTGTTCATTTAAACCTTTTCTGTCTAAGTACATATTCTAGCAAGTCCTAATCCTACAGTGGAACATTATCCTAAATTTATAAGCAATTTTGCAACTCCCAAATAAGATTAATATCAAATTTTACCATTCATAGAGCACACACGTACAAAAAACAAAGTCTCATCTCAATAAATTTAGGGGTATGAATAATTTTGCCAACCCGTTCACTTCATTGCTATAACAATCAACTAGATCCAAAGCAACTCGATTCTTAGCAGCCACATCAGGCCATGTTGCTCTTGGTCTACCCCTGGCTCTTCTAACATGTTTTAATGAGGTCTTATGAACGATAGCGTTTTTAGGCCTACGGAAAACATGGCCAACCACCTAAGTCATACATTATTCATAGAGAGAGAGAGAGAATACACAAAGCAGTTAACACAAACTAGTTCTCCAAGTAACATGCAGCAGCGGCAATAAAAAATTTGCAGGAAGAAAAAGCAGAAAGGTAAGTAGTATGTACTGCATATGCACTTCTCAGTATATCACTGCCAGGTAGAGTAAGTGGGGCAACCATTGGTGTCAAGGTCTTTGAAGGTCCAGCAGATGGAACCATTTTTGCCATTAAAGGTGTAGAATTCATGGAGCTCGAAAAGTTAAAAACATCTTTGCTTGTGTATGTGCTCATTCCACCATCATCATATGTCCTAACCGGAAGCCTTCTCTGTAGTTCTTCCTCTCTCCTGGGTGGTGAGAGACCTCGTGAACTTCCCAAAAATTCACCCGGTGACCTTTGCCTTAAACGGTCCATAGTCCAGGGAGAATAAGAATTTATCACTGAGTCCACTTTGGGTACATCATTCACAGTTCTCGTGCCAGGAATATGTGTAGTAACGCTTGAAATTCTTGGCTCAGGGATTGGATGTCTGGTATCATGCATGCTGTGTTTAACTTCCCTGGCTTCAGGAACACAGTGTTTCCTTGGGTTAGGCATGCGCTGATCCCTAGCTTCGGGCAGGTACTGTCTAGAATCCCTGGTTAGAGAGGTTAGTTGCCTACCATCCTTTGGCTCCTGTAAATGCTGTCTACTATACCTCAGCTCTGGATACTGCAGTCCTGAATCCTTTAGCTTAGGTATGTGCTCCCGAGTAACTACGCTAGTTGTTGAAGATTGAGCAGGCCTTGACAAAATGTTGCGAAGATCTGACTCATTTTGCTTCTTGTTATGACTTTGCTTCTGCTTCATAATTTTGTTTTGCATGATTTTGAATCGGAGGTCATCTCTATTTAGATAAATGTCTTTTGCCATATAAGAACAATAAAAATTAACAAATCATAAGCTAGTTGAAGGCTCAATTTTTAGATTGTATACAACTTTAAGGAATCAAAAAGAGTCTGTTACCGTCTACAGCATTAGCAGTACTGCCATCTCCCCGCATTCTGCCAAGCATAGAACAGGCTCCATAAATATACAACTTCCAGAATATAATCTTACCATTTTAACTTTTTCTTCTATAGTGTAAATAACTAAACCCCATCTTCAATATTAGAACTAATGAATAATGTCTAACATCATATGGGATCAGAATAACTGTAGCAGCAACTAATGATCAGTAGTTCTACTAATACTTATTTGGGATAAGAATATTTATAGGAAAATAATAAAAAGAAAAAGTTGAACCCGTGAAACTAAGACAAGTATTCAAACACAACACAACTTCATAACAACAATAAGCCAATAAAAGAAACCAAAATGTATATACCGCTTGTTGACTTGGAGAGATAAATCTACATTACTTCCCAGCCTATCTCTAACGGATCGTTTGCTTCCAACAGCTGGCTGCAAATCAGTAAAAGAACTATCCACTGTAAGCCCTGACCGTTTCACCACCTGCAAAGAAACCAAAATATTAATATATGTACATAACTACTTATATGTGTAAAGCTTTAGGGTGTAAACTCTTCTATTGCCCTCTTCCATACCATCCAAATTTCCTCTAAATAAATCCAAAATTGCTTAATCAAGAAACACCAGTTTTATCCTTTTATCCACATTATTTGATCCTCAATCACCATATACAAATATATATAAATACTATAATAGCACATAATAGTCCTTTCCAATTGAAAACAAAGAAATTGTTTCACAATTGCCAAATTAATACATGAAAAACACCAGCATTATCCGTTTTATATGATCATCAACAACGCATTTACAACTTAAACAGTAATTTAAATACAACATAATAGCACATAATAGTCCTTCCAATAAGAAAATAAAGAAATCCTTTTACATTTACCAGATAAATAAAAGGTAAAAGTATAAAAGAGTACTGAATATTGATTACCTGCGCACCGCGCCCTAGGGTTATAGTGACATGAGACCTCGATGGGCTTGACATTGAGATTTCCAAAAAAAAAAAATTATATATATATAAAAAAAAAAAGGCTTCGAAACCCTTTCAATCGATCAATTGATCGAACAATCAAACAGAGAATCAAAAATTAAACCAGCCATCGACCTACGTACGCGTCAGTATTTAGCAAAGTTTATTAGGTTTGAATCAAATTACAGGGTTTTTCACTCTTAGGGGTGTGGGTGTAAAAGAGAGAATGACTGAGCGAGAACGATCAATCCCGGGAATAGGAAACAAGGTCTTAAAAACATACAAGAGCGTAAAATTTATATGAAGAGCATATCTGATAATTAAAAGGCAAAAAATTTTAAATACTTTAACGTGCTCGAATAATGCTACTTGGTTAGTGTATTAATATATTTAAATAGTTAAATTAGACTATTTGTTGATTAATTATGTGAAGGCTTATTAGCACAAAACGTCTCTACGTTTGACAGTGAGAGTGCAAAACGTCCCAACGTTTCATTTTTTTACATTTTCATCCTTATTTCAACATTTTAGTGTGGAAAACATTTTTTCACTGTTTTTCGGTGTAAAATGACCAATATACCCATCATACTTAAATAAAACAAAAAAATAAAAATAAAAATAAATTGTAATTATACTCCCAAACTTTTTAAAAAGTGCAAGTGAGTCCAAAAACCTTATTAAAAGGTTTAAGCGCAAAACGTCCATACGTTTGACACTTAATGCGAAAAACGTCCTTACATTTCAAACTTTTTGTAATTTGACTCAATAGCACGAAACGTCCCTAAACGTCCTTACGTTTCATTTATTTTGCATTTTCGTCCTTACTTCAACTTTTGATTGCGGAAAACGTTATTTTCACTTTTTTTTTCAATGTGAAATGACCAATATACCCTCATATTTAAATAAAATAAAAATAAATTACAATTATACTCCCAATATCTGGCCAACCAGCTCTACCACAACCACCGTTACTGCTAGCCACAATCATCAGCCACATCATTGTAGAAGGAGGTAAAATGGTTTGAATGATGGTGGGTATGGTGGTTTAAGTGGTGGAGGGAGGAGAAGGCTGATAGTTTGAATGTTTTAATAAGGTTTTTGAACTCGTTTGCACTTTTTAAAGATATTGGGAGTATAATTGTAATTTATTTTTATTTTCCTTTTTACATTGGGAGCATAATTGTAATCTATTATTTTTATTTTTATTTTTATTTTCCTTTTGACATTTGGAGCATAATTGTAATTTATTATTTTTATTTTCTTTTTTCCATTGGGAGCATAATTATAATTTCTTTTTTTCCTTTTTTGTTTTATTTAAATATGATTGGTCATTTTATATTGAAAAATAGTAAAAATGATCTTTTCCGCAATGAAACGTTGAAATAAGGACGAAAATGCAAAATAAATGAAATGTAATGACGTTTTACACAATAAGTGTCAAACGTATGGACGTTTTGTGTTATTGAGCCAAGCAAAAAAAGTTTGAAACGTAAGAACGTTTTCCGCATTAAGTGTCAAACCTAGGGACGTTTTGTTCTAAGCCTTTTAATAAGGCTTTTGGACTCGCTTGCACTTTTTAAAAAGTTTTGGAGTATAATTACAATTTTTTTTTTATTTTTTTTTCATTTTTTTGTTGTATTTAAATATGAGGGATATATTGATCATTTTACATTAAAAACAGTGAAAATGACATTTTCCACCCTAAAACGTTGAAATAAGAGTGAAAATGCAAAAAAATGAAACGTTTGGACGTTTTGCACATCACTGTCAAACGTATGGACGTTTTGTGCTAATAAACCTTATGTGAAACATGACACAATTTTATGTATATATTGATTTTGTAGACAACATCAATGACATCAGTGAAATTGAAGAAAACAAGTGACGAGAACCTAATTGAAGTAAATGCAAAGTTTGAGGACTAAAATAAAAACGATTAAAAGTTTGCTTGAAACGAAGAATGAAGACTCAAGCGTGCTAGGACTCAATTCGACAAGAAAATAGGTAAAGACACCTAAAATAATTAAAAAACGATGAAAAAATCACCTTAGAGAAAGTTCATGGCCCTAAAAAGGAGCTCAAGGTGCGCGCCTTCGCCGACATGTGAGCCGTGAGGTGAGTGCCTTAGACCAAATATGACTCGTCTGATGCTGCCTAAAGAGACCAGGAGCCCAGGTCTAATTTCGAGAAAATTGTTTATTTTCTTTATTTCATTTTGGTAACAAATTAAAGGCAATCTTTCTACATTCTATAAATTGTAAATTTTGTCTGGAACATGCTAGTTTTTATCATAATTGAGCAATAAATTAAAGATTTTTACATTCAAGGAGCGTGATTGCATCTTTTGGGATCGAGTTTCATGCGAGGAATTGATATTTTCAAGTCTCATCTACATTCTTAGCTTCGGGTGATGTCATTTCCCTTTCGTTTGTATAATCTTCATATGTCAATGATAGGTAAGAACTTTTATGTATTGGATGTATGATGAAACTGCTGATTTATAGTTTTTAATAGAAGACTTATTATTTTTTAGTTAATTCTTGTGTTTTTGATTAAATATGCATAAATCTTGTTGTGTGTGTGTGTGTGTGTGTGTGTGTTTTTTTTTTTTTTTTTTTTTAAAATATTTGGCCTTCAGATAGATAAATAGTTGCATATTTGTAGTGTTGGAAGACTTACATTAGATAGAACTTTGCATATTTAACATAATGATGATAGATATTACGAAAAATATTTATGGTGTTTGCAATCGAGTGGGATAATCCTTTAATTAAATGCATGTTTTTCATATAAATTCGAATTATGAATAGGATCGAGTCGTGTTAAATATATTTTTGATATATCTTGAAAAAATACTTTATATTATTGGATTATCAATTATCATGAACAAGTTAATCGCAGTAATTAACATAAGTTGAAAATTGAAACTAAACGCTAATAAGTGGAGTTGGAAATCCAATACATTCATTCTGTCATTTGATAAAAACTAAATCTTTATTGCTTTTATACTTTAAAGTAGAATAATAACAAAACCAATCTATTTTGTGTGATACTTATCGAATTTGGTAGTAACTATTAAACTACAATGAAATGTTATTCCTTGTATGACGATAACTCAACTCACTACGTATTACTTGTCAACGATTTCGTACGCTTAAGGGATTTCATCGAACCACTTGTACATAATGAAATTACATAATGATTTACATTAGATGAGTTGTCAAAAGAGAGCGGAGATTTATTATAATTATTATTATTATTATTATTATTATTATTATTTGCAAAATGGTTCTTGTACATAGAAATTTATATAATGTTTTATATAATTATGAAATATCAAAATTTAAGTGGGAAATTTGTTTGATTGATGAGATTTTGATCTAATTAAATCTCAAACATCATCTGTTTGTAAACTATTATGTAAGTTGTTATACATATATAGCACAATCATTTTTTTTAATATTTAATTGAAAAAATTTCGACTCAATCATATTTCACATCATATATATATAAACAATTATGTAAACCATTATATATATGTTGCACAATCGCTTCATTTTTAATACTTAATTTTATTATTCCTAAAAGTATTTATTATTTTTCATATCTATTATTTTTGTTAATTTCCTTCGAAATTATTATATTAGTTTCTCACATTGAAAATTAAAATACTTTAAATACATTTAATTATAGAGAGCGGGTTTGGCTTACCAAATTGAAAAAATCAAATTCACTCTCTATTTTAAAATGTTAATTTGAAAGTTCAATTAGAGTATAATTTTAAGGGATGACTTTTTAAAATAGAGAATACCTTATTTTTAAAAACCTCTCCGAGATGCTAAATGTTAAAGGTTGGTTGATAATGAGGTGTGCCATGAAAAATAGGAAAAGTGTTGGATAAGGGTCTTGATTCAGCTAAGCCTGTGTTTGGGCTCCATTTTAACGAGAATTTGGGGGAAAAAATAAGTTTTAGAGTATTGATTTTTTGGAGGTGTAGTTAAAAATAAGGAAAAAATTTCGGTTCATGTGTATTATTATTTTATGAGAGAATGTGGTGAAAATAAGTTTTGAAAAAAATGAAGTTTTGTAAAAAAAAAAAAAAAAAAAATGGGTGGGGGGGGGGGGGGGGGGGGGGGGAGCCTTGGATATATGCTAAATGAGTTATTGTAAATGAAATTTGATTATTTTATTAATAAATGAAAGTTTATAAAATATGTACGTAATATCTTTTTTATTGTTGTTAAAGTTAATAAAAATCAGTCTCTCTCATGAAATGTTTGATGAAATTAAAAAAAGAAAATGTATGAGTAAAACGAAACACGTAATGAAAAATGAATTTTGACTAGTTTTTTAATAAAAAAAAAAATTACTAAACAATTATTTAATTATGTAAAAAATAATCTATAAATAAAATATTACTTAAGTCAAAAAATTCATACAAAAAATTATAAATTGCAATTTTCACTTAAGGACATACAGTAATTTTATTCATTTAAAAAAAAAAACTTCTAAAATCACCGCATGATAAATTTTTAAGCATGAATTGGACTGTTTAAAAAATTATAATAAAAAATAATCAAAATTAAATTCATCATAGACATTCAAAATCAATACTTTAGAAAACTTCATAACAAGTACCCCAAAGCTCTCAAGCAGCCCCTAGAATTGTATTTACAAGAATCTTTATTTATTTTAAAACTAATTATAAATAGTTTATTTTTAATAACTCATGAAGATGAGACAAAACTGTTGAAGATATTTTACACCGATAATGTGCATACTAGCTTCACAAAACAAAATATTGAATTTACTAATTGAGTATCGGATATGCAGAATAGATACTGTATTAGTGAAATTTACTTAAGGTGTGTGCACGCCTTACTGAATTGAAATTATATCATAAGTGGAGACTCATAAATTTACTTACCGAAATCTGATTTGAGAAGATAAATTCGTATGGATTCACCACTTTCCAATTTTGAACGCATATCTCTTTAATTCAAACTTTGTCATTTCAATAAAAACACATAAACAAATTAACCATATTTTGAAATCAAGCATAAATAAATCAGAAATGAGAAAGATGAAATGTAAGTATTGCGTTTGGCCGATGCAAGTATTAAACACTTTATCTTTAAAATGAATTTGCCCCGCATCAATGCTAACAATTTCTAGCAACTATCTCCCAAGATACAGCGACCACGTCAAGCCATAGGAGCACTCCAAATGACTTAGACCAATGAACTCGAACATAGTTCCCTTTATACCATAACCATGCTTTTGATGCAAGAAATAACCACTTTTGCAAAGTGTTTTATGCAAAACTAAAGTAAAATATGGAATGAAATTATGAATTTTTTCCCCCTTAAAATTCAAACACACGGGATCTATTATATAATAGTTGGAAATGTTTGTCAAAAGATACAACCATACCAAGAGACATATCTTTTGAAATTAAGATTCATAATTATTAGAAAGTAATCATACTAAAAATCATGATCTTCCATATGAAAAGACACTTTTTTTCATCTACACATTTTCTAGAATATTCCACAATATTCTATATGATTTTCCAATAATTTCAAGTATTAAGGGATTTAAGTTTGACTTAATTTCTCATTCACCAAATAACGAATTTTCCTTAAATCATTTAAATTGGTCGCACCAATTTTCGATACGATTTTTCAAGAATTCTCTACATGAATGAAAATTAATACAAATGATTATGCAAACACTAGTAGAGAAATGGTGGAAAAACACTACATCCGAGAAGGTAGCTTTTGGCCTTGAACCTCCCTTAGTGAAATACTATCGAACTTACTTGGCTAATTGGTGAACATGATGTCTTGAACCACTCAACCGTTGGTTAAGCCAAGACAACAGTACTCACACAATGTTTTCCCTAAACTGTTCATGGTTCTCATGATTGTGTCCATTTTGGCCTTGGATTACTCTTGGATTTCATAAGTGTTTTAGAGAATTTTAGCCTCAACCAATTCTCGTAAAAGTGGCCCCACTTCACACTTATATATGTGACCTCCTATTAAGAGTATTCTGCCATACTCCATTTGACTGAATCAAGCTATATGAAATATTAAAAGTGTATCTTAACCTTTCAATCATTCTACAGAAAGCACTTTAATATCATAGGAATGAGTTGGAAACAATTTCCTAAGTGCTTCATGAAATCTTTATAACTTAGTTGTTTCTTTGAACCAAGATTTTGGGATCTCCAGTCAATAAAGTAGGGTTACCATTATAAAGACTCTTACGTAATAGGATAATCTCATTCCCTTCGATATGCAGCATACTTGATCTCATGGTAAATTTCTTAAAGGTACCACGAGTTTACACCATTGAGATCAACTGCTTAGCAGTATTATGTCTATGACTTACCCGTCTAGTTATATGTGACTTAGTATCTTATCAAATATAGCTAGCCAACGATCGACTCATTTGATAGATACAATTTGTCACCACCAAGAAATCTTCTCATGAAACTACATTATTCTCATTAGCTTTATCTAAAGCTTTATTATATCCAAACAACATTTTTAGATGGTTTCTATAAACACTAGACTAGTCAATCATTTTTACTAGTGGATTTCAGAAACATAAGTATTCAATATCATCATTGAAACATTACAGTGCATTTGAACTTTATGAATATTATTCAAATATTCCATTTGTTCTTAAATGTCCAGACAAACGCCATAATCGACTTTTATCATATTTCATCCACTTTAGACTTAGTGTATATCATCCTTACAATTAATATAAGGGTTTTCTACCTTTTCCACCTTCATAGATATATTTCTATGATTATAAGGTATAGAAAAATGTAACTTTTAACATAAGTTACTCTCACAATTCCTCAATTAGGAATGCATGTGCAACTAGTACTGTTGCATTCACAAATCTTGAACTTTTCATATAAGTCCGCAAGTATTGATGTTAACCCTCACATTTTTTGGGTTGTACTTGAACTTAGAGTTCATCAACTCTTTCATAGTTCAATTCATTTATTGAATAGATAGTGTCCATACCCAATGATTCGTGAAAGTTGAAGTACTTACAAAATAGTTGTCTTCAACCCACAATTTATTTCAATTGAAATTTTATACAATGTACTTCAGTACAACTATCTTCAATTTGATCACACACAATTTGATCAAGATCATCACATAAACCAACTTAATTGGTATAGTATAGTCCAACAATGAAGGGCTAAACAGCTCGATTCACAATAATTGCATATTTTTCAAACATATCAAATATATCAAATTTGTGACATTTCACATGATAGTTGAATGAATGAATCAAATATAGGCTGAAAAAGTTGTGTTCTCAAAAGACACAATCCTACAAAATGACACATCTCTTCATCTGAATTGATCCCAAAATATTTTATAATATTCTACACAATTTTACCAAATCCAAATTTTGTCATATTTTATGCAAGTATAATTTTGCATAAATCATTTCATTTAATTTTATCAAATTAATTAAGACTATCATCATTAATATAATTTTCCATATTCCAATAAAAAAGAATACTCATGAGAGTTCATATACTTTCAATAACTAGCTAGTATTCTTCCAACATTTATACATTTCCAATGTTCAGGAGTAAACTCACATTTCTATCATTTCGTTGCCTGAATTGTATTAGTCTCAACAATATCCAATTGATCATGATCAAGGTGATGTATAGAAACTTATGTTCCAAACATTTATACATTCATTGTATAAATTTATTCCATTTTAGTCAACATATAATATGACGAGAAATGTTAATATCTTATGGGAATCCATGTATTTCCATATTATGTTGCTATCTCAAAATATACAAGGGAACTTCTCTTTCATACAACTTTACTTGGTTATTCAATTTTGAACCCATAGTCCCATATACAATTTATCCAAGTCAAATGAACGAAACACACAAATATTAGTCATGCCATCTTTATGTTGGCACTACACTTGCCAATAATGATGGTGTTGCCATGGTTGCATAATCTGGACCAACATGGTAATTTCACATTAAGGAATTAGTCTTTATCGAGACCAACTGCACCTTTACATGTGCTTCTAGATCACAAAGTGATCAATATTATGATTTTGGCTTTTGGACAGATTAATGTTACATCTCTTTGAGATAAATATGACACTAAGCCCAACAACTTTGCTTAGCCAAATTTACACGATGGGCTGCACAAATCCACCAATTAAATTAACCAGAACCAAATGGTCAACTATGATTTGGTACAAACCTTGAACTAGTGATATTAGCTCGATAAACTTTTTTAAGTATTGAACAACGTTCAATCGAATTTGATCATTTCTCATCTCAGTATCAAATTCATATGTGTGCAATAATAATTATTTTGAACTATCGTTGAAAACAATTTAACCTCATTCGGCATTCCACATTTACCAGTTTGAGGTATGTTTGTTCAAATATTTCAACTATGTCATAATTTATATTTTCTTGTAAGAACAATTTCTTTTCTAAGAAGAATTACACAACTTTTATAGACTATAGTTTTTATCCCAACATAGGCACCATATGTGCTCTATAAAATATTTATGTATCCCTATAATAGGGCAAACAATTCCTACTTGATTTAGGCTTTAAATTGCCAGCAAGTCTATTTACAAACTTGGTTTGCCAACTAGGCTATTTGACCAAAATATTTGTTTAAAATCCAAACCCTTGTGTGGGTATATAGTGGAAAGAAACTCTATTTAACCATATAGGTGGGTGCTAAAACCATGCTCCTTTTGCGTGAGTAAGTAAGAATAATATATTAAAAATTCTTCAAATGAAGGAACATAAATTTTCTTTCATGCATGTACACTTGTCAAAATAGAGTAAACACTTGCATGCATAATTTAGTAAACATCAAATAAATTCATGATACACTGTCACATTCAAATAATATCTTGAATTCGAGCATGTTCATGTAGCAAATATGCTGCTCGAAGTCATCATACTATAAGATGACAAAATATTTCATTAGGCGATTATCACCAATTAACTATACTCACTATTGATTTTATGCAATTAATCATTATAATACACAAATTCATGAAAAATATCGTATTTGCAGCATACCGTATTTGGGACATATGCAGTTTTCCTTTATTTCCCTTTCAACTTTGGATCGCAATTTCTCATTTATCCGGAATTATTTTTAAGATTTCAAATATAATACGACGATATACTCGACGAGTAGAGCAAGTTAGTCTATTTACATTTATAATTTGACTATCGGATCAAGTTCATATATTTGACCAAAGTTGACACGAAGTCGTTTCTACTAAAGTTTGATTTTCGACACTTTACCAATTTTCTCGATTTCTAAACCAATTTTTTATACTCATCGAACACCAAGAGACTATCAACATCAATTTATTCATATATATTATATATGCATCACAAAATGTCATTAAAATCACAATCACTTACGGAATCAGATTTTCAACAAAATATTGAATACAAATCATGTTATGAAATCTGGAAGCAAAACTAATTTGTTTGAGAAGAAGTATTTCAACTTCTTTTACAATTACTAGTCAGAGGCACATGCCGTAGTATAGTTGGCTATGTAATAGCGTTGACTGATTTTTGGTTATTTTTTAAGACATCATTAATTAAATTTTATTTAGTAAAACTTATTCAACAGAAAACCTTAAAGTTACAACGAAAAATAAACAAATAAAAAAAAAGAAGTTAGAAACAAAAAGGAAAATTATTCATTATAAACAACCAATATAATTCAATTCAAATTTAAAAACACTCATACAATAACAAACCACCAAGATATTGTTGTTTTTTCTTTTTTCCTCAGTTTTCTTGAAGTATAAACTTTTAGAGGTCTTGCATATCACATTTTAAATTTTTTTAGGGTGTGCAGAAAAGAAAAATTAACGATTATGATTTTACGTTTAATAATTTAAGATAATTTTTATATTTAAACTTAATTGACAATATATTTATTATCATCAATAACATTTTAAGTTTTTTTAAAAAAAATAAATCCATCCAAAGGGATATTCATATCGTGAAATATCGAATCAAACGTTGTAGGATAAATAAAGTTCGAAAAAATGACATTGGAATGATCTTGAGATTGAAAAGAAATATAAACATAAACAATCACGACTTTACGTTTCACAATTAATGTAAAATTATTTTGATATTTAAAATTTATCGACCATATATTTATCATGGCCGCACTTCAACATTTCCAACAAATTTTCAATTGTTTAAAACTCATATTTGTAACTTAAAATACTGAATCAAACGAAAAAAAAATCCAGCTTAGACAGCTTAGTTGAGCCGGGCCAAAAAGCCATTTGGCTCTGCTCGAGCTATCGACTTATGAACAGTGCCACCAAAGTGGGCTCTTTTATTATAGTATGGATAAGACAATCCCTTTTAAATAACGAGACATGATTCTTATAACATGCATATTTCTAAATAAACACAACCAATTCAAAAAGGATCAAAACTATCCAGATTTCGAAACTTTCACCAAAGAATAATATTCAATCAGTAGCCATGATTTTTCCACTACACACAAACTGACTTTCTTTCCAATTTTTCCATTAACCGTCTTTATATGTACATGTTTTATTCCTGCCAAATATATCATGTAGAGAATTTACACAAATATACAATTTGGGAAAGAGGAATATAATTATGGACAACTAGTTCATTCAAATTCCTTCAACTAGTAAGCCAGCTTTCACGGTCTTTGAAAAATAATGGAAATACATGTACCTGGATCTGTAGCCATCCATTTGCAATCATATATAATACTTTATTCATGCACAATCTTATGGAATAATATTTCGATGCATAATAATGCGAATTTAAATTATCATACAAATCAAAATCAGAATGAAAGGTACAAACATTAAAATTTGGTCATTAAATGGTTTGTGCATTTCCCCATATTTAAACAGTTTATTTGAATTCAACAAGTAAACATTCATATGAGTAAATCCCTTATTTCATAAACGAAACCAGATTTAAATCTCACACGTGCATATATCCAGATTGCACATGAAAATCAGATTCTAAAGAGATTAGAATATGAAATGCACACAAATAAAAAAATTCATCTTAAAATTGTTGGAGATATTTTACACCGATAATGTGCATAGTAGTTTCACGAAACAAAATATTGGATTTACTAATTGAATACCGGATATGCTGAATAGATATCGTATTAGTGAAATTTACTTAAGGTATGGGCACGCCTTACTGAATTGAAATTCTATCAAAAGTGGAAGACTCATAAATCTACTTACCGAAATCTGATTTGAGAAGATAAATTCGTATGGATTCACCACTTCCCAATCTTGAACGCATTTCTCTTTAATTCAAACTTTATCATTTCAATAAAAACACATAAACAAATTAACCATATTTTGAAATCAAGCATAAATAAATCAGAAATGAGAAAGATGAAATGTAAGTATTGCGTTTGGCCGAGACAAATGTTGAACACTTTGTCCTTAAAATGAATTTGCTCCGCACCGGTGCTAACGGTTTCTAGCAATTATCTCACAAGATACAATGACCACATCAAGTCATAGGAGCACTCCAAATGACTTAAACTAACGAACTCGAGCGGAGTTCCCTCTCTACCATTACTATGATTTTGATGCAAGAAATAACCACTTCTACAAAGTGTTTTATGCAAAATTAAAGTAAAACATGGAATGAAATTATGAATTTTTCCCCCTTAAAATTCAAACACACGGGATCTATTATATAATAGTTGGAAATGTTTGTCAAAAGATACAACCATACCAAGATACACATCTTTTGAAATTAAGATTCATAATTATTAGAAAGTAATCATACCAAAAGTTATGATCTTCTATATGAAAAGACACATTTTTTTCATATACACATTTTCTAGAATATTCCACAATATTCTATGTGATTTTCCAATAATTTCAAATATTCAGCAGTTTAAGTTTGACTTAATTTTTCATTCACCAAATAACGAATTTTCCTTAAATCATTTAAATTGGTCACACCAATTTCCGATACGATTTCCAACAAAAACTTGTGTGTTAGCGACGAAGGTACTGTTTGCAAGAGAAGGTTTCTTTCTTCCTTAATTATAGGCTCGATGCTATCTATATTGTCTAATGTACCATTCATGTTGACCAAATGAAATGAAGTTGTAGTGCTTACATCATTTATATAGCCCCTGTTTCACAATCATTATTTGGGAAAAATAAAATTTTGAATAGAAACTTTTAGGGGAATGTATGATTAAAAAGTAGGAAAATTTTTTGAGTTTATGTGCAAAATATTTTATTGTATAAATCTGTAGTTGAAAATAATTATTTAAAAAAAAAGAATTTTTGAATAATGGTTGTAAACAATGACGTATTTTTCTCTAGTTGCATAAAATGGTGCCATTTCACTTACATATGATAAGATGGTGTAGTCTTCCTTGCTTCATATATAACTTTTTTTTTCTCATCTGTTGAGAAACTGTGTTTTTGTATCTATATTTTCTTTGGCTTTGCTACGAATACTATAAGAAAACATGTTGAAGCTTTTACGATCACTAAAGGAATCGATGTAAAAATTCAAATGAGCTGTAGTTTTGTATTTACCCATAATTAAACACGATGGGTAACCTTCGTCTTTGTATCCATTGGTTACCACAAGTATTTTGTGCCATGGGAATGTATTGTTTTTCATTGTAGTGTTAACTCACCCAATTGTCTTTGAAGGCGGTGGATTGAAAATAGAATCATCGCTCTCGAGTGAAATATTTATAATTATATATGTCTACAATGTTAAAAAGAAATGATTGAGGAGAAACTTTTGAATACCAAATTTACCGTGATAATACCCTTACCGGATACCCATTTAACATTATATCTATCATTAATGTAACATTTAATTAATTTTCAACAAAAACAATTACTTCTACACCATTAAATACAACTATTACTGATTATTAGCATTATTGCTTTCATAAAAAATCATTGATATGTACAATTAAAAAACAGTTTCAACAAGAAGCGTTATTATATTCAATGAAGAAGTCTTAAAAATCATTAATGTAAATAATAAAATAGAAAGTTTCAACAATAAGAATTATTATATGCATCTCTTTTATATATAAAGTGGCTATCTAACGGAATTTTGTTGTTTTAACGGAAAAACTAACGGAATTTCTTGATTTAACGGAAAAACTAACGGAATTTTTTTAATTTAAAAATATTTTAACTCCATAATTGGGCTTCAAAATTTACAATTCTAAAACCCATGTAGAAGTATTGGATGTCATGCTCATTTTATAGATACACTTCTCTCCAAAGGTTTTATAAACTTTCAATGTGGGATTGTGCATTTTATATATGCTCTTAACTCCAATAGTTTTATAAATTTCCAATGTGGGATAGTGACAAAAAAAAAAATGTTAAAATGCTCATCAAAATCATTTTAAAATGTATGTCTAATTGACTAATTTGATTTTGAATTACAACTAATTAAATTGTAATATTCACTTTCATTCTTTCATTTATTTAATTTTCAAATTTAATTTAAATTGCACTTGATTATTAATATATTAATGTTAGATATTATTTTCTATAAGTTTAGAATATTTTAATTTAACAAAGTAAACTATTTTAACATATTTATTTTTAATTTTTAGTGTTGGGACTAATTGTAGGATATATAATGAATCTAATTAGTAAAGATAGATTTACTTTAAATTATTTTTATGTATTTATTGCATTCGGTTCGACCCCAGTTGAATTCCCACAAACTTCACGTCGAAATCATTCTCGATTGTGAATCAAAATCCTTCATCTCCATTTTTAGATATCGGAATTATCAAATCCGCAAACTTTTCGTATAAATCCTATGATTAATGCTCATGTTTAGTTCCTTAATTAATAAAAAAAATTAAAATTCTCCTAACACTATTTAGCAATATTATAGTATTATATTAAATGTTTAGTAAGTATTATTTTTAAATATTAGATGATTTTATGATATAGTAAAAAATCTATTTTTTTTATAATATAGAAAAAAAGTATTTTTTAAAATAAAAATATATTTAATGTCTTAAAAATAATTAAAATAATATTAAAAATACGAAACGTATTATGACGCTTATTCTTCGTATTGACATGCCTAAACTTGTGATTCTTGATTCTCAATATCGACGTCTCGTAATGCATTACGCATTTCAGAACATTATTAATAAATGAATGGAAAATGCAAAAAACTTTGTACTACTACATTTTAGTTACTAAGAAAAAATGAAACTAAAAAAACAAAATGGATGTGAATATTATTAATTTAAAAATGCTAATAGTTTATTTGGTAAGGTACATTGAACTCAATGAAGAAAAAATATTTATTTATTTAATTTTGTATTATAATATTATCTATTATTTTATTATGTATAAAAAGTTCATGATTAAATACAAAATTTAATATAATATAATAGTACGAAACACAAACTTAAACATTTTAATTTAGAATTTAACACCATTCAAATTAAAATTAATATATCACAATGTGTAATTATTTATTAATTACATAAACATTACATCATTAATTATTTAATGAACCAAAAAAATTATATATAACTAAGCAAACGTGCATTGCACGTTGCTTAAACCTAGTTTAAGAAATAAGCATAATTGTATGCAATTAAAAAATCATTATTATATACCCATGAAAACAATACCAGTGATTTTTTTTTTTCAATCCAATCTATTATGAAAATCATTAATATAAATAATTAAAAACCATTTCAACAATAAGAATTATTATATGTATTTAAAAAAATTAGCATTATTTTATGCAATTAGAAATTTATTATTATATAGTATGAAAACAAAATGTTTCAGCAATGAATTTTTTTTAATCCAATCTATTATGAAAACACTTAAAAAAAAAATTCAACGATGATTTCTAAAATTAAATTAAAATTTTAGTGATGAAAATATAAGATGGCATAGATATTTATGAACTTATATAATTAAATTTAATTCATCCTCCAATCCAATCTAATTATAAAGCCAAATAAAAATTATTAATTAATTCATACATAAAACAACTTTTTATGCATTCTCAATTAATAATATAATTAATATATTAAATAAAAAATGCTATTAATCTGCTAAGTCATTTCTCTCATTTGAAGAATATCTTTCTAGGATTAGTTCGACATCCACCAAATTTTCGATGAATGTCAATCAAGAGGTACTTGAACTCAATGAATCAAAATTTTTATTACATATTACCTATCCATATTCATTTTCTATACGTACTTCCCCCACTCCATCGTCTATTGCCAAAAAATTATTTTCATAAAATAAATCAAGATAACCGTCGAGGGAATTGTATATTTTTTCTTTTCAAATTGTCAAGGGAATAGAATTTAGAATTAACTTTTGATTTTAAGTTCTTACCAATTATTTCTATGATTTTTTATTATCTCCTTTTGGCTTTCACATGAATGTTGGAAGAAGGGTGCATATCTCCAATGATACACAAATTAATTTACTTAGATCAATTGAATTGAAATGAATCAAATATGTTTACTTGGATTTTAGGCAAACTTTCAAATTAAGATGTACATATCCATATAGTTAGCATATTACTTGTCTCAACTTACTGATACCTTCCATGTTAACAATAAACTCAATGCAAATGAAATTTTAGATGAATGCTTTGTCGAAATTCCAAATGTTGATATTCAAGCATCATCATATATAAATCTAGAACAAAAACATGCTTTTGATGTTATAACTTGAAATGAACATGGAAATGGAGGTGTGTTTTTTGTCTACGGACCTGACGGTACACGAAAAACTTTTTTATAATGTGCTTTACTAGCAAAGGTTCGATCTCAAAAGATGATAGCACTTACGATAGCAACTTCAGGCATAACAATAGCAATAATGCCAGGAGGCAAAAGTTTCCTTTAAGATTCAATATTTTACTCCAGAGTAATGAATAAATAATGTGTAATATGTCAAAGCAAAGTGCTACATTGGAATTGATTTGACATGCAAAGCTCATAATATGAGATAAAGCACCAATGACCAACAAAAAGACAATAGAAATCTTTGATAGAACTTTAAGAAATATCTTGGATAATTCAAAACCATTTGGTGGAAAGGTTTTTTATTCGGAGGAGGTTTTTGCCACGTACTACCTTTCGTCACAAGAGTAACAAGATAACAAATAATTAATTTTGGAGAAAATGGAAAAGCTGCAACTAAATAAAATACATTTGCTTAAAATGAAAATGAATTTGTACAATACTTGATCCAAATTGGTAATGGAACAAAACCTTACATAAATGATGACTTCATTAACTTACGAGAGGGGATAATTATAGAATGTAATGATGCTAAAACTTGGGAGTTAGCACTTAATCAATGCAGTGTTTCCAGGTTTAACAGAAAATGTAGCTTTTTCAAATCATATGACATAATGTGTACTTCTTTAAAAAAAAAAAAAAATCAGTACATTGATTGCCTCAATGACAAACTAGTTGGGTTATCTCCTAGAGAATGTGAAGAAGTGCCAACTTTGATGAAACAATAAATTATACAAACCAATTTTACCAAGAGGAGTCCTAAATGCATTGTTGCCAAATGGTATCCCATCATATAAGTTAATTTTGAAAAGAAATCGTCCAGTAATACTTTTAAGAAATTGGATCTTTCAATGGTCTTTGCAATGAAATAAAAATAATTTGTTGTGATTTCAGACATATTATCTATGCAGAAAAAATCGTTGGACAACATGTTAGAAAACAAGTTTTCCTTTCGCGCATTCCATTAACTTCAACAAATTATGAAGGATATTAGTTCAAATTTAAGAGGAAACAATTTCGAATATTTATATGATTTGTAATGATCATTAACAAGGCTTAAAGACAAACAATTTCATTGTTGAAATATACCTTCCTAAACATGTATTCTCTTATAGGCATCTTTGTCGTACTTTCTTGTTAAGTTTCAATTTAAACAACAAATTTTTTGATAAAATTAGAAAATAAAAAGAAGAAAAATTGTGGGACATTGATAAAAAAAAAAAAAAAAGTGTACAAAGAAGTATTATTGTAATCAAAACATTACATTTCAGTTTATTTAACTTTATAACCTTATATACTTATTTATATAATTTCATAAAAAGATTTATTTATATGTATTATTTTTAACAATTTTAATTTTTCTACAAATATTAATTACCTCAACTACTTTCAAAATAATATTAGTACTTCAAAAATATTATGTATATCATTCATCTAATACATAAGATGTGCAATACACTTGCTTACTACTAGTATGTATAAAATATTAATTGATTCTTCTTTAATGGGGCTTTATGTTATCCATTTCACTCCCATAGTCATATTGTAATTTAAAATTTGATATTATAGGAACTTCATTTGAAATTAAACATGTTAAAAACTCAAAAAAGGATTAGTAGTGAATATTTGTCAAAGTTAATTGAATCATGTGCGAGCTCATGGTATTATATACAAGCATTCTACAGCCCTAATTATAGGTGGGGATATGTGATCGCCTAATACTCCTTCTTGATGAGGGCCCCATAAAGGCATAAACAATATTATATATATTAAAAAAAAATTATGTTGTTCAAAGTGTTAAAATAGTTTTTAATGCGTTCGTAGCTTTCCATTTTATTTTATTTTTGCTTTTTTTTTTAATATCATTTTTCCCCTTTTCGAATCGACTCTTCGTTCTTCCTCCTTTTTCTCTTTTTATTCTCTTTTTCATTTCATTTGTTTTATACGTGACATTTTATCTTCTTGTTTAGTCATCCTCAATTTCTTATCCCCAAATTCAACTCTCTTCAAATTCTATAAGTAACGCTAAATCTTTTATAGTAATACTGATATGTATGAGTTTTTGTTGTAGTGTGTGTGTATGTCTATATATATATATATATATATATATATATATATATATATATATTATCATTTTTTAATTGTTCGTGTTTATAAATTTTGGCATGAAAGTATAAAACTGGTCAGATTTTTCAATTGTTACATCTATATCCCATCTATTATGAAAGGAAAGCATAAATGTTCACAAAAAAGAGTACTAGAAGTAAATTCAATGACATTTATACACCATTTGACTTTTTGTATTCTTAATCTTGTACTTTGTGATATGACAAATGCTTGTATAAAGGGTGGGTAAATTTTTTTTTTTTTTTTTATTGTACAATACACATAAATATTGTTTTCATCATATATAAAGTGATGGAAAATTTTTCAGGATAATACAAAATGTCTGACACTTTATCCACTAATACAAACATACTGGTTAAACTAATTTCAAAGTGTAAAAACAAAAAGATTTCAAACACCAAAGTTTAAGCATCTTTAAAACACTTAATGGAAACATGTGAGACCTTAAGACATTTAGAAATGCTAAAGTTTATCTTGTAACATTATAGATTGAGTTCTTGTTATGTATGAATATTTTTGGTACAATATATTATCTGCTATTATTAGAGTAATTAAAATGTTGCAAAGTGATGACATGCTTATTGATGCTGCTATTAGTCACTTGAAAGCACTTAATTCATTTGTTGAAACATATGGAGAAACTTGATTTAAATATGACAAGATTACTGCTAATGAAGTTGGTGCTCAAATGGAAGTTGAACCTACATTTAACGTCGTTAGGAGGAATTTGAGTTTGTCTTGTCACTGGGTGAAGTTGGTTCCATCAAACCTATCTAATCGCACCAAATCTTGGTTCATCAATTTGATAGTTGCAAGCATAGATTTCGTCTCCATCGCAGTAAGGAATATCGTTTGAGATTCTTGGAAATAATAGCAACAATGGAAAGAAAAGAGATGAAGATGGAAACACAAAAAATGAATAAACAGCAAGACTTGAACACGTGATTACCGTTATCCTCAAACGATATTTGCCTCTTCTTTAAGTTATTTTAATGAATCAAATGACAAATAGTTTGTAAGATTAATCAAGTCTAAATGAGAGTCACCAAAGCTCAAGTGTTTCTTCGAAGTGAACTAATGAAAATTTTAAGTTTGAATGTGTGAAAATTGTGATAATTGCCCAAAAATTGTATGGAATGATTGTATGTTGTTATGTTTTTGAGATGAAAACTATTCCCTATTTATAGTTTTTCATCACTTCTTCACAAAATGGTTCCAACTCTATATGAAAAGATGGAACTTGCTACCAGATTTCAAATCTGAAAACCAGCCTAGCAGCTCGTTTCCATACTAATGCAATCATACGGGCTATTCCATGTGATCGCATGGAGATAGGCTTTTAGCCTTGGGTATTTGGCATCTTCCCCATTCAATCCCATTGTCCTTTTGCAAGTTGAATCCTCCCATTTTGGCATTTTCGCTTTCATTCCAATTAATCACTTTGTAGGCTAATTATTAGCCCAACATCCGAATAATTATAATTAACAACATATTCAAATATCAACATTTATGCATAAAGATTAGATATCTTCCGATTTGAATTTAAACATAATTTAAATCTCCCAAAATATTATCGAAATCACAAATAGTATGAAAGTTTTGAACCAATTATTCTTTGTGACAATACCGATGAATCATACACACAAATGTTATGTTTTCACAAGTTCTCCAAACTCGTTTGGTGCTAATATGACATTGCACCTATTCTATTCATTGACTTTTAAGAAAGAAATTCTAACTCTCTATTGAGGCAACACCACTACCTCGAAGTTCACAAAGGTAAAACTTTTCCTTTTTTTTTTTTACTTTCATAGATACTTATACCATGTACTAAACTTCATTAAGTGTTTTATAACTCATCTCTCCAATCATAACATCCAACACTATTCATCAAGTATAGAGTTTTAAATAAGTTAGTAGTGTTGAAACTTATCCACTCATCGAATGATTTGTTATTACCCTTTGAACCTATATATACTTGTTTAGTAGATGGTTGCTATCATTTGTGGACTTTTAATAAATGAGTTTTAACCCCATCCTTCTTGATGTTGATCTTACTAACACTCTTGTACGTAGGAGGTTTAGTCAATAGATCAACTAAGTTCTCACTATGCTTAATATATGTAAAAGACAATATTTCATGCTTGATTAATTTTCTTACATATTCATGTCTTATACTCATATGTCAAGACTTTCCATTATATACTTCTCTATACGCTTGTGCTAAAGTGGCTTGGCTATCACACAAGATAGGTATGGAAGAAATATCATTTGCGTACAAAGGAATTTCATGAAGAAAATCCCTTAGTCGCTAAGCTTCTTTTCTAGTTTTGGCCAATGCTACAAACTCAAATCCATTGTTGAATGTGTAATGCATATTTGTTTATTAGACTTTCAAGAAATTGCACCTCCTTCAAGAGCAAACATCCAACTTGAAGCGGACTTGTTTTTTCCAGAACTCGATATCCAACTAGCGTCCATATATTTTTCCAGGATAGTTGGGAACTTTGACCCTTTCTATGGCCCTCCAATGTTCCGAACTTGGATTTCTAGTAAGCCTTCTTAGTTTACTCACAACAAATGCAACGTGTGGTCTTCTACATTGTACTACGTACATAAGACTTCCAATTGCACTAGTATATTCAATTCAAGCTATTGCTCTTCCATCGTTTTTTATTAACTTAATACTTGGATCCAATAGGGTCTTTGCTTCTTTAATATTCAAATGCATGTCACCTTCTCAACATAATGTGATTGGCTTAATATATAATCCTCACTATCCTTTTTAACTTTAATGCCAAGAATGGTATCCACTTGTTCAAAATCTTTCATTTTTGAAAATATGTAGTTTACTAACTAAGTTCGACCTTACGTACGGAATTACACTAAATAAAGCAACAAGTCACCTTTAATTAATTTCTAGATGATTAAGAATACAATCCAATTTCCCTAAATTGAATTACCACAGCTGTAATATTTGGAAAGATATAAATAACACAAAATTTGATGACGAAGAAACTCAAGTGGGTAAAAAATCCAGGATCAAGTCAGTTACCTCAACTATGGATAATGTGGATTACAGTTCAATTCCAAACTAGCTCCACAAGATGTTGTAAACCCTGCAACTCCAAGATCTGCCATTACTTCCAGACTCCTGATCTACTACCGTAGATAGTCAGCTAACTTGCTAGATCTACCATCTACCTCATGTAGCTTCCAAGATCCACTATAAATTCTAGACTCACAATCTTATACCAAGATTTGTTGTATCAGTCTTTCAATCTTCTGTACACATATCTTCCAAGTGGATACCTATGAATCACATATTTCTATTTTTCTTCTTGCGCTTGAATCACTTTCTTAAAGTGTTAAGGAAGCTAGGTGTTTTGGATTAATGAACTTTGATGTTTTCCCAAAACTCGGTTGTTGGATCACAAGAATGATGTGGATGAATCAATCAATGAATTGCCTATTGGATCTCTCTAACAATGATATGAAAGTGTTTTTCAATTGTAGCACAATGAAGCAACATCTGAAATTTGTCCCAGACATTTTTATTTATAGCTAGGGACGTTTAGGTGTTATGGGCCGTGTAAAACTGTTCAAAATCACGAATTAGCTTTGGCCACATAAATACGTCAAGTGAGAGAGCCTTTCGCTCGAGGTGAAAGGCGGGTAAGGACTCTTCTATTTTTTGTACTTGAGCGTGAGTCAGGAGAGCATCTAGTGAAATTTTGGCCCCGCATTTTCCTAGTTTTCAACCTCTAATCTTAACCTAACTCATCTACATAAAATTACATCTAAGTTCCTGACTGTTTACAAGTGTTCAATTAAGGTTTTTTTGTTCACAAACATGCCAATTAGACCTAACAATCTTCCATTTGGCATTTTGTAACAAAACCATATAAATAAAGTCAAGGAAATAAAATACATCAAACTACACTACCCAATCTATACTACCCAAGTTACTCGAGTTCTTCTATTTTTAGCATTCATTGGTATACCTATTTCCTAAAATAAAAAACTCAATACCCAGTATAAAAACACGTGATATAGGAAATTAAAAACTCATGAACACAAATAAGCATGCAGTAGGCAAATGTATCTATGTCACTCCCCAACGGCCCATCAGACATAAAATGCAAATCTCAATTTCATTCAATGCTCCCCATGTATATATTCTCTCTAATCTTCCCCTTTTGTCATAAATGACTAAGGGATAAAAAAAAAACATTTTAACAATAACATATAATCACTCAAAAATGCAGTTGTTAGCATGTATAATTATAATTAATGTGCAGTAAACCTTCACACATACTCAATTCAAGTTAACATGGAGCAAATTGTATAATGAACCCATGTGTGTAAGTGTCACTAATCTTTTGTAAGGCCAAGATTCGAGTTTAGGCTTTGAAACCAATTGAAAATACGTAGTTTACTAATTAAGTTCGACCTTATGTGTGAAATTACACTAAATAAAGCAACAAATCACATTTAATTAGTTTCTAGATGATTAAGAATACAATCCAATTTTTCTAAGCTGAATTACCGCAATTGTAATATTTGGAAAATAATAAATAACACAAAGTTTGATGACGGAGAAACCTAACTAGGTAAAAACTCTAGGACCAAGTCAGTTACATCTACTATAAACAATGTGAGTTACAGTTTAATTCCAGACTAGCTCCACCAGCTATTGTAAACCTTGCAACTCCAAGATATGTTGTTCCTTCTAGACTCATGATATTCTATCGTAGATACTATCTAGCCAACCTGCTAAACCTACCAATATACCTCCTATAGCTTCCAAGATCCGATGTAAATCCCAGACTCACAATCTTCTACCAAGATTTGTTGTATCAGTCTTACAATCTTCTGCACACGTCTCTTCCAAGTTGATACCCAATAATCACTTATTCATGTTCTTCTTCCTACGCTTGAATCTCTTCCTTAAAGTATTAAAGAAGCCAAGTGTTTTGGATTAATGAACCTTGATGTTTTTCCAAAACTTGGTTGTTGGATCACAAGAATGATGTGGATGAATCAATCAATGAATTGCCTCTTAGATCTCTCTAACAATGACACGAAAGTGTTTTTCAATTGTAGCACAATGAAGCAACATCTGAAATTCGTTTCAAACATCTATATTTATAGTAGGTGACGCTTAGATGTTATGGGCCATGTAAAACTGTTCAAAATCAAGAATTAAGTTTGGCCGCATAAATACATCACTCGAGCGAAGGAGCCTTTCGCTCGAGCGAGGGTGAGGCAAAAGACAGGCGACTACTGTTCTTTTTTTATGCTTGAGCGTGAGTCAGGCGAGCAGCTAGAGAAATTTCGGCGCCGCGTTTTCTTTGTTTTCAACCTCTAACCCTAACCTAACTCATATACACAAAATTGCATCTAAGTTTCTGACTTTTTACAAGTGTTCAATTAAGACATTTTTGTTAACAAACATGCCAATTACAATATTGGACCTAACAATTTTGAACATGAAGGATATAAACTTCTTCATTTCTTTATTTCGTTCTATGTCATTACTAATGGTTAACATATCTTCCACATAAAGACTTAATATTACTATCACAAACTTTAGTATATAAACATTTATCTATTGAATTATAATTAAAACCATTTGACATAATTTTAGAATCAAATTTCGCATGCCATTTTTTAGGTGCTTATTTTAATCTATATAAGGATTTAACTAATTTGTACCCCTTATGTTCATTTCTGGTAGAACAACCCCTTTATGTTGTTCCATATAAACATCTTCCTCGAGATTCCCATTTAGAAATGTCATCTTGAAATCCATTTGATGAACATATAAATCATATTGATGCTAATGCATATAAGATCCTTATCGAGCTTATCCTAACCATAGGTGCATATGCATCAAAATAGTCAATTTCTTTCTTTTGTCGATATTCTTTGGCTACTAATCTAATTTTATAGGTATTGAATGCGCTATCAGAATTATATTTCCTCCTAAACACCCATTTACAACCAGTGGATTTAGATCTTTCTGATAAATCAACAATTTTTCAAGTGTTGTTCGTTATAATAGAATCCATTTAATCCCTTATTGAGTATTTCTAAAATATGCAATCTCTAGAAGACATTGCTTTTTTATAAGTCTTAGGATCACTTTCAACTAGAAGACTAAAAGAATTGTTCTTACAGTAGAAAGAAATAAGTTGGGCATCTATTTCATCCAATCCTAGACCTTTTTCTTTTCTAACTATTTTGCTTCTTCAAAGTTCACTTGAAAGTTCAACATCTCTCATAGTGTTTCTAATTGTGATTCTTTAGAAGCCAGAATATTTACATGAGTTTCATTTTGAGAATTTCTTGTTACTAATACATTCTCGAAAAAATTCACATCCATTAATTCTATTATAACATTTGATTCTAAGTTTAATAACCTATTGGCCTTGTTATTTAAAACATATCCCACAAAGGCACATTTAACATTTATGACATAATTTGGTTCTCTTAGGCTTCATGCTCTTGCAATAAGTAAGACACCACCACACTTTGAAATAATTTGTATTTGGTTTCCTAACTTTTCATATTTCATATGGAGAAACCTTATTCTTTTTCAAAGGAATTCTATTTACTATATGATGAGCATTATGTAAGGCTTCATCCCACAAGTTAAATGGTAATTCAATATTTAATAACATGGCATAAATCAATTCTAAGAATGTCATATTCTTTCTTTCTACTAGAACAGTTTGTTCAGGTTTACGTATATTGATTTATTATGCCATTTTGTTCACAAAATGTGTTGAATTCAATTGAGAAATATTCTCCACCTTTATCACTTCTTAAAGTCTATATTTTTCTTCCTAAACGATTTTCGACTTCAACTTTATATACTTTAAAGGCATTAAAAGGTTCATCTTTATATTTTAATAAATATACATATGTATACTTAGAACAATGAATGTAATAAAATATCTATATCGCATCTTGTTAGCATGCCATCCAATTCACATAAATTTGAATGTATAAGTTCACGTAGATTTGATGATCTTTCTACACTATGATATGGCTTTTTAATTATCTCAGATTTAATGCAAGTTCCACATTTATCTAAGTTATCAACTTCATAGGATATTATTCTACATTTAACCATTCTTTTCATAGTGCTAATACATATGTGTGATAATCTACCATACCATAAGTTAAATGAATAAATCATATAAGCAAAATAATTAATTTTATTTGAGTCATCCTCAATAGTACATAGTTTGACCATTCCTTTACTCGAATAGCCTCTACCAACAAAATATCCATTTCGGGTTAATAAAAGTTTTTCCGACTCAAATACAGATTCGATTTCCACTTTTCCTAAAAAAACCCACTTGCTAAGTTTTCATTCATTTCTAGTGAATGAAGAACGTTGGTCAAAGTAATCTTCTTTCTCGAAATAAAGATGATTTCAATGTTCTCTTTGTCAATCACTTTAAATTGTCCTTCATTTCCATTTGAGTCTCTATCCATCAACAAAATAGTATCAGACAAGTGTAAAATAATAAAAGTGTAAGTTTATCATATTCTTTTTTTTGTTCATCTGTCAAATCAGCAAGACCATCTATAGCTTTTAAATATTTTTGTTGAATCAAAATACATCTCATTTTTTTGTTACCAAATTGAAAAATGTGATTTTCTATTAAAAACTCCCACTTCAAAATGTGACGTCATTTCTTAAAACAGAACAATCAAAATGCACAATTAAGTCACATAAAGCAATTCTAAGGCCACAATATACACTGTTCTAGATTCCCAAAATTTCGTGAGATTCAAATTTCAATATCAAGTGAATGATCAAATGGGTAAAGTCTAGGTGTTTCAATGAAATAATCAATGCAACACTTAGGTATGTCAATAAAATTACTTTCTCACACAGTAACTAATGGCAATTAAACACAGAAGCAATCAACTTGTAATTAAATCTAACACTTTAGAAATTGCAAATAATTCCTAAATTCCAACACAAAAAATGGTTACCCCTTTAAGGTAAACTTAATCCTGATGCTACCCCTACACAATTACTTGCTAATACATGAGTTTAAATAGGATGAGCCAATAAACTAAAGTGAACCACGTCTGAAGATCCATAAATATCGAGAGATACGAACTTACCACTTTAGGGCTACCACAACGCCCTAAAACTTTTAGGAACCGAGGTAACCAATCGAGCAAAAGTTAAATCATGAACGCACAGGGGCAAAATCATCTAAAATGACACATTTGAACGAAATAGAAAATGGACACCATTGTACAGTCCGTCATGGCTCCCGGAGCAAACTATATGTTCAGACTACCGCCATTCGTCGTCACACGTGCCTACACGCACGGTCACCGGAGTTCCACCGTCGTCGGAGTCATGTGCTATCTACCTAGAAATGCCTCCGCCTGTAGATTCTGAATCTACCCTCAGTTTTCTCAGAAGGGTTTTGGATTGGTCGGAATCGACAAAAACAATTCCAGTCAGCTTTGAAAAAACTGGACAGATTTCGGCCTTTGTTTTTTGCTCTATTTTCAATAGATTTTTGGTCAAATTTTTCACACTTTTTACCCCAACTTGCTCTAATACTATTTGTTGTTAAATCCCTTTGAAGATCTTGATTTTCGGGCTCAGAAATCAATACATTCAACCACCAGTGTAGCAAGTTCTCGACCCACAAACTTCAACATTTGGTTGCCACTAATGTTTCCACCCATGTATGGAGATGAAGGGGTGATTATGAAGTAACTATGGAGGAAATAAAAGTAGAAGAAACAATGGTGGAATGTCTCAACATATAAAAAAGAGTAAAATACGAAAATCGTAGTCTGTATTGTGTCCTTTTCCCAAACAGTTAGAATAGTTTAATAATAAATCAACATGACATAATGTTGAACTGTGACCCAAATTCATTTAGGAATTGGAGTTTTGGTTAAAGAAGGCTTTGAAGAAGTTAAACTATGGATTTTGGATTTTTGGGAAAGAGATTGGGCACTTGGGAGAAGAGATTAGGCATCCAAGCACCCGATTCGGGAGCATAGATATCAATTGGGTGTGAAAATTGGATTTGGAACTGAGAGTCAGTGCCTGAGCGCCAAATGGAGCAAAAAATCTTCTAAGAAGTAGATAATTGTGTTGATTCTGTAATGTGGTATGTTACTATCCTGTTTGATAATTATTGTTGAGTTATTTGTGATTTTGTTGCTCGTGATGATAATTCGAACAACTTTAGCACCCAAGGTAATCATGCTGAGAAGTAATTGGATTTAGTTGATATTCGGTTATTAAGTTTATCCTAATTGATATTTTTGGAAGGGGGAGAGAATTTTTGTTAAAGAATCATTCTTCGTAGTGGAATTCGTCTCCAAGTGGAGAACTTTTAAAGCTTTGTTCACTATAGTGGAATTTGTGTCAATGTAGAGATTTGTTGAACTATGACCCAAATTCCATTGGGAATTGGCATTTTGGTTGATGAAGGCTTTGAAGAAGTCAAAATATGGATTTGGGATTTTTGGGGAAGAGATTGGGTTCCAAGCGCCCAATCCCGACGACGTCTAGATACTAATTGGGTGTGAAAAACAAATTTGGAAGAGGGATTCAGCGTTAGAGCACTAGACGGAGCACCACCTCACTGTTTGCTGTCCGCGAGGTTGGGCACTCGAGCGCCATGTATGCTGCAGGCGAGCTTTACCACTCGCGTGCCGATATTGTCCAACCCAAGCATGTTTCATGATTTAACAAATTTTAAGATATTCTTTCCATCTAAAACACTATTATTAGAGTTTAACATATACTCTATATATAGTTGACTCTTCATTGTGATTTACAACAAATTGTAAGCACAAGATCTTGAATTCTTTTATCTAATATTGAATTCTCCTCTTCTGCCCATGGTGTTTTTTTTACTTAAATCTTGGTGTTCTTAATTGTTATTTTCATCCTATCATATTACTCTCATTTATTTAATCTAACAACCGATATCTAAACAAATTGGCATCGCCTTAATTTATGCTCATCCTAATATATATATGATGAGAATCGAGCGTTGATGTGTGTGTCTATATATATATATATATATATATATATATATATGTGTGTGTGTGTGTGTGTGTGTGTGTGTGAGAGAGACACTTGAAACACTATTATCGATAATTATTTGTCTAAATAAACAATGTAACGAAGACACGGCTAAATAAAGTTAATTACATAGATAATAAAATGAAGTTATTGCACCCTATCAGTTATTGGAACTAGGCACAATACTAACAACTTCATTCCTTGATTTAACCTATAACATAGAAAATGACATGTTGTAAGGAAGAGTGATTTCATTACTTGATTAAGATGTGTACATGTGTTGACACTTCTAGTGCAAAGAACTGAAAGTGTCGACACTATAACTCCAATTAGGCTTGGGCAAAAAAATCGAAAAATTGACCAAATAGATTGACCCAACTGACTTGGGTTGGCTCGGGTCAGTTTGACATAGTTAATCAATTTGGTTTGGTTTTATTTTAAACAAAACCATGATAGGTCGGTTCGACCATAGTTTAAAATCTCAAACCGTTGGTTAACCGACCAAACCCATTTCCATGTCTTTTTTTTTTTTATCAAAAAAAAAAAAAAAAAATTCAAAATCAAAAGTTTAATGATGTTATCCCAAAAGTGGAGGTACCTAAGCTGCCTCTTATAGTAGTCTTGTGGAATACTATATAAAGACTTTGTTTTATAAGGACACTTTCAAGTTAACATTGATATTATTTTTTGTCTTTTATAAACATTGTCTTCTGCTTCGGTTGGTAGGCCTTGCTTTTTAGTTAATGTTTTCTATATAGAATGTTTTACTTGTAATAAGTTTGCTTTCTGAGAATGCAGGTTGAGATAATGATTTTCATTCTCTAGAAATTGAAATTCCAAAGCTGTTTTTAGTTGCTATAGGTAGTAATTCAAATGAAAAAGTTGTATAAATAAAAAACAAAGTTATATGTACTCTAAGTGAACCCAAAACTCGAGATAATTTTTTTTCAAATTCAATTTGGTCAAAAGCTCAAACCGACTAACCAAACCGATTTGGTTTAGGTTGGTTTAGTTTAAGAGATACATTGGGTCGGTTTGGATTGAAATTCACCAAAACTGACTAAATTAGTTTTGGTTTTGGGTTGGGGTTGGGGTTGGGGTCGAAAACGATCTAAACCAAACTATGCCCAGGCCTAAGTGTAATAAGTTATTTTGAAAGAAAAAAGTGTGTGACACTAAAGTATCAACACTTCAAATAGTCACCATTGAGATTTTGAGATTCTATTCTTCATTTTAAGGGGCTTGATTCTCCCAAATTTTACTAAACTTCAAATTATAATCTATGAAGAGATTCCTATCAATTTAGAAGCATTTAAAATGTGATTATTACCTTTCAATTACGTTTCTAGTTCGTCCATGTTTCCGTCTTCTTTTTCTTCCGTTTACTTTTCTTTTTCGTTCTTTTTTCTATAGTGTGCCAGTTCTGTATGTATGTATTTACCTTTTGAAGAACAAGTTTCACAAATTTAAATTCACTGGCTTAGCAACTAATCATTTTTAGTCAAACCTCGATCTTTTACGATTGTTTGTCCATACTCTAATAATAATAATCAACAACAGAAGACAAAATCATGTACTATATAGTACGACAAGGGGCCAATTTTTACTGTGTTAGGACTCGGTATTTTTATTTTATTTTGTGCTAGAAATATTGTGTATTTATTTTTGAATCCCAAGATTTGTTTACATAAAATTTTCTCCACAACCTCTATTTGCAGTCGTTCACTACCGTAATCACCCTACATGACATACATGTGACAGTTAATAATTTGATACATGAAGCATTAAAAAACTACCATGAAAATTTACCATCTTAATGCCTTGGTTTGAACTCTAGATAGTAGACTAGCGATTCGACCTTTTAGGCATCTCTGCAGAGACGTCACATCAATCAATCACCAAAGGATCTTGTACGGAAGATATCTTGGAGGAAAATGTAAAGTGGGAGATCCCTTTTGTTAGTGAAGCTAGTTGCCTCAAACTCCTTTCCTGCACATGTTTGGCGCCTTGCCTAGGTTATGGAGGTCAGCCTCTATATGACATCTTGATGGAAGGGATGCATCACCTCGGCTACCTTACGTGTGGCCTCGCCTCAGCTAGATAAGAAGATAATATGGAGTGTGGGTCTTATTGGAATGCTAGCTGACTACCACATGGAGGTGATCTAAAGTCTCGTCAAAAGAGGCATAACAATGAGTACTTATGAAGAATGGTCATCGCTTGCTTCTACATGATTTAAGGTGGGCTGAGTGAGGATTCTCAAGGATGGTGGAACGAATTATTGGGGTTAAAAATGACTTTTAAAATATATATTTTCTTATGGCGTGCATCTCATAATGCTTTGCCCGTTAATGCAAATCATATACAAAAGATTTTCGTTCCTGAGTTTATGTACGATAATGAGATAATAAATCTAATGCACATATTTTGTTCGCTTGTTTGGAAAGTATGGCTTCATCCTTATGGTAGGAGGTGAAGTTCTAAGAGGTGGTGAAACGCGGGGTGGTTACCACCTTTGACGATACAATTTTGAAACTTAATGTTAAGAGATAATTCCACATCGGTTAATTAGTAGAATATAGAGCAACATATAAGATTTGTGCTACTTTACCATAATAAGATTGACATTTTAAAATTGAAATACAAGCATTAATAGGTATCAGAGCACATTAAGTTCAAATGAGTAATTTGGTCTAAGTAAAACTAAAAAATTCAACATACGAATTTCTAGATTTGTCTTCTCAATTCAGTCTCCATGTTCTTGTGATTATGCGCACTATTGCCTTATAATGCTTTCTGATTGGTATATATTCATGATAAATTATATTGTTGACTGTGATTTACGGGATAATTAATTCATGGGTAAATTGAATTTTTTAGCCTTTTCTTTTTTTAGGAAAATACAGAGATATAGATATATATACATGTATTAATTAATGAAAAAATGAAACCATGCTATTGAATTTTATAGATTCTGGGCCGGATTTCATATTTTCTTAAACCTGACTGGAGATTAACGATAGTGGTTTAATTAGGTAGTCCAAGAACTGTTTTTACAGTTATTTTTTAGCACTGCACTGATTAGATTTTTGGTCGGGCAATTTGGTTAAAAAGCCTAGTCAACAATAATATTTAGTAAAATAGATCATCTCAATACTTTTTGGTTAACTAGCATTTATTCTATATCATTATGTGTAAAAAGTCTTAAACATCCTTCATTTGAAATATCTAAAATATCTAATTTGAAACAAAAATTTACCAAATCCCCCAAACATAAATCCCCACTTTTATTCTACTTTTTTCATACGCAATTTAAAACCAGCAGTAAAATGGCATACTGCCGTTTTAAACGTCTGAATGCCATTTTAACTAATTTTATGTTCGTATCAATTTATGTTTTCTCGTATCCACATAAAAATGAATGAAAACAAGTTTTAACAATATTTTGAGTGAAATCGAGAGTCCGTGATCCAAAACGGCATGTTGTTTTTATAAACGGTTTAGTGACATTTTAATTAACGTATGTAATTTTTCACCACATTTATAGTGAAATTGAGACCCTATAATCTAAAATGACATGATGCCGTTTTAAATGATTATGTATCGTTTCAACTAATTTTGTATCAATTTCACTTTATTCACTCGTATGCACATTAAAATGAAATAGTGGAAGTTTTCCAAGTTTGGTTGACTCATTGTGTAGTGAAATCGAGGCCCCACCATGCAGAACAACATGATGTCGTTAAAAAAGTAAATAATTTAAATTCCAATTATGAGATAAGATACTCAATAAATTAAAATCCAATTAAAATTGAAAATATGACCGTTATTGGGTCCCACTCGTCTAATAAAAGTCAACAATAACAGCTATTTTTTCAATTTTAATCCGATTTTAATCTCTACCAAACATGATATAGATTGTTTAACTTATATAAATCTTACATGATGTTCTAATATATGATTGACTCATTTTGGAGTGAAATTGAGACCCCATAATCTAAAATAATATGCTGCTGTTTTAAACGATTGGGTATCATTTCACCTAATTTCGTATCCGCTTTACTTTATTTTCACTTGTATGCACATGAAAATGAACGAATGGAAGTTTTCATTATGTTTGGACCCATTTATCGGCATAAAGTTCACTCGATAATAACCAACACCACTGTTCCGTGAGTCAGTTGTGTTGACACCGACCTTCGAGGTCACTTAGTTCGGATTACTGTATCCAATGAAGGGATGATAATGCGAGATCGGATGTGTGAGTTCAGCTCGGATCTCGATAGACTTATCTAAGAAGTTTGTGTAGTCCTTTAAGGCAGAATAGTGATTAATGGTTGAGAATCACTGACAGAATATACAAGCTACCAATCAGACAGACGCATGTGTAAACATCTCACGTCAGCGCCCACATTATCCTCCAATCAAAAATCTTAGTTTCTCTCCCTAAGTAATGCATTAATTGTTGGGGACCACTTGTATCAGTAACTCATGATCAACTGACAGATTTGAGCTCGACCACCAATTATGTTACGCCAACATATGAACTTATTCAATTTAGTATCATGATTGACAAGACGAGGGTACTACATGCATGCATATGTCTCCTATATAAAGCCATTGAAGTAAAAAAAAAAAGGGGGAGGGGGGTTCTAAGAAAAAAAATACAAACTTCTTACACTTCTCTTATATTTCAAATATCCTCTATAATTAGAGAAAAAGATTATTGTACTAACCATCTTGCAACCATTTTGATTAATATCCACTTGAATTTGTGTTCGTTCTTTAAGTTGACTTGAATTTCGTCTATACATTTTTCAATGTCAACAAGTTGCATTAGACTTAACTATAAAATAAAGTAAATAAAACAAGCATGGTATAGAAAACATAGCATGTGCAATCGTTCAATATATATAACTTATCTATGATATTTTAAACATTGTTTTTACTAATTTCGAAGAAACATCGAGAATACGTGACCCAAAACGGCATGTAGTCATTTTAAACGTACGTATATCATTTTTGCTAATTTCGTGTTTGTTTCGCTCCATTCTCACTCGTTTTCGCATGAAAGTGTAGGAATAAAAGTTTTAACTAGATTTAGATGTCACCGTCCACAAAAAGTTCAAACTATAGTGAGTCACATCATACGTCCGTTTGAAGATTACACTACATTTGACAACAAAGAAAAATGTATACAAAACATAGCATGTGCAATCGTTTAATATGTACAACTTATCTATGATGTTCCAAACAATATTTTATTAGTTTCGAAGAAAAATCGAGAGCTCGTGATCCAAAATGGCATGTAGTCATTTTAAACGTATGTATACCATTTTTACTAATTTCGTGTTCGTTTCACTTCATCATCGCTCGTTTTCACATGAAATTGTAAGAACAAAAGTTTTAACTAGTTTAGACATCACAGTCCACACAAAGTTCAAATTGCAATGACAAGTTTGATAGTCAAAACATAGCACGTGTAGTCATCAATGTGTATGAGTCGTGTATCATGTTTCAAACACCGTTTTACTAGTTTTGGAGTGAAATCGATACCCCGTGATCCCAAACGGCATCTTATCATTTTAAATGGAGGGTTGTCATTTAAGGTTTAGGTTTTAGGGTTTAGATTTTATGGTATATGGCAAAAGAAAAAAACGTGTGATTATTTAACATGCATTTTAAACGACTAAGTATCGTTTTAACAAATTTTGTATTCGTTTCACTTTATGTTCACTTATACTCATATAAAAGTTAAACGAATTCAAATTCTTACCATATTTGAACAACAAGTTAGATATAAAGTTCATCCGATAATGACCAACACTATGTAATTGCACTGCACTTGACAATAAAGAAAACGTAAGTAGCAAATATGGTATCCAAAACATAGCACGTGTAGTCGTTTAATGTGTACGAGTCATATATGATGTTTCAAACACAATTTTACTAGTTTTTGAGTGAAATCAATACCCAGTGACCCAAAACGACATCTGGTCGTTTTAAATGTATAGATGACATTTTTACTCATTTAGTATTTGTTTCAGTTCATTCACGACCGTAACCACGTGAAAGTTTATGGATGAAAGTTTTAACTACATTTTCGACGTTACGGTTGACAAATTTATTCAAATTATAGTGAGTCACTCCATAATCCGGTAGAAAACTACACTATGCTTGACAATAAAGAAAAACAAAAGTAGCAAGTATGGTATCCAATACACAGCACGTGTAGTCGTTCAATGTATACGAGTTATGTATGATGTTTCAAATACATTTTTACTAGTTTCGGAGTGAAATCGATACACCGTGACCCCAAACGGCATCTAATCATTTTAAAAGGAAGGTTGCCATTTAGGGTTTAGGTTTTAGGGTATATAGTTTAGATTTTAGGGTATAGGGCAAAAGATAAAAAATATGTAATTATTCAACATACCTTTTTAAACGACTAAGTACCGTTTTAACAAATTTTGTTTTCGTTTCACTTTATATTCCCTCATGTCCACATAAGATACTCAATAAATTAGTTAATTCAACATGTACAATTCTACTAAGATATTTCAAACTACGATCCACTAGTTTTTGGGTGAAATCGAGACATCGTAACCCAAAACGACATATGATTGTTTTAAACGTATGGTTGACGTTTCTACTCATTTAATGTCCGCTTCAATTCAACAACATTGTTCAATGAGTAAACTATACTATTTTTCATATGAATGAAAGTAAATATCCTAAATTTCTTTATGTTTCAATTATAGATAAGATATTCAAAAAGATAGTTTATTTAATTTATATAAGTCTTTTAAGATGTTCAAAAATATGATCGAACAGTTTTAAAGTGAAATTGAGACTCTGTGACCCAAAATGACATGCTGACATTATAAATGGCTAGTTGTCATTTCAACTAATTTTGTGTTCATTTCATTTTATATTACTTATATTTATATTAAAATTAAAAAATTCAAGTTTTTATCATATATGAACGGCGAGTTAGATATAAAGTTCATCCGATGGTGACCAACACTATTGTTCTATAAGTAACTTACACTCTACTTCACTACGAATAAAGGTAAGTAATACAAATTTCATTATATTTTCAACAAATTAGTTAATTCAACATGTACAAATCTTCTAAAATGTTTCAAACTACGATCAGCTAGTTTTTGAATGAAATTGCACTCTGTAACCTAAAATGGAATCTGATCGTTTTAAATATATGGTTGACGTTTTTACTCATTTAGTGTTCAGTTCTATTCATTCACATTTGTTATGGATGGATGAATGTTAATTGTTGAATTTAATTTTGAAATTGTGATGATTTTTTATAAAATTTGATAGCTATTTTTATAAGATTTTTGGTAATTATAACAGCATCACTGTTTGTTCAAATCAAAATGGCATATGGTCGTTTTAAACACATGTATGAAGTTTTTACTCATTTAGTATTCGTTTCGATTCATTCACGTCTATAACCACATGAATGCTTAAGGATGAAAGTTTTATCTATATTTTGACGTTGCGGTCGACACATTTTTTCAAACTATAATGAGTCACTCCATAATCTTGTAGGAAACTACATTATACTTGGCAATAAAGAAAAACGTAAGTAGCAAGTGTGGTATCGAAAACATAGCACGTGTAGTCGTTCAATATGTACGAATCATGTATGATGTTTCAAAGCATCTTTTACTAATTTCGAAGTGAATCGAAACCCCATGACCCAAAACGGAATCTAGTCGTTTTAAACATATGGCTGACATTTCTACTCATTAAGTATTCGTTTCGGTTCATTCGTACCCGTAACCACATGAAAATTTAGGGATGAGAGTTTTAACTCTATTTCGACGTTGCGATTGATACATTCAATGACGGATCTAGGGGGCGACCGCCCTCCCAACATTGTCCGCTGGTCCATTATTTCTAGTTAATTTGTAATGTATTTTTCAGTTTGCCCCTCCCCCCCACCAAAAAAAAAAAATTTGACTCGCCCCCGCAAAATTTTGATTTTTTTTCCACTAATAAATATTGACCCATTAACTTACCCTTTAAAATTCAACCATACAAAAATCTTAGATCTAAACAAAAAATCCAATAGTTACTTGAATAAATAAATGACCCAAATCCAATTTAAAAGCTAAGTTCCCAATTCCCAGGCCCAACTAATTAAAACTCAATTCCCAAGCCGACCTAATTAAAAACTCTTACGGAATGACTAATTTCAGATGTCCAATCATCTCTACCATCTGATAGACAGTTTACTTTTTGTCTTTTTGATGTCCATCTAGTGTTCATGTTTTCAATTTGTATAGTGTTAAACACATAGATGGACATATTATTTTTGTATCGATAAACTGATTGTTTTTTTGATCAGTCAATCTAACTGGTTTATTTTGGTACTCAAAATCATCGTTTTCAATCATCTTAGTTAAAAAAAATTCGGGGACTCCGTCCCAGTATTTTCGCTCCCTCAAGATTGAAATCCTAGTTACGTCCATTGATATATTTATTCAAAGTATAGTGAGCCATTCTATGGTAGTAAACTACATTATACTTGACAATAAAGAAAAACTAAGTAACAAGTACAGTATCCAAAAACATAGCACGTGTAGTCGTTCAATGTGTACGAGTCATGTATGATGTTTCAAACACTATTTTACTAGTTTCAGAGTGAAATAGATACTTTGTTTTAACAAAAAATGTATTTGTTTCACTTTAGTTTCCTCGTGTCCACATAAGATACTCAATAAATTAGTTAATTCAACACGTACAAATCTACTAAGATGTCTCAAACTATGATAAAACTAATTTTTGAGTGAAATCAAGACATGTTAGTCAAAACGGCATCTGATCGTTTTAAACGTATGGTTGACGTTTCTACTCATTTAGTTTTGTTGAATAAGGATATATGAGGTAGTTTATAAATTATAATTTAAAATATTTATTTTAAACATGTTTTTTTGGTCAAAGGTTAAAATCCCAAACTATATTAAAGAAGAGCCTATTTGACCCAATTACCACATTTTTGGTCTAGTAGTTGCCCAACTTGTACACATTTAGTCACGTGCAAAGGTCATCTTGTTGACTTGATAAAGTTCAGGGTTTAATGGTTCATTTACCATGAGTAGCAGAAACAAAAAGAACTCGACTTTCTTGCCATGAGTAGGGGACATTTAAATACTTATATTGAATTGGCTTGCATGTCGGTATGTTATTGAAATCATATTTTTAAGGAAGCAAGGGAAAGCATGACAGATAATTATGTAAAATCAATAATAGACTGGTTGGAGGTTTACAAAGGAAATCCAGCAACTTGCAATGGGAATTTTTTGTTTCAACTTGGTGGAAACTTCCATTTGGAGAGCTTGATTTTAGCTTTGGGAAGCCTGTTCATGGTGGTCCAATTGTTAGTAGGAATGATGAGTTTGTCCTCCTTCTCTCTAATGGGAATAATTGTGAGAGAAACAGAGGGATTGATGTGTGGATGGGGCTTGAAAAACAAAAAATGGAAAGGTTTATGTCTTATGTTTTTGAAATATGAGATAGTTAAAGACTAGATATATTGACACTACACTTCTTAACAATTGTACCACACTTCTAATTGATTGAAAGTCCCAACCTTCACTCATTATCACATTGTTTTCTAACTTTTTTCATTGCATTCTTATTCTAAAATTAATCCAAGTTGTCTCTAATAACGACATCTATTCAAAAAACTTGTTTGTTAGAAAGATCTTGCATGTTCCCTTTATTAGAAAGAAGCTTATGCGTTTGTCTAAGTTTGGCACGACAATAACTTGGTTGCTGAGTTTATTAATTACTCTTGTGCATTCAAGGACAAAGCTATGAGGCTGGCTTAAATATGGATTTTATCAGTGGATATATCCAAGTTCAAGCGTCCTTCGCCCAACCCTCTTATCATTGTTTTCTGATTCTTGCGCACATCAATTTTTTTTAAAACATTGTCTCTACTTTTGGTTGTACCTACTTAAAGATTGTTGATGCCAATTAGTGGCATCAAAGGTTGAGATACCCTCTTAAGCATGTATTGCAATCTATGCTTACCTCTATGGACTATTATATTGATGTACATAGAAGTGTTTCGTTGTGTGATGCTTGTCAGTTTAGTAAATTGACTCGGGTTATTTTCCTTTATCATCTTATTGTGCTAAATTCCCTTCATACTGATGTTTGAGGGTCATCTCATGTTCCCTCTACTCCTTCAAATACTTTTGTAGATGAAAGGATGCACTACACTCGGATATTTCCCAAGAAATTGAATTCAGATCTCACATCTATCAATATCTAATTATAAAAGAATACATCATCAACTAATTAAATTATTAATAAATAATCTCATTCTTTAGGAGTTGATGGTCAATGATGAACGATCGTCCTAACTCACTTAAATTCTCGGATTGGCCACTGCCTATAATGGACAAAGAGTGGTTGCGAAACTAATCTTATAAATCTAGTTGTCCAATAAAAAATTAATGTAAAATGATCATAAAGTTTTATTTGTGGATTTTCAGAACAATATAGAGATAGAGCACAAAATTTTGTTGAACAAGCTCGTGAAAATTGCAATTCAGAAATGATATCATGCCCTTGCGTTAATTGTAGGAATCTAATGCATCATCATTATGATACAGTCTATGAACATTTGGTTATTAAAGGTATGTATCCTATATATATTGTTTGGGTATTTCATGGAAAGTAGTTTGGTAACTCACTTATTTGTCGATATTGTACTTTTTACATAATGATCAATTTTGTTCAACTATTTTTTATTGCGTGATTTATCTATATATTCATATTGCAATGAAATGTTGAATGTTTTGGATTTATTAAGATCTCTAACTATAATTTATTTTGATGTTGCAGATTTTTGTTCTAGCTTTAGGGATTCTTTATAGTAAGAAATATATTTTGTACGATGGACGAGGCTCATGTAATTGTTTTTTCTTATAATACATGAAATATATGCTAAGTTTTGAAAATAATTGCTCTTATCTTTTGTTTTCATGTTGTATTCTCAAAGTTAACTAAACAAACTTTCAAGAGTTCTTAAAAAAAAAAAAAAAAGCTGCAATTGCTAATGCAATTCGAAAGACCAGTAAAAGGCTAAGACATTCCAGTGAACAAAGAGATACTATAACTAGCCCAACTAATGTTGAGTAAACCATGTTGCCAACAACTACAAAATGCTTCGAAGAAGAAAAGAGGTCCAACATAAGTGAAGATGATTCTCAAACATATTTATCAGAAGATAGATCTCGAATTTAATGAATATGGCCAAGTTGTTGGCCAGAACTTAGATAAATTTGCTAGCATAGTTGGGGCCATAGTTCTAGAACATGTGCTTGTTGTAATTAACGATTGGCATTCAATGGATGGAAAGAAGAAAACTGAGATTTGGGCTTTCATACATGTACTATTTCTTAACTACCTTTTAAGATTATTATGTTGTACATTTTTCCTTCTTAATGACACCATTCCCTCAAGTCTTAAATTTATCTTTGAACACAAATACAGCAAACGTTCAAAGTCAATTATTGTCATCAAAGAATGACACTTCAATGTATGGAAAAGTACTGGACAACAT
Source organism: Fraxinus excelsior (assembly GCA_019097785.1). Lineage (NCBI taxonomy): Eukaryota > Viridiplantae > Streptophyta > Magnoliopsida > Lamiales > Oleaceae > Fraxinus > Fraxinus excelsior. The sequence goes on from CM032629.1 coordinate 13,517,094, forward strand.
TCAAATCTAAATTGAGAAAAGAAATTAGAGCTCAAGTTGAATCATCTGTGAATAGAACACACACTATTACCCTTCTTGGACCAAAGAATGTTAACTCTGAAGAAGCTTGGGTAAAATTTGTCGAGGATACTCTTTCTGCTAATTTTCATGCAAGTATAATTTGCATGTAAAGTTTAAATTTTTATAATTGTTGGTGTTTTATACTTCTTTTATTTTTTAATAGAAAAAAAGTTCTAGGTTTAGTAACATGAGAACTAATTAGAGCTTCCCTATATCATGGGTCGAAAAGGTTATCTACGTGTGGCTCATAAAATGGAACATTCGAGAAACATATCTTATCTTACGTGAATTGCCCGATTCCAATATATGTAATAACTAAATTTGTACTGTTGAGAAAAAAATCCAAATTTGAAAAGGTTAAGAACAAGAGTATGGACTCATGGACATCTTAGAAAAGATAGAGAACCAATAAATGAAGCAGTTGTCGATACTTTGGTATGTGTAGCATTTTCAACGTTTGACCGCTGCAATTTGATTTATTAGTTGTATCACTTGCTAGTATAAAATTTGAGTTTCATAAGTACAGAGAAGGATTGAAGATTGTTCTGTGTCAATTTATGATACACCTGCCGAAGATTCCATCCGCAATAATGTTGTCGCTCGAATTAAATGTTTATTCAATATATATTCAGTTGGTAGCATTATAATTTTTTTCAAAAAAAATTATGTCTACTATAAATTTGTAATCACACCAAGGAAGTATTGTACCTATGACAAATACAAAATGTTAAATATTGCATTGGTACATGTTTGAGGAGGAAGAAGTCGTAGTAAAAGAGAATATTGCAGCAATAGACCCAAGTGCAAAGGTGCATCACCCGCCACTCGGTCGAGACTGTTGGAAGGTTTAGGTTGAGGAAGTGTATATAGGTAATTTGACCTTATACAAACCTACATATGAATTTCGGATTCTTAGTGAAGCCATGAGAAGCACTGTTACTTGGCCAAAAAGCAGTATTAGACTTCTTTGATTAATATATGTTTTCTGAATTTATTACATATACAGATGAATATATGAAACTGAGTTAATCAAAAGCGTATTTGTAAACATTAGTTCGTAACTTCAACTTTTGGCGTTGGCTTTCCTAAATCCGCGTAATACTATTAGGATGAAAACACAAGAGATTTATAATTTCTACTTGCTGAAGTACCTAAAAAAAATAGATAGTTGAAGATGAGATATTAAAACGACTTACCTTTACAATGTCAGTCCACCTCTCCGATGAATAATATGATGCATCAAGAGAGTTGATGCCTCCTACTAAAATATGGGGATGATCATTTGATTGAATTATTGCATTAATCTGTTTCATCCTCCAGTTTTCGTCTAAGTGGTCGAGTTGGGTGCAATAGAAGTTTAGTTCCCCTGTCATGACACATTGATTGTAGCTTTTATCAGATTCCTGCATGAACGGAAATTTATAGCAGGTCAGGTTATTGAACACGGGTCAGAAATAAATAACAAATGCAAGCATTACAGAACCTGAGAACAATGCTTTAAAGGTCAAGATCAATGTAACGGAAATGAATTATTTAAACTAGGCATGTGGTCATACTAAAATAGATAAGATAAGAAATGAGAATATGAGCAAACAAACAGAGGTGGCATTGGTTGAGGATGAATTAAGGGGATTCTAAAATGACAGTATGAATTACTACAATTCTGAAATGGATAACTGTCTTGATTTTGAATTGGGATTGGGATTGACCACTTAATAAATATGTTTGCAGATTACATCCTCTCCCAATGATTGACACACCCATGTACCAAAATTGAAATTTTTGCTCTTTGGATTAAGAATATGTCATTCGTAAACATGGATTTTAATTGCATGCGGTTAAAAGCTTGAAGAGAGTGATAAGTCTGTATTTATTGTCCCTTTTCATTGTTTTTTTTCACTATAAATGGAGATGCACCGGTACAATCTATAAGTTTGCTGCCATATATGAATTTATTCCATTTGAGATGAATTTTTATGTAAATATTATTGATTAGTCTCTTCATGTAAGTCCTGGAATTCTCCGGTCTTAATTAATTATAGTCTATAAACAGGAGTACATCAATTACTAGAGTTATGTGGTATTACTTGAATTATGCTTTAACGGGGGATGGAGTGGATGGTGTGGCTGTGCGAGGTACCGAGTTCCCATTGGACACAAACATGGGCTTAATTTCATATTGGCACTAGCAACTCCTTTTTTGATGTTATAGAATATCAATCCAAATTTGTTGAGCACCAAAAAAAAAAAAAAAAAAAAAATTTAGTATGAATTATTTCACCTTTTGTACTCATCAGAATGACGGAAAAGATGTTTGATGCTGGGTTGATATTTTAAAATGGAAACATGTATAATGAAATTATTTTGAATATTGTACAATGTATATGCACTCACATGGTTTAATTAGTTTCAATGGAAGAGCATATTTTCTCATTTTAATTATGATTTCATATATTTTTTGATGTCTTGTCACATATTTGTATTTATTAGATATTTTATTTCTGGTAAAAAGTGCAAAATCTATATAGTTTGCCTTTTGAATTTTACTTAAGGTGCACCATATACTTAAAATAGCAATTTTGTCTTATTTTTAATTAGGTTGAATGTGTAGAACATTTTACAAGTTCATTATGCAAATTGTTAGTTTATTATTTGAATTTTTTGATCAAATAACGGAATTTTCGATAGCATAGTAAGCATATATTAAGAGCCCGTTTGGTAAAAATTAAAATCAGATTAAAATTGAAAAACTAGCCGTTATTTTTTACTTTTATTAGACAAGTGACATCCAATAACGGCTATATTCTCAATTTTAATTGGATTTTAATCCGGACCAAACGGGCTCTAAAAGTACGAATTAATTTTAAGAAAATATTAAAATCACCAATGGCAATGATTTGCAAACGTTGCTAAAACCAAATGAGAATTTACAACGGTGGAAAAACATTGCAAAATGATCTACCGCGACGTTGAAAAACGTTGTAAAAGACTCTATCGCAATGTTGGAAAAACGTTACAAAAAATACATTTTGCAACGTTTAAAAACTGCTGCAAAATTTTCTTCACAACAATGAATAAACGCTGCAAAAAGGCTTCTTTCAACGGTAACACCGACCCCTGCAATACACGCTAAAACGCTGCAAAAGATTTACTACAGCGTTTTTTTGCCGCTGCAAAAGGTGTTTTTTGATGTAGTGTTGGTTTGCAAAAACAAATGATCTTCATGTTGGACTTGTAGAATGTGATTCACAACGAGTGATTCAAGTATAATGTCATTTTCCCTTTATCCTCGAATGCGTTGGTTTTGTTTGATGTTGTAGCATTCATGAAAGATGTAGGTTCTACTACATGCAACTTTATTCCCCGATAGAGCAACATTGTGGCTTCTGATTTTGCATCTTTTCCTACTAATATCTTCGGTTTCAAATAATTGGGTATATTATATTTCCATTTTTATTTCACCTGCTGTTTGGATGACATTGATTAATGAAATTGCTGCATTTTCCTTTCAAAATTAGTTTGCTTGCTAAAATTCAAGTTGAAGGACTCTTTAAAGAAAAATGATATCTAGTATCACTTGTGTTACAACATCAATTTAGATGAGATATGTGATAAACTAAATAAAAAGTAGAATTAAGTGACTTGTTTTATTTTACCTATCATTTATCATACTTAGCCCGTGTTTGACTTCCATTAAATCAAACCTCGTTTTTCTTTTCTCAAATTAATTTTCAATCACATTCATATAATAAAAGAATTTGCACATAAACCAAGTTTCTTTCTACTTTTTAACCATGTTCTCCAAAAAATCACCATTGCAAAATTCATTTTCTTCTTAAAAAAATAAAAACTCATTTTAAGGGATGTCAAACAGTGGCTTAGTGTACCTAAACTGATTATAATATCGTAACATTACTTCTGTTTAAATATACATTTGTGGCCAATATATATGTCGTATAAATCATCATATTAAAAGTATTTCATAGGTTAGACTAGTCGTGTAATGGGAATAGTTCTAAATTTATTCAACCATGTTCTCTCTCGTCTTAACTATCGAGGTAATGTCAAACGCCTACGTCTTTTTGTACTAATCATTCTTTTATTCATACACAAAGTTATGATGGATGTCAAATTCCCTAATAGATTCATGTATAAACGTATAAAAACTCTTACTTAAAGGTAGATAGTGTTCTTGGTAAGAGAAAAAGTAAATTCTCTTTGCATTTCTTACCCTACAATACACACCCACATACACACAAGTGCACCCAAAACTTTATATTTTGATTCAATCTATATATGCAAGGTGTTTGTGAAAATGAGACTTTGTCACTTTTCTTAAAAATATCGTAATTTATCTCATTTGAATTTTTTAGGATCAATTAAATGTGTGTGTGCGCGCGCGCGTGTGTGTGAATTGAAATCTTGTTTTACATTAAAAAGTGATAGGCGTAACACTTTATTTGTATTTTTTTGCACATGAGTTAGTTTGTTGAAAGTTAAAACACAAACAACAACCTTTAATAAATGTAAATGTCACTTCTTTGGAAAAAAAAAAAAAAAATTTGACAAAATCTAAAAAATTGAGTGACAAAATTAATTTGGGTGTAATCAATACGAAAATTTGTAGTTCTAATTAGTTTTAAGAGTATTAATCTAATATTTTATTTTTTCAGGGTAATGGCCTAATTTCCCCTTCTTATTTCTTATCTTATTCATATTAATATATCTACACAATATATTCTATTCTATTCATCTTATGGACTTCTTGTCCTTTAACAACCCAATTATTAGCATCATAAAGCATAGAAGTCTAATAATGTTATTTGCATTTTAATCTTTTAAGGTTCTACTTATTACAATGCCGAAATTTATAAGAATATTATGACTTAAACAGAACACTAGTTGGACTTTTACTATCCCGCATAGAATATAATTTAACTTTTCACTTGTAGTGAGATTGATAAAAAGTTCAACTAATATGAATCAGAATCTCCTCTTTATATTTTCTCCATTCCAATTTGTGAGATAGGCTTAGACTATCATGAGTTTAACCGTTAAGGATCCTTGGCACTCAACTCGATATACATATTCTGGCACGCTCTTGAAATTTTGAAGTGTGAGACTGTAGTATTTTTTTATTTTTTTATTTTGTAATATTTCACTACTTTTAGAATTTTCACGTAATCCTTAGGTTATTATCGTTATTCTCTATTTTTAATTTTTAATTTTGATATTCTTAATATAATACTTAGAGATAATTGTAAAATAATCCCAAATTCCTATAATTAGTGTCTTCGCTTCAATTTGTCCCCTTGTGGTTCAAGATTTGAAAGATGAACATACTCATTGTTTCATTATCAAAAGCTTTGATCTTTTTCAACCATTGACATTATTTGCATCGATGACTAATAAATCACAACATTAACTTTCCCGTCATCATAATGTAGATAACTAATTCACTCAAGAAACACAATCATTTCCTTTCAGAAAGCCCTACCTTTGAGGGACAACAAGTGACCACAATAACAGTGGCCATCAAAGGGACAAATTCATCATTTCAAATTCTCTTCTAGAAGCTTATACATAATTCAACAGAGATTATCAGTACTTAATCTAATTAATTCAAACTTAATCTAGAATCTGTCTCCTCAGTGATTATATGCTTATAAGTCAAACAAAACCTAAAGATAAGAAATGCCAAACAAAACCTAAGAATTCGCAACCTTGATCCTATTACCTAAATTTAGGAAGAAGTGTAACGAACGAAAGGATTTAAGATTATTCTTAAACAAAAAGGGTAAACAAATAATTAGTTTCAAGTGTGATATAGAATAAATTTCTGATAACAAAACGTCTGAAAATATGAAAAGGAACATCAAACCCTAGATTCAGATAAATCCAATTAATACAGTAAACCAAAAATATAAAGCTCTGAAAGAAACATTAAACCCTAGATTCAGGCAAATAAAATTAATACAAGCATACAATACATACACCCAAATGGAAATACTTCAGTTTTTTGTTCTCAAGAACAACATATATTCTTTACATGCTTATAGAACTCGCCTTCTTAATGATTTCACAAACTTATACCAACATAGATTTGGGTCCAACAGGCAACAGAAAGGAACAGAAACCCTAGTAATTATGCTTCTAGAGAGAGAGAGAGGGCATGAATTTATTTTCAAATCAGAAAAAGAGAATCAAATCACATGCTAAGAAATGATCTTACCATATTTTTCAATCACCATATCCAAAGCAAAACAAACTATTTGAAATTCCTCGAAGTAGATGAAAATTTAGCAAAGACTCTTCCATTGAGCGCGTAAGTGAAGAATCTTGAATAACTTGTAGATAGATCTTAATTTGATTGATCTAGCAAAATATCGGACCGACATGCTTCAATTCCCCGGAGAAGAAGAGAAGAAGAAGAAGAAATGAATTGCAGACTCATGGCTCAAAGAAGATCAGAAACAGAAAGTAGGGTTTCTTCTTCTTCAATGAACCCATCTTCATTATCTCCAGTTTTCTCTCCTTTTCTTCCTTTTTCTTGCTCTGGTCTTTGAGTTTGTAGATGGGGTTTGTTGATGGTAAAAGAATGTCTTGTGGCTATAATGAAAGCGTGGAACTAATGATGAAATACAAAGTTTAGAGGACATGATGATTACAGCAGGTGTTTTCCTCTGAAATAAGGGGGAAATCAAAGCAAGAAAATAAGGTATATAACTGCAAAATAAGATCTTGATCTTCCCCTACAGGTTATAGGTGGAGAGAGAGACTTAACCTTATCTTTCTTGGTCTTTATGTAGTTTTAGTATGCAGTTTCTGATTATAGTTTCTTTAGATGTTAGGAAAAGAATATGTTTTACTTTATATTAACTTTTTCTTAGTATTTTTTCTTCCTCCTTTTTCTACTACTTTTCCTCGAGAGAGAGGCCCTAGAGAATATGGAAAAGAAAGAAAATTGACAAAGTATATCCTGGATAAATTACCCCAGTGCAATCTTCATTTACCACGCACAGCTTTATTTACATTTCGGTTGATACCAACTAAAGGGTCGACTAGGTACATCTATTCATATGTTAAAAACAAATCTATATCCTTTAGCCACCGTTGGACAACCATAATTTTCAAGCTTTTTTTTACATGCTCATTTTCAATCATATATTCACATAATAAAATATTGTGCACGTAATTTTGCACGTAAATCCTTTTACTACACATTCCCCTGAAATCACTATTCAAAACTATTTTTTTTTTCTAAAAGTATGGAAACATCATTTGGTATGGAGGACTTGTACATATATCTATATCCTTTTGTCCTAAACGTGAAAATGTTACGCAAGCTTGCTATCATGTTGATTCCGGATTCAAGGACGATCACATTGATTAAATTTGAGTATCCTTTTTTTTCTTTTTAAGTAAGAGAAGTTGAGGACTGATGAAATACAAATCAAAATGTAAATACAAAAATCAAAATTGTTTGCAATTTTATTTCTATTGATAAATAACTACTAGAAGAATTTCAAGCCAAACAAATTATTCTTCTCCAGTTTTATTTAACTATTTTGCAATCTTTTATATTTTATAAAATTAATATATCAAATAATTAAAGTAATATGATACAAATCCATTGAAAATGGCTTTGATTTTTTCACGCACAAGAATAAAAGAAATGATGATTAAAATGGAGATGGCAGGAATTTATTACAAAGGGTTTCAACTAAATGCTTCTACAAAATAACCAAAATTAACCGTTACTAAATTATAACGACTTAATTTTTCTTAATAAAATATCACATCCCCTCGAATGATTCAAATTAATTTTTTCAATCAAAGGATTTTTTATTTTATTTTTTTCATTAATGTACTATTTGTCATGATAAGGTGTAAAAAGTGTACTTGACTTGAGATTAGTCCAAAGAATCACTGTTTGCTTACTTTTTGTTTGACTCTAAAAAAGTTACCACTTTATTATTGCATCTTATCATGTAATTTTCTTTCCCTTTTCTCTAGGGTACAAAATTAATCATATCAATATTATCCTTGGTGAAAATTCAAAATCAATTAGGGTTTGTGGTGTCAACTCATTTCTTATTGCAATGATTATGGTTTCTTTTGTTGGGGGCAAACACAATTCATAAACTTCAGAATGAATTTCTACTTTTACTTACATGGGAAGCATAATAGCCAAATGCCAGCAAGTTTGGCCCTACTGCATTCATTAATTCTCCTCTCCTAGAGGTCTAAAAAAAGTCGAATCAGGGTACGCTTTTGTGACGATCCATTAGTAACATTGCTATGTAAATTGACGCGGTTTGCTCTTATAGTCGGTAGGTGGTATCGAAAAAAATTAAGTCTAGCATTCACATGGTTTTCCTTTTCTATTTGTGGTTTGCACAAAGAGAAAAAATGTTAGATGCGGTAAAAGCTAGGTAATTAATTTTTTAGAACACCTGTGGGTTTGAGTTATGGAGAAATTTTATATAATTGCAATAACTCTATTAAATAGTGAGTCGATCAATGTAAATTTTCTCGATCTATTTTAATTATTAAATTGGACAAAGATGATGAGGATGGATTAAGAAATAATTAGTCTCAATTTAGTTATACATAACAGTGAAAAAGAGTAATTATCAAAATATCCCGGCCCGTCTTCAAATTGGAAACAAATTTTCTTCTACCATGTGATCCAAATTTTAACGGGTCAAGGTCACCATTTCATAGACTACAAGAAAAGTCCATATAGGAGACACAGAAATGCAAAATGAAGAAAAATAGGTTGAAGATGAAAGAAAAATAATATCTTTTTCTAAAGGAAAATATATAAATGCTTAATTGAGGGGATCATCGTTCGTGACTTCTCCGGATAGATGAATTTATCTCGTTTCATTTTGCCATTTACTATTGCATGCATGATAACATTATTAGCTATTGCTCCTTAGCAACAGAACTACATTTTTTGAGGGTTCGGAATGATAAAAATGAAAATTTAAAATCCTTAGTTTGTGGTTGCGTTAGGAGAAATAGCAAACTTGTACAAAATTGCAAAAAAGCGGGTCAATCGTTGCTTGTTTGTGGTTGCATTAGGAGACATTAGTAGTTTAGCGAAAGATTTGTGATAGCATCTCGATATGATAAAAAAATTCTTTCGCAGTGTAAAAGGTATCCTTATCATTGCTTTTTCACTAAGGTTATTTGAAACTCTTTCCTTATAATGGCGAGGATATTATTTAGATTGATTAAGTTAGTTGTATATAAGGTTTTTATCGTAAGCGTTAAACTAGGTTGACTCCTACTCTTCCAAATTTTTCCATGTAAACCCCGATATCAAGGGGTGAGCTAATTACTCCTCCTTCCCTATAGTCAACATCAAAGCATGCATGTGCATATCCATCTCTTTACCAAATAAGGATCATATCATATCACTCGAAATTTAAACGATCAATTATTTATTCATTTACTATGGTCGACGTCAATAAGGCCTACATAGACATGTACATTTCTCAAGAATCCAATCCCATTATGAGTCGAGCTAAGTCTGGACTACTCAAACAAGGATCAAACCTCTCCTAATCGAACGATTGAGCTCATAAATCTAAATGCAACTATGAAAATCTCAAATTACATATCAATATGAGCACGGTGTCACTTGATATATATATATATATATGAAAGATGAAAAACGCGTTTCAGAAAATACAACTCTTTAAGTTGTATGTCCACGTGGCCATCTCCTATTGGGTAAATTGTTAATTCTCGGATTGTGCTTCTTCATATATATGGTTTTTGAGTTGTTCGACTTAATCAATGTCTGTGATCTTTAGTTGGTTTTATCTTGTTGGCCGATGACTTTTGATGATTCACTTTCTCGTTCGGTGAGTTGGTTTTTTTGGCTAGAGAGTTCCCATATTCTCAAAAACTCTCTTCTTATTCTCTTTAGTTGATGTCTTCAGATCTTGAAAGGATTTGTGAAATCCATGTGTAAATTACTATTGTAACAGTAACCTTGGGTCGATTGTTGGCTATGTTGATTATGTTCTGTATACTGTGTATATCATGTTAGGGTTGGTTTGGGGTTGAAATTTTAGGAGATCATTAGATCGATAACTAAAATTCGTGCGATCTAATATTTGGTTGTTATAAACTCTCTCTGGAAGGCTTTCTTTGTACACTAGTGGATCAGGCTGATAGCTTAGCCCCCAGATTAGGTATAGCCAAACTGGGTTAACATTTTCTGGTGTTAATTTCGATTTCTGCAATGTGTTCTTGGGCGTGTTTTTCTTATTTGTACATTATTTTGGTAAATTAAACCCAACAAATTGGTATCAGAGCGTGCAAAGGTTGTGGGTAAGGTTCTTTGATTCGTTTTTCAGTTTCCTTTTCGTATTAATGTGTTTATTACATGTGTAGTTCACTGAAATCAAATTGAACTGAAGTTCTTGGAGACTTGGGTGATGTTGAATTCGGTTTTGAAATTGAATTTTGATTCCTAAACTACGGTAGAGATTTAAATACTGATATACATAGTATTTTAGTAAGATTATTCTGATTATCTTCAGTCCAGTAATTTGATTTGCATGCTGAAAATTAATTTGTAGATCTGTTAGTATTACTGTAATTTAGTTTATTCAAGAACCTGAATAAAATGGTTGATGGTAATAGGAGCATGTCAGGTTTACCTTAAGTTTCTGCAATCTAAGTGTGTGGTACCAATTGTAAAATATGATCGCTTTGTAAATCACCACAAGTGCACGGTCCGTTAACAAGTAATAAAGTGAAATTATAAAATTTCGAGTATCGTCCTACGATGATTGATTTAACTTGATTTCTATTACCAAGGCCTTAACCGAATCTATTAAACTTCAGATGGTTGATGATTTGAATTTTATAACTCAACTAAAACTAAAATGCAAGTTAAACTAAGGTTACTAACTAAATGCAACAATAATATTTGAATGCAACTAGTTGAAGAAATTAAAGAATAAAAAGCGCACTGGATCCCGAATCCCCAAGTAAGATCACTTTTAACCTCTAGTTCACAACTCGATAACACGATGAATTGTCGAAAAATCAATGTTTCTAACTTATCCAATAATCTCATTCGAGTAGAATTGAACCTAGTCTCGCATACTATTTAATTATATTTCTATGACAAATGCAATATTCAAGAATGCATGACGTTTTATAAACACTTAGAGATTCACGTAAAACATAGCAGTATATTTCTATCCTCTATCGGACCCTGCGATGATTTATACCATGTTGAATCTATTTTTCTTCTTTCGAAGGCCTAAAATAGACCACACAAACTCACATAATCGCAAGCATTTAATTATGGAAGCAAGAAAGTATATATAAATTATTCAGCAAAAGCATTCGTGTTTGAACATCAAATTGCAAAATAGAGAATTAAAAGATCATAATGAGAGGTTCATCATTCACCTAATACATTAAAAGTTTAGCCTAGCATGAATAAAAATAAAGAACGAGAAAAATAATAAAAAGAAAACATCACCAAGATGATTAAAATCTTGAAGCTCGAGGTGAAAAATCCTTGTTCTTGCCTTCTCTCTTGACCTTCAATGTTGTTTTTCTCTCTAAGAATGCATCCCCCTCGTTTCTGGATGTCATTAGGGTTATTAAGAAGTCCTAGATGCGTTGCCATAAGTGTTTGATTCAAATAAGGAAACTAAAAATTTCGCACCAGATTTGTTCCATGCGACCTCATGGAACAACCAATTGTGTCTCTAGAATTTCCTGTCAAGGCCTGGGCGACCACATGGAATTTATACCATGCGATCGCATGGTTTCCATGTTTTCCCCATCGAACAGCTTTCGGTATTTTGATAATATCTTTCTCTCCCAATATCCGATAAAGGTGATTCAAATTGCATTGAAAATCTTACTCAAATGGCTACAAATCCTCCAGAAGTATAAATCTTCAAATTCAAACGTCTTATATTCCAAAAATGGGTCTCAAACTAAGACTGAAAATTCAAAGCAAATCCTTTTTTGCTAGAGGTTGATTTGTGATAGTACTTCAATTATATTTCATCCCTTTGACTTATTTTCTCATCCAATTGATGTCCAACACTCTCAAATCTTTATCTTGATATCGACACAACTTTCACTATTTGTACTTGAGTTCTCAAACTTTGATTTTTGCTTCATTTAAACCAATTTTTTTTTGTTTTTCCTAATTTCCCTCATAATCATCATTATTGTCCTGCAAACACAAATTATAATGAATTAAGCTATATTTCGTACATTATCGACAGTTATCCACATTTGTGAATCAAAATAAATGTGTAAAAATGCCCTTATCAACTACTTCTGTTTGTACATATTTTATCAGTGTTGTTTTTTGTCATTCTGAGTTCAACTTGTCATACATTGCATTGCAACTTAAGTGATCTTCAAATTGAAAAGCACATATGTCCATGAGTAATAACCATCCTTTTATAGAATCTGTGATGGGTTTGAAGGTCGAATTATCACAATTCGATGGAAATGGAGATTACTCGATTTTGGAAGCAAAAATTAGGGTCATATTGATCCAACAAAGGGTTGTCAAAGCCCTTGATGATCCTACAA
>CM032629.1:14165729-14194640 GCA_019097785.1 Fraxinus excelsior
AAATGCATACATTTCTACGTGAATATATCAGAATGCTTGAAATTATGGAATCAATTAAGAGGTTGGACTAAGCACAAGAATGGTAATAAAGTCTACAAAACCTTTTTCTGGCCTAAAGCCATTGCATTCTGATTCTCTATCTTGCATTTGGTCCATGGTTGAGGCTAGGTTAAAGGGCTAGTCCTATAATCCTCATTCCTCAGTTTTCATTCTGTAGAGAACTAAAATCTCAGCCAAGAGTGCCTTGATATTGCAGCTACCAAGAGCCACCATGAAGCGGTCGGAGGAACTCTAGGGAACACCTAATGTTGGTCAATACTCACCTTATGCAGCCTAATATCAAGTGATCCCGGGAGTTCCCCCAAACACTTCAGGAGGCTACATGGCTGCATTGCTATTGCAGCTACCAAGAGCCACCATGAAGCGGTCGGAGGAACTCTAGGGAACACCTAATGTTGGTCAATAGTCACCTTATGCAGCCTGCAATTTATGTGGTAACCTAATTCTGTTGGCACAGCTATTTATATTATTCGATGCAGCCTTCTTTGCAGAGCCGGAAGACACTGAACCTGATGAGCAAAATCCTTGAGCATTGTACCTGGATACATACGTAGGTTATGTTCAAGTTCGAGAATATTGATGAACAGTCAGTGCTCCTTTGTTTCCTTGTCTTCTATAGAATTCGATTCTATTCCGGTAATGTTACTAGTTCTGGTAATAATGAAGGGCGTCCAATGACAGTATATCAACATAAAAAGACACTTTAATGATGTTCAACCTAGTAATCCTTTCTGTTTTACATATATTTATGAGTTCGTCTATTAATTTACATAACTTGCACAGATTCTCATTAGCGAAACAGCATTTTATCCATTGAAAAGATAGTATATTTTCAGAGATTCAGATATGAAATACCCAAGAATATATGGGCACATGCTATGAAGAATTATTCTTCACTCTTAACTAGATACACAATACCGACCAGGTTCAAAACGTCATGGGATGTTTGACGACCTAGATAGAGTCGACTTAATTCAAGATTCATTATTAGATTAAGCTTAAGAAAAATCATTGATCCAGATCCAACCTTTATGGCATGTACTAGGTTGTGTGATTTCTATTGCACTCGTACGATATCGATTATCTAGTAAAGTAGACTAAGAGTCTGAATTATCGTTTCCACAATGACTATTTATTTAACCATGATTTAATTGTTTCTAACTTCAATTTCACGTAAAATAATTAAAATATATAATCTTAAATTAAAAATTAAAAAAAAATTAAAATTCCGCAATTAAAAATCAAGGTTTCTCGCATATACGTTAGAAGTGTTGGAACTCACTATTTCACAATAATTACCCCCCTTAATTTGCCAAACAAATTCATTTTCAAAATTATATTAAGTCAAATTCATTCGTTCAACTAATGTACATCTTTTGAGCGTAAATCAATTATATATAACCGAGTCAACCCACTATATCTCCATGTGAATCATAATAAGCATCAACTAAATGTGTTAAATCATCTAGGAATTCAATTCACGACCACAACAATAATAAGCGTATCTCTACCTTTTATTCAATTGCCAAATTTTACTGTATGATCTAAATCTAATAAAGAATTAAACATGGGACCTTTTTTGATGCATAAATTGTGGTTTAATTGAAGAGTTTGTATGATTATTTGTAGTATCATAAATAGAGGTAATCAACAATCTCTAGATTTTGTCCACAATGAAGATCGTGAATACAATCAAAAATTATTATTTTATAGCTGTAATATGAGGGAGTTGAAACCTTATTATTTTCCAGGTCGATTACAATTTGAAACCTTGCAGCCTAGCTATATAGACTTCATGAGTCGGTGATTCTTTTCCTCATACTCACAAGATGTGGTAATAATTTGTTATTCTCGAAAATTCTACTTTAAGCAAAAATAATATCATCACTAACTTTTGTTGCAGTCCAAGTATTTCTAGTTTTATCCGAAATGCTTCTAGAATGAGCAACACAATGCTTTATCAATCTCGCAATACTTTAGTAGAGCTTTTATAAATGTCTGTGAAGAATTAAAGATGAGAAATAATAAAGTAATATGAGAAAGTAATGATCACAAGAACACAAAATTTACGTGGAAACCCAGAATGTGAAACTACGGGCAGATGCGGAGAATTCACTGTATCAACAGTAATTATTACAATGTGTTTGATCTCAGCTAATCTTTTGGATAGTTAGATAACCAAAATATATGTTGCGCGCGCGCGCACACACACACATTATAAGTCTAAACAATAATGGTGCGTTTGGGACAAAATTCAATTCCCAAATAGAATTCTTAAGTTGACTTCAAATAAAATTTTCAAATAGTTTTTCAAACAAAATCGGGTTACACCCTAATTTTAACAAACTTCACATTAACATGAATTTCAAAGCAATGAACAAAATTTCAAAAATTTCTATATTTGAAGACAAATTTCACTTCAAGGAATAAATACTTAACTCTTTAACTTTAACAAAATTCTCCAAACAAATTACTCCAAATCTTCCACTAAACCCCTAATGGCAAACTCAACAAATGTGAACTAAATCCGAGCAGTGCTTACCTTGGGCACCAAACTTGTTAGAATCATCACACTCCAGCAAAAAAAGCCTTTTGCAAAGGTCAAAAAAATGTTGCTGAAGACATTTTGTAACGTTTGGACGTATGTTGCAAATCGAGATCTAAATGTTGCTAAATGTTCTTTGGCAATGTTTTCTAAATGTTGCCAATAACCTTTTCGCAACGTTTAAAAAACGTTGCCATATGTCATTTCACAGTTTTTATTTTTAAATTTTGCATAATTAATTTATTTGATTTCCAACAAACCTAATAATAATTACAAAACAAAATGTTTGGAAATTAGTCATATGTAATCAGATTTTACATAGTTTAATAAACAAAAATAGTGAATATGATTCAATACAATATGCTAACATTATTAGCATACTCAAAAAAGTTAACATCATTAAATAATGCTAACGTCATACCCTACTTAAGAAGTTATATAGCCATCACAATTGACCAACAAAATATTGGATCCATATCTGCATTTGCTTTTGTGACCAACAAACTATCCCAAAAATAATCTAACTCTCTGCATATCACAAAAATAATAAGGGTATAATTAGCAAGCATTTTCCTATAATTGTATATTCAATGAACTGAATAAACAGTATCAATCCACCAAGCTAATATTTATCGCACATTTGCACCCAAAAAGCACAAAGACACTAATTCTACCACCATTTTTTGACGCAACCAGTTTGCCATCTTAGTGCAAAAACAAAAATTTCAGTTCAAACGGAATCGAAGGTAAAAAATATCAAAACTCAACTCAAGGCTCTCTCCGCACATGTTAATTTCCAATTCAGCACTTATATTACTGCTTACAATGATAGGTAAATGGTAGGGTGAAAATTAAGATTTTAACTATTCAACAAAAACTAAAGAATCATTGGGCAGGAATTGGCAGTTACCTAGCATTAGAATATTCATCCACATTTGGAGAAATAAAACAGGTACATCTAAATAGAATGGGCACATACATCTTGTCGAACCCGAGAGCATCTAGACGTTTGTAGAATAACTGAATAAGTATTCAACAATACTCGCACCTTTTCCTGCTACTTTACTCACTGAGCACAACCACCTGCATTGGGAGATGGAATGTTTAGGAAACATTAACATAATTTTTTAATCACATTCGGAAAATCAAACTAGACCCTAGCATGTTGAAGAAAGTACTAAACTAGTGGAAAGGCTCTGTAACTGTACAAAAACTATTATATTAGAAGCTAGTATCGGAACTCAAAACCTAAAGCTATCAATTTCCCCAATTATGAATATCAAAAAATTCGGGTAAAGGATGAAAAATGGAAAATATTAGCAAAAAAAGAACTATATAAACCATGGGACAAAGAACTCTTCCTAGATTCTGCACAAGTGTTAGTATCTTTCAAAAAAGAGGAAAAAATAAAGGACATCAATCTAAAATCCCCCGACCACCATCTACCGTGTGCCATAGCTACTGAAACATCTATTGACTCGAAAAGAAAGAGAATAGTTTAGAGTCGTCAAAACGAAAAGTAGTATTTATCTATAAGCAAACAAGATCATGAAGTTCAAATTTGTAAACAAACACGTAGGCCCCAATGATAGCGGTAAAAAAAACTTCAAATGCCAACAACAGCAACATTCTAACTAAACCTCCTAGCAAAATTCTATATTGCAAATAATAGAATGCACAAAAAAATCAAATCGCCAATATATCCACTAAAACCATAAGCTTCTACCCATTTTCTCGTGCAGAGGAAAAGAGAGCCACATAAAAAATTCAACTGCAGTGAGAGAACTTATTTGCACAAGTTTCTTCGTCGGTTCAATGAGATTTCACCTTTTATGGTGAAATTATTTATCCTATCATGTTTGATTAATAATAAAGCTTTACCATAAACCCTTACGATTATACTTTAACTTCATACTATACAATACAAAAATTATAGACATTCTGTTGTCACCTGGATATTCTTTCATACTTAACTCTATAGATATATATATGCATACTCCTATAAATATTCTAAATCGCGAATACAAGGAAAAAGTATACCGACATAGAAATTTTTACTTTCAAAACCAATTGCTCCCCCTACCTTTCCAAAAAGCAAAAAATAAAAAATAAAATAAAATCTCTCCAGGAAACATAACTTCATCAAAGAAGTCTAATACTACTCTTTGACCG
This sequence comes from Fraxinus excelsior, assembly GCA_019097785.1. NCBI lineage: Eukaryota > Viridiplantae > Streptophyta > Magnoliopsida > Lamiales > Oleaceae > Fraxinus > Fraxinus excelsior. The sequence continues at coordinate 14,170,507 of CM032629.1, forward strand.
AGCAACAGTACTTCCCATGGCTTCACGAAGAGTTCGAAATTCATCTGTAGGTCTGTATAAGGTCAATTAACCCATATATACTTCCTCAACCTTAACCTTCCAACAGTCTCTTTTGAGTGGCAAGTGATGCACCTTTGCACTTAGGTCTGTTGTTCAAAACTCGTTCCTTTTCACACTTTCTCCTCCATAATAGCCTTTGTTTAATTATCTAAAAAATAAGAATAACTGTAAAATCACACTTAGCAGGTGAATCACGCCCACCCTAATGGGAATGGTGCAGCAGAATCTAGACTTAGGACAGGCTTTATTTAATTATTTTATTTTTAAGTTATAAAAATTGGAGGTCATTGTTGTCTTTTCACATTTAGGGTTTATTTTCAATTGTAGGATATTTAACTATGATATGAACGAATGTCATTGGTTTTTGGTTAATTTCGAATAAACAAACTCTCGAAGAAGATTCATCTTTTCTATCCCAATGCGATATTCGTGGAATCAACGAATTGTTGATCTCATGTTTATTATTTATGCATCGGTGCCTGTTCAGTGACACAAGGGTTTAAAAAAGGACATGGCCCCCGTTTAGCTTCAATCCACATTATTTTGGAATAATATATTTTGGAATAGTAGATTGATGGAGAATGTGAAAGAAAAGTTATTGATGTGATTGAAAGTATTATTTTATTGAAGAATATGTAGTTGAAAATGAGTAGAACAATGAGAATGAAATGTTTAATGTGCACCAAATATGGACTAAATTATAATTCATTTTTTTAAAATTGTAATTCATTTTTCTTTCTCTTTTTATCAATTACACATTTTTCAATAAAATAATATTTCACGTAAATTTAAGAAAAAAAATCCTTCTTTTTTAACCACACGTTCTCCAAAAAAAATTATTATGCATCCCATTATAATGTGAAATAATGGGTTCAACTTCAAACGGGCGCTTAAACTTTAATCGTGGCTTTGGTACATTTTTTCTTCAAAACTAAAAATAAGATAACAAATTATTCAAGGGGGAAAAATATATGCTATATTATAAATACGACTAATCTTTATAAGGATACGTTTGATTGCAAATGTAGAAAATTGGTGAAAAAAAATGAATTCCTGGGAATTAAATTTCCTAGAAATTGTTTTACTATGAATTGTGATTAATTGTGTTTGATTGGTATAATTTTCCACCTAAAAAATGTTGAAAGTTTTGTGTCCGTTGGCTTCGTTTTCAAAGGAAATTGTTCACTAAAGTGATAATTGTTTTTACTATTGGATCTAGAATTTGTTCCAATTGCCGAAAACAAATAAATAAAAATTATCATATCGAATATCATTCGTTTGACTTTGTTTTGCATGGAAATTGTTAATAAAAGTGATAATTTTTTTACCATTGTATTTAGAATTTTTTCCAATTGCCAGAAAAAAAAAAAAGCTGGAAAATTGGTTTTCCACAAAATCAAGGAAAATGTAAGCATATGGGCCAAACCAAGAAAAAAATTTCCATGAAAAAAAAAAAGTGTCAAACAAGACAAAAGTGAAAGTTGGAATTTGTTTTCCATTTTTCTTGAAAAATAATGACCAATCAAACAGGTCATAATTGACCAATAATCATGACTTTTCATCGTTGCCAGCTTCATAGATTCGAATTAAAATTACATATAAAGAGGAGAAATATACAATTAAATTAATCATTACAAATTCTCCTTGAGGATATGAAATGGATGCTGCTTTACTATTTAATTCATAGATTTGCTTTCCCAAGGCATACTTTAATACCCACTACCCTTTGGCCTTTTATGAATTATTGTCATTGAAACTATTAAATATTGTAAGTTTCATTGATGGGCATGTGTTTGTGAAATCTCATCAATGTTACCACGATACGTGACACTTCACCATTTGTCGGTTTAAAATAAAATTAATTTTTTTATCCAATGTTTTCTTCTGCATCATTATATACATTTTTTATTTACAATAAACAAAATCAAATGTTTTTCTTGTGGAAAAATGAAGACTCGATCTTAATATAAAAAATCAGAAATATATGTAACGGGGTAGACAATGTCAAACACGATGATAGTAACAATTAACATGATATATGACTGTATATATCAATCACATCTTTGCAACTTGGAATCATTGCTGTAATATTTGTTTCTACGTTCTTGAAGAGAATATTTCGTCTTGGACCCCAAAAATTTTAGAAAACATCTTCACAACTAAAATCCAGAGAGAAAATGATTGTATTTTTTTATGTGAACCATGGGAGTAGTTGGTACTAATTCATCATTAATGTAATGACAGAATCGTGCTGTAGGTATAGGAATTCAAATTCTCCTACCAGACAAAATACACACGGCAGTGGGGTGGGGTGCAGTGGGGTGTTTTGTCAATATTTTAATTACATGGCCCATCCCTTGAGAGTGAAATTCAAAATTCTGTATTAATTCTATTTTTCCCCCTGTACTCACATCATTATTCTTAATGACAAGGTTGCCTCTAGGATTTGCACTTGGTTTGGTGACACAGTCTCTCCACCGACATAATACCTTAATTATTTGTCTGTCATATGCCTTAAAAGGACATTTCACTGCGACCCTTTAGGGAAATTATATTAGAGGAAATTGTAACAAACAATTCTTGGGGACATGTATGACTCAATTTAATGCATTATATGACTCAATTATTTGGTGGTCAAATCTGAAAATCTTATAAAGTATTGAACTGTAAATTTATGTGATTATTCAAGTAACGTTCATATGCAGTGTTAGAACTTAAACAAGATCGAAAGATCATAATCAGTATCGCTAGCAATCAGACTTAAAGATCATCGATCCAACTCGATAATACTTCACAATCATTATTTGTCGTAAACCATTCGAGGACGTATGCCTTCTCAACCCTGTTGGAAAATGTAATTTATATGTTAAAAATAATTTATGAATGAGTTATGACTTATGAGGCAGGAAAATAATTCTTGTACGAAGGTCATTCAATGTAACATGTACATGTCAATCTTTATAATTTGTCAGTTTCTTGGTTCACTAAAAATCTATAGTCACAACTCACATGTAGCATTTAATACTCTTGAATCCCCTCTACCAATTCTTCTTGAGTTTTTTTTTTTTTTTTTTTTTGGCAACATGAAATTTGAGGATAATTTGATGTTTTCTCATAGCATGAACTCCAATATGATGCGAGCCGTGTTACAAGTAAAGACGCAAGATTACTATAATTTCATTCTCAACAATTTTGAAGTGAATTGTGAATTGGGTGACTCCTTTCAATTCACCATAACGATACATGTGGAGGTGAAAAGTTTTTAGTTTTCGAGATAGACAAATTAACAGTTTTCCTACGCCTACATCTTGATTGACATCACATGACGTGACCCATAATTTTGTTATTGATTTAGCACTTAAAAGCAATCAATAGCCTCGATTTTTACACATCATAAAATGTCAACCATAATGTACGAATGAAATGTATAAGTAGCTTAATTCACAAATTAATTAGCTGGATTTTCTCAATCTCACGTGCCATATGGCTTGTGAACACTCTTCCAGTGCATGCTAGTCCATAGTCAAACATCTAGGATACCTGCAATCTTAAATATTCCACGTTGACTTTTGCATCATAGCCGTCAAACAGTATGCAATCTCAACACCGACTGCATTTTAATAATGTGGTCTACGTACTCCAAGATGGGGAATTAATTTTCTTTCCTTTTGTGCATAGACAGACACAGACAGCTCCGATTAGTAAATGCATTTTAGCTCAACTTACATGGAAACTTCAACTTCAGTTCTCTGACTCTGTCAACCACATTAAATTCTATTCTCACTAATTTCATAGTTTCAAGGTTCGGTACACGGTATTTGATATATTATATGATGAAAGAAAAACAAAAAACAAAGGTTAAAATCTTGTTTATTGTACCGTTCAATTCCGTTGAATATTGCTTAGCAAACGTCTCTTAAATTGAAATATACGAGCATTACTCCGTGAACAGTAGAATGAATAATGTTTTCTAGTATTAGTAGTGTTATAACACGTGAAAGTCATAATAAATGAGTTATGAATTTTTGTTTTTAATTGAACCTAACACAAGTGATGTCATCTAGATCGGTATTAAAGACCAGTGGTTCTAAATAGCATTACTCTTGGACAATATAAAGACGATAATTGACATTCTTTTTTCTACGATAATAGTATACAATGTCACCCCGTCTATTTTGTCAAACGAACCTTTTCGACTCCTCGGTAGATTAGACAATGTGACCTACTTTCTCACTTTTTTTTAAGAGATTTTTTCCACGTATTAGCAAGTGTTACAAAAAGAAAGAGGAATGCCACTATTTGTATCACAACTTTATGAAGTACTAAAAACAAAGCATGATCACTTATATTCTGTATACTAATCAGGTGAAATCCTAGTCCCTTTATTCTCACAATAATTGCAAGATTTGCAACCTAAGCTTTTCTACTTCCACGCGGCGTTGTTTTGCCCATTGCAGAATTTCTCATTGCTGCCTCCCGTTGGAGTTTGGGTCGTGTCTTAGTCTCGGTGCAGCTGATGATCTTTAAAGTTTCGCACAGATCTTGTTTCCTGAAAATGGAAATTTCTTGTCTTCCCTTAAGTATTTTCTTCGTTGTTCTTCTTTCGGTTCGAGTTTCCACTGCACAATTAGTACCAACAGAAACTAGAATCCTTTTCCAAGTTCAACAGCTTCTTGAATATCCACCAGTTCTTCAAGAATGGAGTAACTGGACAAGCTTTTGTTATTTGCCTCAAACCCCTTCTCTTGCTATAATCTGTTCAGACAATCACATAACTGAATTAACAATAGTTGGAAACAAAACCTTTTCTTCTGAGATTCCTAGGTCGTCACCTGGAACATTTGCAGTTTCTCAGAAAACTTTGTCTAAAAATTTTTCCCTGGATTCATTCTTCACTGTCCTGACTAAACTTTCAAATTTAAAGAAATTATCGCTTCTTTCATTAGGATTATGGGGGCCATTACCAGCTAAGATTAACCGGTTTCGATCTATTGAAGTACTTAATGTCAGTTCAAATTTCATTTTTGGTACCCTGCCTCCATCAATAGCCACTTTCAAGAATTTAAGAAGCCTTATCTTGAAGAATAATTTGCTCAATGGAAGTGTTCCTGATCTGAAACGCCTACAAATGCTTGAAGAACTCGATTTGAGTAACAATCATCTCGGGCCGGAATTTCCATCCTTAAGCAACAATCTAATACGTGTCTCGTTTGGAAATAATTCTTTGAGATCTGAAATTCCTTCGGAATTGAAGAAGCTTAATCGACTTCAAGTACTCGATGTTTCTTCCAATAAGCTCGTCGGACCAATCCCTTCGTTCTTGTTTTCTCTGCCATCAATTCAGCACATCAATCTGTCAAAAAATCAGTTAAGTGGTGCACTTTCAGGCAATGTATCTTGCAATGGGAATCTTACTTTTGTGGATATTTCTAACAACCTTTTGATTGGGAAACTGCCTTCTTGCCTTGCATCAAACTCGAGAAATCGAACTGTCAGTATTGCGTGGAATTGTCTGTCAAATTCGACCTCGAAATATCAGCATCCGTATAAGTTTTGCCACAAGGAAGCATTAGCAGTTGAGCCACCTGCAAGAAACCAGAAGGAGAAATCCACCCTAAAACTTGGCCTTGTTCTTGGTATTATTGGGGGAATTGTGGCAATCTTAGGCCTTTTAGGGTTCTTAATCCTTGCCATCTTCAGAAAAGTGCACAGAAATGGTACTGATGAATGTGAATCTGATAGTTTTGTAATTGAGAAGAACAATGTTGGCGGCTCCCCGATGGTTAATGGAAGTAAGTTCATAACCCCATGTATTCATTAATCCCGTCAAAATGTGTCACATTTAATCTTATTGTATACTTATCGGCTCGACTAAATATCGACCTATTTGACTATTATATAGAGGGTTTTAAGGCCAGTATTGAGTTCGTCGTGTAAGTAAATGTAACTCTCGCATCCAGGATGAAACCATATAAATCTGTGTTTGTCTTTGCTTGTTTTTCTGTTTATTACCGCTCTCGTAGGCAAGTATTAGACCTTAATCCTTAACAATAATCCAAAAATATTTAGAATTTACTCAGTCTATATTCCATGATTTACACCTTTTTTTTACATTGGGTGGGAATTCAAAAGGTGTAGGGCAGGAAAGTGCCTTTTTTTTTTTTTAACTGTCAAATCATGTGCCGACATGTGATTTAATGTAAAACAAGATGTACATGTTGAAATATTTATGCCTTCTAAATTTCCAGTTTATCATTCAATGTGATTAAATTTGTATTGTCAATGTATTTTCTTAGGATATGTGCCAAGGCCAATCAGGTTGTCATCACTGGGACTTCCACCATATCATGTTTTTACACTGGAGGAAATGGAAGATGCAACAAACAACTTTGACGCATCTAATCTGGTGGGGGAAGGATCCCAGGGCCAGGTAAAGAAGTCAGTCTGCGCTACATACGCAGCAGTAGTGAACACTATGACGAACAAAATTTTCAACTTATTCACTTTCTTAATAATGTTCGGAACTGTAAAGTGAACCTAACCGAACGAGCCAATATTGAAATTAGCATGTATTAATTTCTGCTTGCTAATGTGTTCTGTGTCAATTTCAAATTTTCAACAGCTCTATAAAGGTTGGCTTAGAGATGGATCAGTGGTCCTAGTGAAGTGCCTGAAGCTCAAACAGAGGCATTCACCTCAAGTTCTGCAGCAGCACATGGAAGTAATATCGAAGCTGAGGCATCGGCATTTGGTGAGCGTTCTTGGACACTGCATAACCACGTACCACGACCATCCTAACACGGCTAGCACAGTTTTTATTGTCCTCGAAAACGTCACCAAGGGGTCACTAAGAGATCATCTTACCGGTAATCTAATTAGCCTTCTTGTCTGTTAAAAAATGAAGCCTGATTCCTAATAAATGTATATATTTATGTTTCCCATTTGACAGATTGGAGAAAGAGGGAAGTTCTGAAATGGCCAGAGAGAATGGGGATTGCGATGGGTGTCGCAAGGGGAATCCAATACCTTCATACTGGAGGAGTCCTCGGAAATGACCTCAAAATCGAGACGATCCTATTGGACGAAAGTCTGACTGCAAAAATTAGCAGCTATAACATATCCTTACCGTCCAAGGTAATATATCACATAGAATTACGGGTTAGAACTTACAAAACACCAAGTGCATATTTGGCATGCATACTAGACACGTTCGTATGACGGACATAGATTTTAACTTTTTATTTTTATCAAATTCTTGAGCTTGTACTAATGGGACAAATGCCAAAATATGTAAAATTCTTATTTTTAGGTTGGTATTGAAAGCCCACTTCAAGGACAAGATGACTCAAATCAGCTCAGTTGGTGATTCTCCTAACTTGCTAAACTTCATTTGTTTCCTTAGCTTACTTTTGTCTAACTGAGAACTCCATGCTCAGCACTGGAAATTCAGAGAAGGATGATATTTATAGGCTCGGAGTTATTCTAACAGAAATTATCACCGGTAAACCAGTCAACTCGCAGAGTGAATTAGATGACCTAAAGTTCCAGGTAAGTTAAAATCCACAGTTCACTACTGCGTAACACTCACTCTACATAGCTTCCTGGCTCATTCAGTCTAACAACAGTTCAACTTTTTGTCACAGCTCGAAAGAAGCTTAGCAGAATCTGCCTCAAAACTACGAGATTTAATGGATCCTGCCATTCGAGGGACATTTGCATATGAATCGTTAAAAACTGTAGTTCAGATCACCATCAACTGCCTATCTAAAGATCCTAGCAGGCGGCCAACAGTTGAAGATGTTCTTTGGCACATGCAGTATTCAATTCAAGTTCAAGAAGGGTGGACAAGCAGTGGAAACCTAAGTGGAAACCTTAGCGGAAACCTTAGTACTAAACTGTAATGCTGTCGATAAATTATGTTGATCCGTTTCTGCTTTTGATTCCTGTTACTATACATCACTTCTGTCATGGTGTTTTGAGTAGGTACAATGTCATAATACTACAAAGTATTAAAGAAGCGAAAGAAGCCAAATATTGCTCATCGTATTTAATACTGCATAACGAGCGCACACTTGATGGTTAACCTAAGAAACAAGATTGCTTCAATAATTCGGTACAAATACAAAACAAAACAATGTCCATTAGTTCCTTCGTGATAAAACTGTAGCCTACATATAAATAAATTTATTCTATCATGAGACAATTACTCGAGGCTCAAGCGCTTAAAGGAAGAAATCTGTCTAATTAGGTTCTAATTAGTGTGAGTTAAATTTATTTCTAAGTATATGTTTAAACTACAAAATATATTCAAATTCTGCAGCTGAAAAATTCTTATGAGCTAATCAAAGCCATAATGGTTCGGGTCCTTTCAGTATCCATGATACAAATTCGAATCCTAAGACCATCTTTTCTAGAAAAATGAGATCAGCTAATTGGACCTATGCAGAGACAATCACAAAATCTGCATAAACAGGTATATAAAGACAGAACAATGGGTCAATCCAACCAATCTTCCTCGCTGAGTAACTATTTCATTTTATTTAAAAAGGGAAAAAACTAAATTTGACAGAAGTAAACTGGTACACATTCAATACGATGTAGTGGACTAAATTAGATGGAAAAACGACAAAATCTCACGACTCTGTTCCAACATATAATCTGGGAATACCACCACCTCTGCGAAAGGGTAACTTCTAAATTCTCAAAATTATCAGGAACAGTTGCTCTTCTCACCAAGCATACTACATAGCACGAAGAGGAAGAAAAGGAGAGAAAAAATTACAAAAGTCAAGAATCCAAAAACAGTCCTGTTCTTAACTAGCAAACCTCACACTGAAGCAGTGAGCACTATCTATTCCATTCATGATCTACTCCAGATCTGGCATTAGCACGACTTTCACCTTCTGGTCGTATGGAGTTTGCAAACGTATGCCAGCCTAAAAGGTATGGCAAGATATACTGCACAAAACCATGAGGACCTTTTAGGCGATGCAGAAATGGAAATGCACATGACAACAGTTACTATACGAGGAGATGGACAACTCAATGCTAGATGCATATGCATGAGCTGGTTAAGCTTAAAGTTAATTTTAAAAAACTTTATTTGCCAAATGTCCATTAAAAGTAAATCTTTGCTTCTTGAAAAAGTACCTACTCTTATTAGGTTTTATCCAAAAGTGCTCTATGATCTGTAACCTTTTCTCTATAACAAGGAGAACTTTACAAAAGCAATTGCAACCAGTTTGTACAATGGATGGACAAAACCACCAAAATCATTTTATCATTTCCATGTACCCTATACATATAATGGTGGTTACGATGAAGAGCAAGATGTTAGTCTCATCCATAGCTGGAATCCAATTAAATTGACCCAACCCCAGTAGACATCCCCCCACCACCTCTAGCATGCATGCTTCTTTGTTCTTGTAATTGCTCCTTCATTATATTTTATATTGGAAACTAATCCCAGACGTTTAATATTGGGTAAACTAGGTGTTTCTTTTTCAGCATGCTCCACCTATTTATGTTATTTATACTTGCTGCAACAGACAAGGAACATTTTCCCACAAAATCTTAGGGAAAAAAAATTAAGGTGGCAGAAAAAACTGCAACTTACATTGAATGTTGATATAAAGACAGCAAACTCTGCCCTCGTAACGGGAATATAAATGCTCTCATCCAAATTTATGAGCTTATTCTGAACACCTTTGAATCATCCAACAATCCAAAAAATTTTAAAATAGCAATCAAATAATTTATATGTAAAAAAAAGGGAGAACTATTAAAAAAAAAATGTAATGGTTTCACATGAAGAAAGAAATAAAGTAGATGGTAGATAAAAAGGGAGGAGAAGGAGAAAGGATTACTGAGGTTAAAGAAGTGGCCAGAACCATCCGGCAAGGGTTCCACCTTCAACACTTTTCTGACCCTGCCTTCATCACTGCTTAAAATAAACCAGAAACAAACAAATGACAGACGAGATCTTTTGGAACCATAGATTTTTTATTGGAGACATCAATAGAAAAAAGGTGCAAAGCTTGCTTAAAAAAAACCAGACCAGCAAAGGATGCTTCTGTGAGATAGTTTGATTAACTGTTGAAGCCAATCAACAAAATCTATGTAAATGGTAGTGATGGAGATACAAATAAAGATAGAGTTATAGTTTAATAGAAGTTTAAAATAGAGTTTAATTCCAATTAGATTAGATAAGATTAATTTCAATATTTTGATACAATTCTAGTTTGGTAGAAGTTCATTTAATTTTTGCTTCTTTTTCAGTTTCTAGCTCTATAAATAAAGGGTTTATTTGTTGTAATATTCAACCCTTAATTATATGAATAAAAATATTTATTTGCCCTCATTTCTTCTTTTCTTAGACATCATTTCTCTTTCTTGTTCGGTAACAAATTATAAACTCAGGCATCAATTTGGTAGCATAGCAAGTCGTTTTCTTTTGGCCTACAAATCTTTCCTTCTCAAAACCAAAAAATAAATTAACATCGCAACCAACCTATTCCATCCAATCCATACACACACCACCATCCATCCAAATCTTATAACCACCTTCATACACAACATCCCTTGAAAATATGAATAAATTAATTTCATTTGCCGTCAATTATTCTCTTCTTTGCACCGCTTTCTTTTCTGTTCCTTGTCACGTTCGTTGTTAAAATTTAAAATTAAGTTTAATTTCAATTAGATTAGATAATATTAATTTTGATATTTAGTTCATAAGACCGACCTCTCCCTTTGGATGAGTTACGATATATGTTACTATCAAAGGTTCAGTACCAGACTTTTGGTTTGGTCAAGACACAAGTTTAATCTTATTGGAGTATGAAATTCTAGTCTACCTCGCCAAAATCAAATTCTCTTAGTCGAGGAGAAATGATTGAGATACAGATAAAGGTAAGAGTTATAGATTATATAGAAGTTTAAAATAAAGTTTAATTCCAATTAAATTAGTTTGATATTTTGATTCAATTTTAGTACGGTAGAAGTTTGTAATTTTTGCCCTATAAATAAAGGGTTTAATTATTGTAATATTCAATCATTTATTATATGAATAAAAATATTGTTTCTTTGCCCTCAATTCTTCTCTTCTTGGATCCATTTCTATTTCTTGTTCATTTACAAATTATACACTCCTAAGTTATGGAGTCTTCTAAAGACTCGTATGCCAATAGCTAAAACTTCAAACTGCTCAACAGTCTCGATACCTAAAGAACAACAGGGTTCACTTATCGTATGTTTGGTAGTGATAATTAAATAACCCCATGAAATGGAAGAAAAGGAAAAAAAAAAACAAAAATAATGTAAATTATGTTGTCCACTACAACGTACCAACATGCATGGAAAGAACAAACCCTAGCTAACTTGGATTCCCTCTTTATGCATAGCAACAAAACAAAGATGACCAACTAGGGCAGCCATTTTCTTGCTCGAAAGAAATTGCTAGCTAGTTTTTAGGAGAATAATCTCACCTCTTCCCTTTAAAAGGATCGTGAAAAAATTCACATGAGTCTTTTGCCCCAAGACTGATTAGATTTCCTATTTCCATCACCGACAATGAAAATACCTGGAGATATGCAAAAAGACGTACATTCAGCTAAACAAACATAAATTTGCAGGCCAAGCTCTAGGAAATGCAATAGTATCATCTTCCTCGCATCCTTGTGGTTTCAAAATGGAATAAAGCCTCACGTTTTTCTATTACAGAGTAAAAACATGATTGTTTGTAAAGGATAAGTTTAGGCAAATTTGGAAACTTCAAAAATATCACCAATAATTGATAATGACTTGTATTCTTCTTAACTTATACTACCAAAAGAGGATATCCCAAGAATTAATGTAAAGCATGAGTTTATTTGTTGAATAATTCCATTTCTGGCAATTCAATTCCAAGTTAACTCTGATCTGTGCTAAAACAGAGATACACTCACGCACATGCCTGCAGACACAAATGCAATGAATGAATAAAAGCTGAAGTAGTAGTGACCTGCTTTCGGCTCCAATCATATTGGCGAACACCAGCAGCAGGTGCGAACTGTAGCAACACATAACCCTCCTTTGACACTTTGAATGCCCCAGACTGCTCCATAAACAAACATATTACATATATATACGAAAATATATACCTATATTCAAAAACAATGCACAGACTGTAACACAAGAACTCGGAACCGGCTTCTAACAATTATTAATAGAGGACCATACATCTAAAGGAAAGAACTCTGGAGGCCGAGGCTCCACTGTAAGAGCAGCTTTCCCTTTGTATACTGAATATCCTACATAAACCCTCGGTGGCAACTGCCCTGCCAGGCACAAAACTCATGGAATAAATCCAAAATACATGTAATTCATAATATTACTGCTGATGAATCATTGATAACAGTAACTCAATTTAGTGAGTTGATATAAAAATTAAACCATGGAAAATGAAAACCACCCTGATTCTTAAGAATCAAATTCAGAACAAAAGTTAAATTTGACAGTCTTATTCTCCTCTCCCAGATGAGCTAGTACAGTACAACCCTTCAGCAAATAACTTAGAAATTACCCTCTTTCCCGCTTCTTAGAATATTAGTACATCCAATCCTAGTACAGATTACACCTAAGCATCGAATTCAAAAGGCAAAAAACCCAGCAACACATTAAGGTGTTAATTTGAAAAGAAAATAAAAGAAGGCTCTGGTTCGAAACAAAGAAAATAAAAGAAGTACTGTAAAATGATGGACGAAAATCACGTTTAAGAACAAAAACCTTAACATAAACGACCTTTTGTTATATGATAAATGGAAAACGGCCAAGATAACACCTAAAATAAGAATTTAAAATTCTCAGACAGAAAAATTATAGCAAAATAACATGCGATAACACCTAAATCAAAAAAAAGAAGAAGAAGTTCATACGCTAAACCCATTGAGCAAAATCACGTTTTAAGCATAAAAAAGATGAAAATTTCATTTTTGGAGAAACCCTTAATTTACCTGTCTGGAATTGTGAAGGAGAATCAAAAGAAGACCTCTGCTGCTGCTGGTGTTGTTGTTCTTGGGGTGCAAAGTATTGAGATTTTACTTCAAAGGAAAGATCTTTATTGCCAATTGCATTCTGTGTAGCGAGGAAAAAGGCTTTTCTCTTGTTAAAAATAAGAGAAGTGGGTGCCAAGGAATTACTAAATGAGAATTTGATGGGATTTTTTAGTGAGAGGCTCCCTCCTGCTGGAGTTGAAAGAGTGAGGTTTAGCATTTTTTGCTTCACAATTGTGCGAGGTTCTTGAGTTTCTTTCCTCTGTAAATGAAAGTGTACTACAGCCCTACTTGCAAGATAAATATACGAAAAGTGTCTACAGTCCTGCAAGATAAATATGCGGAAGGTGAACGGAATGATGTTATTGGTAGATAATAGAGCTACGCAAATCATTACGTAATACGTAGTATAAGATGTTAAAAAGAGACTAGAAAAGTTTATGTTTTTAATTGATTGAAGAAATTCTAACTCAATTATGTCTCACGACAATATACATATGTAAATCATTATAAATATGTAGCATAACTAGAGTGTACTACAGTTCTACTTGTAAAATATATTTACGAATTTTGCTACTAGTACAACTTATTAACAATGCCACGTTGAATTGTTGAACATGCTATTTTTCACTAGGGTGGCTATTTTGACTAAAATTAAAATGAAATAAACATCTCTAACCTATTTTTGTCCGTCAAAAAATGGAATGGTCGAAGACCTTAAAACCAGAGCAAGAATGGCTGAAGATCTCAAAACCTGACTTTGAAACCACCGAACCCACTCTTTGAAACCACCAAAGATACATCTCTTCTCCATCTCCGGCAACACTTTAAAGTAGGAATGGACACATATTGACACGCCCCACTCCCAATAAAGCTAGTGGACTCGGAATGTCACATGCGCCGATGATAGATACCAAAAATGAACATATGTCCCAAAATACTGACTACATGCTCTATGAAATGAGTCATAATAGTTAAATTTGTCGGTGGGTTCGACTCCAAAATCAAGGCTCAACTCCAAAAGTTGGCCGAAACTCAACTGCTACCTGATAAGAAAAATCGTGGAAGATATATGAGTTGATAGTTCAATGAGTGAAAAAGTTTGAAAATCATTGTATTTCTCATTTATAATTTGAAAATCCAGCTGAAATCATTAAATAGTTCACATTGTAACAATATATAATAATAATCAAAACATGAAACACTTCATAATTCTAAAAAAAAAAATCACCTTATAGTCCTGATATAATTATCAACTCAAATCATTAAACAACCAGAAATGTACTCCCTGGCTGAAATCTATAATTTGTCCCTCGGGCTAAACACTTTCGCCACGGGCCTTTGGCCCCTCCGTACACAAAAGTTGTCGCCCCTCTGGGTAAATACTTTCGCCACGACCCTTTGGCCTCTCCATAAACGAAAGCTGTCTCAAAAATTTGTAATCCACCCATCGGGATAAATACTTTCGCCGTGGGCCTTTGGCTCCTTCGTGAACGAAAGCTATCTCATAAATCCGTCCCTCGAGCTAAATAATTTTGTCAAGAGCCTTTGGCCCTTCCGTGAAAAAAAGATTTATATAATCAGTGTACTTTTCTGGTCGATCTCAATATCACATGTCTCACATTCCAATTCACTAGTAATACATACACAATCTTTGAATTTCACACACATCATAGTGAAGGAACATTTCCATCTTAATCATGTAATTGAACAAATACTTCACATAATCGCACGTAATATAAAAATGCAAGTACGTTATCCATATTTGAAAATATATAAGTTTTTCCACTCACAAGCGATTTATGTGGTGGTTAGTTTTGGCTGATAAGCTATTCCAAACTCTTCATCACCACCTGAAATGCGATACCAAATAATTAATTTAACCACTATCATACTAAGTATCTCTGAATATTAATAATCAAATACTAAAACTAAATTTCTCGGTACTAGGGTAATTTCCCCAAATTTCCTTTAATTGCTTGAAGCTAATTCTACTTTCTAGTCATTTCACTTATCTTTAATTTATTCCAATTACACTTTTACATAATTTTCAACATATAGTCTTTTGCGTAAATTCTCTCTCTACCTTAAGTATTGGAGGGGCGATAAGGACACACATCGGCACCTTTGTTTCAGGTATTGGAATATTCTGTTCGTGCTCATTGTCAATCATCAAGCTCAAAAAATCAACATATACGATTTTTTATAACATCATTGGCCTCGTCTATGGGAAGCGCTATCAAAAGTCATGGTTAACACACGTTCGGGACACCTTCTAGCAAGCTCATCTACTCCTAACAGCCCCCAACTGAATACCCTCCCATTTCAGAGGAGAAATCATCAAGAGTACCAACATCCCCACCAGCAGTTGTTGCGCCTGAAGCATTTGGGGAGCCCCGCCAACAAGTTGCCACGCTATCTTAGTTGCTGAGTTAAAGAAATCCACATACAATGCCAACACCATAGGGTGGTTTATGGTAGATGCTCGAGCTCGAGCTCCCTGCCCCATTCATAGGAACGGTGATACCAGAATCCCGAGCATACCTCCCCATGACATCGGGCTGGAGATCAGTTACTATAGACTGTGCTAAACTTGCAAGGATGATTCAAGATGGGATTGCAGTTGGTATGCATCGGAATACTCAAAGGGCAACAAGTTTCATCCCTAATACCTCGTTCACTCAAGAGATCCTATCGTATCCCCAACTGAATAGATTCAAGTATCCCGCATAAAAGAATACGATAGAACTACAGACCCGATCAACCATCTCAATGTATACACTAGGTTACAATCATTCATCCTAACTAAATACTTAATTACACATCATGAGAGAATAAAAATACAAGAATAATTAAAGTACATCGTCGGGTATTAAAGAAAAACGAGAAAAAGATGAAAATCTTGCATCAAATTTTTGCCTTCTTCTTGTAAAATCTTGAAACCCTAGCTTCTTAATTGATTTCTTGAAATTTTTTTCTCCTCGTTTTGACTTGAATGATATACATACAATGAATCCCCAAGCCTTGACTTGAGTATATGTCCAATGAAATCCTACCAACCCCCTTTAATTGTTGGATTATGTTGTGTATTTATAGAGCAAGATTAGGCAAAGTCCTTATTCAAATTGATTTCCCCAAAAGAGTTCGAATTGGTTTCCACCTAAGAGTTTAAGAAATAAAAGGAAATAATCCCTTTTTCCAATTGAACTCGTTTTCTCATATGGCTTTATTCTTTCATCTTGTAATATTTTCAATTAAGTTCTCTTCATTCCAAAGTAATAATAGTTTACTCGAGATAAGTTTTGGAGTTTGCAATTAAATCCTCAAACTTTCGAAATATCGAATTTAACTCCCGAACTTAAGATTTTTTACCGAATACTCCATAATACTTACAATTGATCTCATGCAATTCGGTCAATCTTCAATTACTTCAAATCAACTCCAATTAAGTTTTAAATAGCCTCTTTTTTGTCATTTCTCAAATTTTCTTCTAATTTTACTTTTATAAAATAATTAGTTTCAACCAACATATTTTGTTTAATAATAATTTATAAATAAAAAAATATTAACTAGAAAATTATTTATAAACAAAAAAAAATTACATTATAATTAAAAAATTACTTATAAGTAAAATATTACTTATAAGATAAAAATATTATTTGTGTAAAAATATTATTAATAAGACAAAAAATAACTTATAAAATATAAAAAAATTATTTATAAGTAAAAAAATCACTTATGAGTAAAAATTATTTAAAAGTACAAAATTAAACAATTATGAAGTTCATTTATAACTAAAAAATACTAACATAAAAATTTAAGTAAATATTTAACTTTATTTAAGTTTTTAAGTTAAATATTAACTTATCCCCTTTACTTTAAAAAAGAGGATCATAAGTTTACTATTCATCTCGTGCCCTAGCTTTCACACATGAACCGGTTCTCTCCGATTTGATAGGATTCACATATGAACGGATTGTCTCCGATTTATAATACTAATTTGTTCACTACATTTGTCCAGTATATTTTTTAAAATTACATATTCTCGATATTAAAATCTTTCGTTTTTATTTAACATTAAATACAAACTTACTTTATTACGTTAAATCGGTACGTAAAATATAAAAACAATAATAATTATATAATAATCCGTTCAGATAATTCAATTAATCAAAATATTATTGATCTTTTGTATTTACAAGTTGTATTAGTATTTTAAATGATTGAATTAGATCTGACATTTACAATAAAGAAAAAAGATAAATTTAAAAAATAGAGATGCAAGCAACTCCCCGTGCGTGCACGAGAAGAAGGTAACTCCCCCTAATGTATCAAAAAAAATCTGTGCTGTCTAATTAAAATTGTCTGGCATGAGGATGATTTTTATAATAATTATATATGGGACAATATATTTTTCCTTTGCATAAAATATGTCTCCTAGATTATTAGCTAATGCATCGAAAAAAAATTTGTGCTAATTAAATTAAAATTGTTTGGAATAACAATTTTGTTACGATGATTCTATAAAATTTATATATTATCTGTGAAATAAATACAGTTGTGTACCGTAATAGATATTTTGTATTTACAAGTTGTATTAATATTTTAATTTCTTGAATTAGGTATGATGTTTACAATAAAGAAAAAAGAAAAAAACAATTAGAGATGTAAGTTACTCCCCGTGCGTTTGGTTCTCCTCGTGCGCACACGGAGAGAGGAAAACTCCTTGTGCACGGGGAGGAGTAACATCTATTTTTTTTTTCTCTCTCTCTCTCTCTCTCTTTGTTTTCAACATGAAATTAATACAATTCAATTCTTCAAAATATTAATTCAATACGTATATATAAAATATTTATTCTAGCAAATTTGAAAAGTGTATTTCCTTAACAAATAGTATATAAATTATACAGATCATCTTTTTAAATTATTATGCCAGACAACTTTAATTTAAATCGCACATATTTTTCCTATTTTATGCTTCATTTACAATTATCAAAAAATATATATTATCCCGTATAATAAATATAATTGCTAAGTATATATTATTTAATACATTTTTTAAACTTACATATTTTCGATATTAAAATCTTTCGTTTTTATTTAAAATTAAAAACAAACTTAATTTATTACATTAAATCGGTACATTAAATATAAAAACAATATTAATCATATAATAATCCATTCAGACAATTCAATCAATCAAAATATTATTGATATTTTGTATTTACAAGTTGTATTAATATTTTAATTGATTCAATTAGTTCTGATATTTACAATAAAGAAAAAAGAAAAGATTAGAGATGCAAGTTACTCCCCACGCACGGGAAGTTTGGTTCTCCCCGTGTGCGAACGTAACTCCCCCTAATGTATCAAAAAAAAAAATATGCGCTCTTTAAATTAAAATTGCCTCGCATAAGGATGATTTTTATAATAATTATATAGGACAATATATTTTTCAGTTGCATAAAATATGTCTCCAAAATTAATAGCTAATGCATCGAAAAAATTTATGTGCTAATTAAATTAAAACTGTTTGGAATAACAATCTTGTTACGATGATTTTTTAAAATTTATATAATATTTGTCAAATAAATACACTCGTGTAGTGTAATGTAATAAATAATTTGTATTTACAAGTTGTATTAATATTTTAATTGATTGAATTAGATTTGATATTTACAATAAATAAAAAAGAAAAAAAATGGAGATGCAAGTTACTCCCCGTGCGCACACGGGGAGAACCATTCTCCCCGTGCTCGCGCGGGGATGAGTAACCTCCATTAATTTTTATATTTTTTTCTCTTTTAAACATGAAATTGATGCAATTCAATTCTTCAAAATATTAATTCAATACGTAAATATAAAATATTTATTATAGCGAATTCGGAAAGTGTATTTATTTAACAAATAGTATATAAATTTTAAAAATCATCTTAACAAAATTATTATGCCAGGCAACTTTAATTTAAATAGCACATATTTTTCCTATTTTATGCTTCATTTATAATTACCAAAAAAAATATATCGTCCCGTATAATAATTGCTAAGTATATATTATTTAATATATTTTTTAAACTTACATATTGTGAATATTAAAATATTTCGGTTTTATTTAAAATTAAGAACAAACTTACTTTATTACATTAAATCGGTACGTTAAATATAAAAACAATAATAATCATATAATAATCCATTCAGACAATTCATTCAATCAAAATATTAATTCAATATGTAAATACAAAGAAGTTTAGTTATTTGACAAGTTGTATATAAATTTTACAAATCGTAGACGCCAATCAATTTTAGTTGGAATACCATACATTTTTCCCGACACATTAATTATTATTTCTGGACGCATATTTTTATGCTTTATTTACAATTACCAAAAAAAAAGTGTCATGTATAATAATTGTTAAGTATATATTATAATAATTGTCAAGTATATATTATTTAACATATTTTTTAAAATTACAAATTCTAGATATTTAAATCTTTCATTTTTATTTAAAATTTAAAACAACCTTACTTTATTACATTACATAATCCATTACATAATCGGTACGTTAAACAATAATAATCATATAATAATCCGTTCAAACATTTCAATCAAACAAAATATATTATCTTTACGTGTTGTATTAATATTATGATTGGTTGAATGGAAAAAAAAAAAAAAACAATAGGGATTGATGTCACTCCTCGTTAACATATTCCATTTTCTACCCATTAAAATTGACCGACATTCTTGTACCTATCTTTTTTATTTTTGTATCCATATCTTTTCTTTCTCTATTCATTTCGTGTACTCTTCATACCGGACGTGTTTAGCCGGATTTTTTCTTGTTCATATAAAAATCAATTAGTATACTCATCTAGACATTGTGTATTTGTGTTCATATAAAAATCAATTAGAATGCTTATTTAGGAAAGTGTTGCATCCTATTTATTGTTCATTTGACATATTTCATTTCTTATCCATTAAAATTGACCGACATTCTCCTACTTATATTCTTGATTTTTGTATCCATACATACATATCTTTTCTCTCTCTTGAGGAGGTTTAACTTTTTTGGTTTAATTTACTACCATTAAAATTCACCACCATTCTTCTATCCATACATATTTGCAAATTTACTGCCCATTCAAATTGAGTGACATTCTCCTACTTTCTTGATTTCTGTACCGATACATATCTTCTGAGGAGGTTTAAGTTTTCCGATTGATTATAATTCAACATCTCCATTACGTGCCCGCTTCATTTAATGTTTATGCCAACTGGTATGTTCCTCATTCGTCATGGATTTGGTTCATTGTTCGTCTGACATATTCCATTTACAGTTGATTCAAACTAGCCAACATTCTCGTAAATATCTATATATATATACAAGTAAACATATCAATGAAAAAAACACCACGAACTATTCCAACATTTCGTATGAACCTTGTGGTTTGATTTTATGTTCCAGGTTAGTTTCTTGTTATTTTCCTCTTCGATTTATTTGTATTATTATACTTAAGAATTTCTTATGCTTGTTTGATTTACATCTGTTGCAGGTTAAGTGTTGCAAGCTAACTTTATTCGTTTTTCCAAGAACAAAATCTTCATTTCCCCAGGTATTCATTTCTTCTAATTTGAGTTCTGTCTTATTGCCGTAATTATATTAAGCAATTTTCATAGTTATATGTACATTATTTCCCTTCATACCGTTTATTATTATTATTATTATTATTATTATTATTATTATTATTATTATTATTATTATTATTATGTTCTTGATTTATTTTACGTTTTACTTTT
Source organism: Fraxinus excelsior (assembly GCA_019097785.1). Lineage (NCBI taxonomy): Eukaryota > Viridiplantae > Streptophyta > Magnoliopsida > Lamiales > Oleaceae > Fraxinus > Fraxinus excelsior. Next base: position 14,191,396 of record CM032629.1, read on the forward strand.
TGTGGGTATTTGTACATGAGTGAAATTTTAGCTTCCTATGTATTTTCTTATGCATGTTTGGTTTATATTTACAGTCTAACTTTCTTATTCAAAATAAGGCTACATTGCTTGCGGGATAGAATACCAATTAAGTAAGGTATATCATTCTACTAATTGTTCCATACTATGTGATTTACACTTGTTGTCGTCATTGTAGTATGTGATTTTCATAATTACATTTCTTACCTTCATGTTTTTTAGTATTATTATGTGATTTACACTTGTTGCCGTCATTGTAGTATGTGATTTTCATAATTACATTTCTTCCCTTCATGTTTTTTATTATTATTATGACGTTCTTATTTTTTTCCCTTGCTGTTATAAATATATAACTTCGACTTGTGTCGAATTTATTGTGGTATGTGATTTTCATAATTACATTTCTTCCCTTCATGTTTTTTAGTTTTAGTATGTCGTTCAGATTTATTGTTTTCCCTATTGTTATAAATATAATTTCGGCGTGTGCTGAATTCAAGTTTTACATTTTGTATGCTTTCAAATTTTGAAAATCACTACATGCTAAGTTTAATTTTTCCTTCACAAATTTCCTCCACTTGCTCATGTATTCATTTCTTATTATTTGAGTTTTTACTTGTTCCATTGTGTTATTCTAATTGTTTTTACAAAAACTCACAATTTTTATTTATTTTTTTCACGTCTTAAATTCCATCTTCAAATTCTGTACTTTGAATAATTCCTTATTAACAATTTTTCCTACTTATTTAGTTATATTTTTACATTTTATTTTTTTGTTCCCTGCTATTATAAATAATTTCAGCCTATTGAATTTGAGTTACATTTTGTATGCTTTCAAATTAATTATTGCATGCTAAATTTATTTTTTCTTCAAAAATTTCCTCCACTTGCCCATGTATTCATTTCTTATTATTTGAGTTTTTACTTGTTCCGTTATGTTATTTTAATTGTTGTTACAAAAACTCACAATTTTTATATATTTTTTTCCCGTGCTAAATTTCATGTTGAAATTCTGTACTTTGAATAATTCCTTATTAACAATTTCTTCTACTTATTTAGTTATATTTTTACATTATATATATATATATATGAATGATTCACTATACTCATTAATGTATAATATTTCTGAATTTTCTAAGTTCATAGCTCTTTCATTGCAGTTAAAAAATTCATATCGCTAGCGTAATGGATATTTTGGAAACCTCTGCTCATGAAAACGATGGTATTCCTTCCATTGATAATATTGTCGTGTCTGAAGCTAAAAATGACTCACACATATCATCCATGCGTCAACAACAAGCTCAAAGAGAGAGAGAGACGGACGAAGTAGATCTAAAAATAATTGTAGTAATTTTCATAAAAGGAGAAATGATCTTATATTAAATAACACGATGTTATCTGATAATAATTTTTTCCCTGTTGTCCAACAAGAAAAACCTATAGTAGATCAAAATTTTGACAACATTTCACTGTCGAATGAACAAATATCTACTATTTTCAATTCTGAATATGAATTAGAAGATACTCTTCAAGAATTGAATATTCCAACCATCGCATATGTTTTACCATCATCAATTTATTGTGTCCATTGTAATGCGCGTAAATTTTACAGAGAAAGTAAAGATTTTTGTTGTTCAGATGGAAAAATGAAATTGTTTATATGTAACTCACCATTTGAATTATATAATTTATTTACTTCTAAAGAATTTCATTGTACATAATTTAAAAAAATCGTAAGAGGATATAATAATCATCTTACTTTTACTTCATTTGGTGTAAAATATGACAAAAATTTATTCGCAACTTATAAAGATATTTACACATTTAGAGTTCAAGGACAAGTACATCATTATGTAAACGAACTTATACCAAATAATAATATGCCTTCTTATATGCAATTATATTTTTATAATACAGAAAATGAAGTACAAAATCGAATGAAAATTTCATCAAATTTTGTTGAATCTACCTTAATATTTTTACTTGAAATCTTAAAAAAAATCCGTACAGTAAATTTTTTAGATCGTTGAGTGATATACCCAATTTATATGAACATCAAATACAAATATAATGCGATTCAGGACTTGATCAAAGAGTTTTTAATATTCTCACAACATCTCAAGTAGCTGCTGTCTGGGTCGAAAATGATGAACATGCTAATATTCGAGCTCGTGATATCATCATATATGGACATTCTAATGATTTACATAAAGTTCATTATTATTATGGATGTTATGACCCGTTACAATAACCGTTACTTTTTCCATATAGAGAATCTGGTTGGCATGAAGGTATTGAGAGATGCAAAAGTATATACTTTCAATCTCAACATATGTCTACATCTAATGTTTTCCTGAATACGAATACTCTGCGCTTGAATTTATTGAAAACGAAAATATAGGTTAGTACATATCCCCTTTACTAAAAGTTTATGTTCTGGGTGATACATTACTTTATTAATGAAATATTAATTTATGTTTTTTTTTCGTTTTATAGTACTTGGTCATGCGAAAACACGTACACATGTATTTTGTCGAGAATATTATTCATATAAATTACAAATCAGAAATTCTGATAAGTCTGTATTACTTCATGCCGGTAGATTATTTCAATAATATGTTGTAGATATGTATGTTAAAATTGAAACTGCAAGACTAGATTATTTTCACAATAACCAAAAATAAATTCGTGCTGAACTTTATCAGGGTATTGTAGATAGTGTTCAAAACGGAGAAACAAGATGATCAAAAGTAGACAGGAAATTTGTTTTACCACAATCCTTTACATGTGGACCTCGTGATATGTTAAGAAGATATATGGATGGAATGTCTATTGTACAACGTTATGAAAAACCTGATATATTTTTTAACTATAAAATGCAATCCAAATTGGCTTGAGATTAGGCAGGAATTACAGATGAATGATGAAGTTCAAAATCAACCACATTTAATTGTACGTATATTTAGAGCAAAATTAGAATAATTAAAACAAGATTTATACAAAAAACATATATATGTAATCGAATTTCAAAAAAGAGGATTTCCTCATGCTCATATGTAATTAATATTTAACTCTGTAAATAAAATCACATGTGCTCAAGATGTTGATAAAATAGTATCTTGCGAAATTCCTGACAAAAATAAATATCCTCATCTTCATTCTGTTATTGTTAGATATAATATGCATGGTCCTTGTGAAAATTTAAATCCAAAAAATGTATGTATGGAAGC
>CM032629.1:14194740-14229270 GCA_019097785.1 Fraxinus excelsior
AAAAATTTCTCGGTCAATTACTTCAAATCGGTAAGTACATTTACATATGTTTAATTTCGTTTTCGTTAAATATGTGTATGTTTTTACTTGATAAATTAAGATTCGATATAGGAGTTGGCAGATAAATTTTTAGCAGATGCATAATTTATTTTAAGCATAATGGGAAAAGAATTCATCTGTATAACTTTCCGATTTGTTTGCCTTAACGGCTGTTACAAAAAACGACGAAAAGTAACAGCAAAAAAAATGACTGTTAACAGCCTAAAAAACGACTAACACATTAACAGCCAAACATTTAGGCTGTTAACAGCCCATTTCTCGGTTGTTAATAGCCTAAAAATCGACTGTTAACACGCAATAATGGGCTGTTAATAGCCAAAATATTGGTTGTTTAGACTGTTAGGTGCTATTTTGTTTTTTAATAAGTTTCTGTTTGAAATATTTACAAATTCGATTTTGCCATGCCACACAGATATGATGATTATACTTCCGGTTTGTTATTTTGGTGATTTTGAATTGGATGAAAATAATCGATGGACATGGAAATGGATAAGTGACGAACAACATAATATGCCAACTCATATAACAGAGACTACATTGTACGACGAACTGTACCATGATATACAGAACAAGTTGAACGTCGATTTATCTCTATACAATATAGTACTGAGATATCAATTCCAAGAGCATTTGCCATTTTCAATTCCACCTGCAAATGTTACATCTGATATTGACGTGAGTTATCTGTTTGACTTGAACAAAACGCAAATGACACCAATTTGCGTGACTTTAGTGATGAAGGACGACGTAGAAGGTAGAAATGAACATTCAGATGGAGCTGATGACAATGCAAATAATTTTTGGGATATAATAGAGATAGCTCGCGAGAATGACACTAATATTCTCGAGACAATTGTTCATTATCATGACATCACTAAGACGCACATAATTCAATCGGTATTTCAGGACAACGAGAATGTAAATGAATTTACAAATGATGATTTAATTGCTTTATCCCGTTAGAGACATGAGCGTGGTGGGAGCTCAAGGGTCGAAACGAGCGGACCTTCATCTAATTCTTCATGTGTGGTTCCCGATGATGAAGATTTGTATGTTGAGCAACTGTTTGAAACGAAGAAAGCTTTACAGGAAGCTGTGCACCTGCTGACATTGAAATTCAATTTTGAGTTCAAGGTAAAGAAATCAAGCAAATCATTGTTGACACTTGTTTGCATTGACTACAGTTGTCGTTGGCGGTTGCGAGGGACTAAGATGGATACGAATTAGAATTTTGTAGTTCGCAAGTATATACGGGAACATACTTGTAAATGGGAGATTCGTCAAAACGATCACAGACAAGCTTGATCATGGTTTATTGGACGACAGATAATACACAAGTATCAGAACCCACGGACGATGTACAGACCTTCAGACATCATTAACGACGTTCGACGAGAGTACGTAGTGGTCATGAGCTACCAGAAGGCCTTGAAGGCCAAAAAAATGTGCGTTGGATGATTTAATGGGCTCGACCGAGAAGAGTTATGCTAAATTGGCCAGATATTGTCATAATTTGGGGACAACTAATCACAGTTCCACTTTTTTCATTGAGAAGGAGGGCGAGAATTGTTTTAAGTATTTATTCACGGCTCTTGGACAATGCATTAGAGGATTTACAAATGCGATACGATCGGTAATTTTAGTCTACAGTATAACTCTGAAATTAAAATACAGGGGCACGTTGATTATTACTATATGTCAAGATCCCAACATGCAGATTTACCCACTTGCATTCGGCATAGTCGATAGTGAGAATGATCTGTTAATGAGTTGGTTCTTTACAAAGCTTAGGGAAGTGATCGGGGAAGTCCCTCATCTTACCTTCGTAACTGATCGGGGTCAGTCTCTAATAAATGCTATCGCTGAAGTTTTCCCCGCGGCACATCATGGGTACTGCATGTACCATATACAAGGTAATTTGAAGACTAGATACCGGGGCCAAGGCATCGTTTCATTGTTCAGGAGGGCCGTCGAAGCTTACAGTGTCGAGGAATGTAATAAGTTTTTGGTCGAGATAGGAAATAAGTCGATATCGGCATGGGATTATCTTACAAAAATGGGGATAGAACATTGGGCGTGATCACATTTTCCAGGACGTCGGTACAATTTGATGACATCAAATAACGTGGAGTCTCTGAATACATTGTTCAAGAAGGATCGAGAGTTGCCAATTCTCGCATTGATTGAGAACATTCGTACGAAACTACAGCAGTGGTTTCACGATCGACGTGTGAAATCGCAGAACTGCTCGAGTGGCTAGCCCCGGCTCAAGAAGAAAATTTTTTCAAGGCCGCAGAGGTTGCGAGGAGGTTGAATGTGGAACCACTGGATGAGTTGCGCTTCTCTGTATAATGTGCAAGTCATCTGGTATACATTGTGGACCTGAATGAACACACATGCACTTGTACTCTATTTCAGTTGGAGAGTTTTCCATGTGAGCATGCATTCGCGGTATCTATGAACAAAGGCTTTGCACCGAGAACATTATGCTCTTATTATTACACGGCTGAGTATTGGAGAACTGCATATGCTGAGACTATGTTTCCTTACCGAACGAATCTGATTGGAAAGTTCCTGACCATATTTTCCCACTTAATAGTTTTCGCCACCGGTAACTGAACTGTGTGGCCCTTGGCGTCCACGAACTTCTAGAATACCCTCTACTGGAGAGTTTTCTCGACCGTGTCGGTGCGACAGATGTAGATCAGTCGGCCATACTGGTCAAACTTGTACGAGTCAAATTTCCCTATATGACAATTAGTCGAGTATGTAATGGTATTGCTGTTAAATGAATAATATTTAATTATATAAGTTTAATTTGCTAATTTGATTAAGTGTACAATTATAACAGTGAAATGAACAATATTTAATTATATAAATTGAATTTGCTAATTTGATTAAGTATACAAAAGTACAGTTATTTCATACATAAATAAACGAGTTACTCAATTCAATTCAATTCAATGTACTACATTTTTTCAATATTTACTAGTATTAAATAAATGAATCAACAATTAAATGTATAACGTTTACAAATCACACTCGAATTCATATAAATCGCACGCTAATTTATTCCTCCAAATTTGTATCCATGCTTGATTAATTCCATCAACCTTATGTCCTATACTCAAAAATTCGATGTACTTTATTGCAAAAATGCCGCAATCACCCCTACAATTGAAGAATAATGTTAGTGTGAAAACGTGTTAGATAAAAAACTAAGTTTGCAAGTACAAAACAAAATATAAATACTTACGATTTCGACTGTCTCGCCGTCGCCGTCGTCTGGTCCCGCACGATGGCTAGCATGTCATTAACAATAACACCTACTCGGGCAGCCATCAACGGTATGATCACAGCAAGCGGATCCAACTGTTGCTCGAGCTGGCCCTGTGTCAGACATGAAGGGTCGGAGTCGTACACATACATCGTGGAGTCAGCAAAAACAATCTTCATGGCAATGGTATGATGATTCACGATCGCTGGAACATATATATGTGTACAAGCATCCCATGCCTTTTCCCCGAGCCTCGGCAATATCCCTACGACCAATTTGACCATATATTCAAGCAGCATGTACTTACTACACATATATAGCAACGACTCATGCTCAATGGTAACAACACCCAAAAACTCAGTGCTCAGTATGAGTCGGCCGGGCATATTGAATAATTGTGGATATCGTCGAGCTCGATCTCGCAGTAACTCCACGGCCAGGTCGATGTGCTACATCAGGAAACATCAATAAAAAACTTAGGGAGTTATTTCATTTCATAAAACAAAAAAATAATGTATACATAATAAACAACAACATGATTATTTCACTTACATCGTCGGCGAGCCACGTCCCTGAAGTGGTGATTTCGTGAAACCACTTATATGCATCTGATATCGTCCTTGACCCAACTTGACAGCTTTGTCTGAAAAAAATAGAAAAAATGTTGAAAAATATATAGATGAATTAGCGTAGCTTACTTTATTTAAATTCAATAATACTTACCAAGGCTTAATTATCCTCTACTCTTCCTCGAACGCTTTCCATTTGGCTACGTCTACCTCTCGAAACAGATTAGGATACGTCCCGTCAACAAACATCCTCCTCTTCGCTTCAACCGTGAAGGGAGAAACGACGTACTGTGAAGGCAACCTGACCCTCTTGCCAACTACATGCTCCGGGGCGTCAACAGTATGCCTTTTTCCCGCCACTACGTCAGGCGTACGCTCGTCCTCCAACTCGGGGATAACATCCTCCCGGCTCCCCACCACCACCACCTCCTCCGTCCTACCCTCTGCCTCTGTCCTCCCCACCACTGCCACCTCCTCATCATCTAAGGCCTCCGTCCTATCCTCCTCAGGGGCATCTACCTCTATCCTACCCTCATCAGGGGCAACTACCTTTATCCTACCCTCTGGGGAAATTGTCTCTGTCCTACCCTCCTCCGGGGGGGACTGCGCCTATGTCCTAACCTCCTCCAAGAGAACTGCCTCTGTCCTACCCTCCTTCGGGGACTTAAAAAACGAAGCCAACGTAGCATCATCCGCCCAGAAATGACCCCCTCCATTACCCTGTCCGTCACCCCGTCTCATGCCTATTATATCGCCTCGGAAGGGCTGCGATCTCATCCTGAAGCTCTAGCACATGGCGACGTAAAAATCCAACGTCATTAGATAAATCCTCGACATGTCCCCTAAACTCTCGGTGCATCTCGTCCATATGACCCTCTATAAATACTGTCAGGCGATCGTACAGATCAGTGGACGATGGAGAAGGTGATTTGATCAGCGACGGTGATGACCACGACGGCGGTGATGCCCATGAAGGCGATGAAGTCCCTTGCGGTGGGGGCGGTGAAATCCTCGGAGGTGGAGACGGTGGCGGGGGTGAAGCCCTTGACATCGGCGGCGATGAAACCCTCGGAGGCGGGGGTGGTGAAGCCCTCGACGATGGGGACGGTGAAGCCCTCGGCACTGGCGGTGGCGAAGCCCTCGACGGCGACGACGACGAAGCCGAAGCCCTCGGCATTGACGACAGTGAAGCCCTAGGACTGCCCCCTACACGGATGGAACATCAAAAATTATTATATTTAATGAAAATTCGATTAACACATGCAAATCGATTATATTCAATTCATGTACCTCATCTCGATCGGCTTCATCGTGCGGAGCGGCCAATTCACGCACATATCTGCGACCCTTCTTCTCTATCTACGGCATCAACTGCATTATGACTCGAATATGGCATAACAACATTTTGACTAGTTAATATCACATCATCATATTTTGGAGCTACACACAACATAAATCGCAAATGTATTATTTAACCTAGGGTCGTCGAGGACAGCTGATAGCTTTTTGCTAGTCGGACATCCATCTATTTGGGATGCTCGCCAATGATGCATCCAAGGGCAGCGTGTCTCCCCTCGCTTCGTAAACTGGGTACCTAGGAGGGGGACCGTCTCGTACGCCCAGATCTGCAACACATACAATTATTATATTCATATTTATTGTAAACAATATTATAATAAAGTATGTCAAACATGGGTACCGGGGGGGGGTGGGGCAGCGAACATTAGGTAAGCCTGGATGGAGTTGTGGGGTTACGGACGCATGGTCCCCTTGCGGCCAGGTCAGTTGATGGGCGGGTTGAAGGTTTAAAAAAGTGGCACGGCGTGCCTCGGGAAGAACATCTCCGACCCTACGGATATGTGTTGAAGACATCAAGATCGTCGACGATCTGCAGATGGAATAGGTCAATTCCAATCTTCCGATGGTGACATCGCAACACGCTCTCAAGGATGTGGACCAGGCTGAGCTTCAGTCTATCCAACATATGGTCACATCTCGTGATCGCGTCCATCAGAGCCGATAGCAACACCGTCCCAGGTCCCTCAAAGTAAGTGTCGTGCAGTCTGTCTCTGAGTATCAGTACGAGCTGCATCATCACCCGTAATCTCCAGTCCTGTGATGAGAGTAAAATCAAACATAGAAAAACTCACAACCTTGCCCCCAAGGTCCGAAGTGGAGGGCATCGCCGTCGAATGGACTAAGCAACCGACACAGTAGTGCATCGAGGATCTGCCCGAAGAACTGTACATCTCTCAACTCGTACATGGGCCAAAGAAATGAACGTCGAAGCATATATGCATGATGCTCATCCAGCAGCTCCAACACGGCAGTGTAACTGCCAAAGTTACCGTTCCAGGTAGCCTTGCCCGAAATCTGTCTCAATGTCAAGTCCAAGTGATACTCCATACTGCAAGATTTAAAAAAAAAAAAATAACTGTCATCACTTCGAACATAAGATAATGAAATATAGTATAATCTCATAATAATTATAATTATTTATTTCGTTATACTATTAATTATCATATTAAAATTATAATTATAATTATAATTACAAATATAAATATAAATATTATTATATTATCAAATTAAAATTAAAATTAATTATTTAACCATATAAATTTTTTAATTCTACAAATATCTATTTAATATTCGATCGATTAAATTACGTAAAATATAAAATTATATAAATTTTTATTTAATATTAAATTTATTATTAAATATATAAATTGTAATGAAATGTGAAAAAGATTTAATTATATAACTTTTATTTAATATTTGATTTATTAAATTATAAAAAAATTAAATGAAAAAATAAGAAGTTGCTAATTTGTTAAAATATAATGTTTAACAGTTACAATCATTTATTTAATTATATTATTAATTATCAAATTAAAATTAATTAAAAAATTAATTTATTTAAGGGGTACCATATAAAGGTTTTTTAATGGGGGGTGCTAGGGCAGAATAGTCTATGTTTAGGGGGATATTCGGGTGAATGTTAAATTTTGTATTATGATAAAGATTATAGTAGAATTTTTTGTTTATGTGATTATAATTTAATTATTAAATATATATTAGTGTGGGGTGATGTGGAAGATGGATGAAAGGAAGAGGGAGGATGGTTGATATAACGGTGTTGGTAAGATGTGATTTATTATTAAATATATAAATTGTAATGAAATGTGAAAAAGATTTAATTATATAACTTTTATTTAATATTTGATTTATTAAATTATAAAAAAAATTAAATGAAAAAATAAGTAGTTGCTAATTTGTTAAAATATAATGTTTAACAGTTACAATCATTTATTTAATTATATTATTAATTATCAAATTAAAATTAATTATTTAATTATAAAAATTTAATCGGCTTCGTAAAATATTTAATTCTATAAATATCTATTTAATATTCGAGTTATTAAATTACGTAAAATATAAAAGTATATAAATTTTTATTTAATATTCAATTTATTATATTGTGTAAAATATTTATTTAATATTTTATTTTTTCATTTATGAAAAAAATTTAAACGAAAAAATAAGAAGTTCCTAATTTGTTAAAATATAATATATAACAATTACAATTATTTATTTCGTTATACTATTAATTATCATATTAAAATTAATAATATAAATTTTATTATATTATCAAATTAAAATTAAAATTAATTATTTAACCATATAAAATTTTTAATTCTACAAATATCTATTTAATATTCGATTGATTAAATTACGTAAAATATAAAATTATATAAATTTTTATTTAATATTCAATTTATTATTAAATATATAAATTGTAATGAAATTTGTAAAATATTTAATTATATAACTTTTATTTAATATTTGATTTATTAAATTATCAAAAAAATTAAAAGAAAAAATAAGAAGTAACTAATTTGTTAAAATATAATATTTAATAGTTACAATTATTTATTTAATTATATTATTAATTATCAAATTAAAATTACTTATTTAATTATAAAATTTTTAATTGGCTTCGTAAAATATTTAATTCTATAAATATATATTTAATATTCGAGTTATTAAATTAAGTAAAATATAAAATTATATAAATTTTTATTTTATATTCAATTTATTAACAATTACAATTATTTATTTCGCTATACTATTAATTATCATATTAAAATTAAAATTAATAATATAAATTTTATTATATTATCAAATTAAAATTAATTATTTAACCATATAAATTTTTTTAATTCTACAAATATCTATTTAATAAACATTTATTAAATTATATATATATATAAAATTTAATCGGGCCGACTTAACAGCCGACCCACTTTGTTAATGCCCTGGGCCGGATTCTTCTTTGAAAGTGGTCGATTTTTATGAATAATGGTCGGTTTTGGGAGTTTTTTGGACGGTTTTCATGTGGACGATTTGTGACTGATTTTTCTTCTCCTTCCAATGAGGGGTATTTTTGCCTTTTAGATTTTAAAATTAGGTTTTGATTTTTTTTTAATGTTATTTATTGGTTAAAGGTCAAAATGAAATTATGACCTTTTTAATGTGTCATTCACACGTATATCCTCCATATTTTAGTCCCTTTTATGAAAATAAAATAAAATATTGAGATTTCATTAAAGTTTTCAAGAACAGACAATTCTGTAGTGGTGTCTACGAGTAGACAAATACTAAAAAGTAGAAAAGTACTAGCAGTATATTTTTTGAACTGGGATTTTATGAGAATTAATTATTAATAATTATTATTATCTGATTCCAGCTTTGCAACAGGGGGGCAAAGTTTTATTCTTTGAAGGTCAAGCATGTGATCTGTAATCACTGAGTTCTTCCAGAGCGGCCTAATGTGTATTCCTGCTCATCTTTTCAACTGGCTCTGAGTTATTTACTTAATCTAATTTTTCTGTATTTTGTTGAAAAGAATGGGCCTTGAAGTGGAAAAGATATTGTGGAATCTTTGTAGCTATCTGGGTCGTCTTTTCTTTCTATTTTAGCTGATCTTTAGAACTGGGTCTGAGCTATTTTCTTATACTTTGATATTTTTTGAATAGAAATTAGTTCTTGGAGTGGAAGAGATATTTTGTTTTCTTTTCCTCTATTTGAGTTTTCTTCAGAATGGCTGAAAGGTACTTTTTCAGTTTTATTTCCTACATTTGACTGATTTCTGAAATGATTTGAGTAATTTTAGGTGATTATTGGGGCTGGAGGAAGTAATACTGGAAGTGAACGGTTATTTAGTAAAGGTTTTTCCAGGAGGAGGGAGGTGGGGGTAAAATTTTGGGGTTTGTAAAACATGGGATTGGGCGGTGATGCATTAAAGGAGGAGTCTTGGGATGTGGAGAAATCAAAGGGGAGTAAGAAGAAAGATGGTGATTCTGAGGAGGAAACCGGGTGTTGGATTAAATTGAGGTTTATTGGCAGCTGTATGTCATCAAGATCTAAAGTTGATAGCTCTATTAGTAGCATCAGCACTCACTGTGGTAATACTTTAACTCGTAGTTTAAATTTTTTATGGTTTTGTGTTTTATTTTTTATATTCTTGATAGTATCTTTGTCTTCTTGTTGCAGTTGTATGTGATTGCTGTATTTGCTATTTGTATTGGTATGGCTTCTAAATATGATATGGTGATAAACAATGATTCCTATTTACTGGACAAGAAGTTCCTGAGCAAAATATACTGTTTCTGCTACTATATAAGATAGATGATATTAAACTTAAACGAATGTTGAACTTTTGAATTCATGGAAATTCCAGTTAATCTGCTTGTCTTGGGATTTGTTGCTGGCTAATTAGAGATGATTCCAAATAGTTCCAATATTCATTCAGTATTTTGTTTGAACGAGAAAAGAAGGGAGGGGGAAGGAAGGAAGTGGGGATACTACTTACTACTTAGCAACAGCATAGGAAGATTGATTAAAGATGCTAACGTTTGAGATTTAAGTGTGCGTACTAACCACTTACATTTTCAATTTGTCAATTCTAAAATTTGAAAAATCATTAGCCATGGTTGTGTATCAGAACTTAGTAAACACGTTTATAATACTCTTATTGGAGTTAAATGGTATCTAAAATATTTTGATTTATTTTTAAAATTTAATGAACTTATTGCTGTTTCATCAGTCTGTCTTCTTGATGAGAATTTATCGTATTGCGTATGTTAAACCTTAAGATAGTTTCCCTTTCCTCTGATTAGTAAAATATCGGTATAGTGAACTTGGTGACTTACTGTCAGTGTAATATTTTATCTTATATGCATGTGAATGTTATGTATGTGAGTTATGACTAACAAGAGATAATGTGTAGATACTTTCCAAAGTGTGGTTGGATTGTGTAGAGTGAATTGTGTTTGTGTTATTATAAGAACTATTCTTGATTTCCAAATAATTTAAATTTGGACTATAATGTGATTGGAGTTGTAATACTAATCGTAATGCTAGTAATGGATAAGATGTATACAAAAATTTGAACGGACAAATTTAAGAACTAAGAATCCTAGTTTTTAACTTATAGGCTTGAACTTTGAAGGGGCTTAATGAACCTTAGGGTCGGCTAAATTTATTGGCTCCAAAGTGGGTGATGGGAAGAGAGAATCAGATTTGGTTGGATACTTGGTGCGCTGACAATGCTTTGAAAGAGGTTTTTGGTTCTCTCTTTAGAATTGCAGTGTAATTCTGTTTCTATTAGAGAGATAATTTTCAGATTTTTCATGGGAGTGTGACAAAGAATTTATGCTTTTGGAGTGAGGTTCCTGAGGGACTGGATGGGGAGGTCGAGTCAGCCCAAATCTCTTGCTAAATTATGGTCATAATGGTGACGGTTACAGGATGGTCTATAGAGAGCAAGTGATGGCAGATTCTTCACCAAAACTGTTTATTATCTCATGCTTAAACTGGATGCTTTTGTTTTCTGTTGGAAAGTAATTTGGGTTGGTAAAGCTCCTGAATGCTTCTGGAGAACTTCATATCCGATAACCTGAGGAAAAAACTATGCATTAGCTGATGTTTAACTTGTAAGAAGGCGAGGAAGGATGTTAATCATATTATGGTTGATTCTAGTGGGGGCTGATTTTAGGAGTTTTTTGGGGTGCAAAAGGTTATGCCTGGTTTACATTTAGAAACTATTAAGGAAAGATATAGCTTCTCGCTGTTCGATGTGGACTTTTGACAGAGTATTGTGAGAGCTTTTAAATACATTGAGATCTTGTCTGAGGGTTAAAGAATTTTTCTTTTTTCTTTTTTTAATCTTTTGGAGTAGTCAATCCGTTCCTAGTTTTACAAACTCTCGGATGTATTATTTGGATACTTGGATATTTCAAAACTGTACAGTTCAGTTGTATATCTTGTGCAAGGGTAAGGTTAAACCTCATATACTAATATTTGTGGTTTTCACGTCGTTTTGTTATTGGTAATTTGTGTCTCTCATGTGACTCGGTGCTTATATGGCTATTCTTTTCACACTTGTCATGCATATACGGTAATATTCTTGGCGGTCTTACATTGTTACTAACACTTTCCTGCATCTACTGATTGAGTATGTGGAACCCTATATATCATGTGTGATGCCTGGCAATGCCTGTGTAGACTTTTGCTACCATGATAATTTGTATCTCATTTTTTATCTACTATTTCATTGTGCTTGCAAGCAGAAAGCAAATCTATGAATGATACGAGCAGAGACCAACCAGTTGCTGCCATAATCTCATCCTCTGCAACGAGCAATGCGGAAAGCAATTCTTCCAGCTCCAAACTTGAAGAGGAACTTCAAATTTCTTCTCGGCTTCGAAAATTCGCATTTAATGATCTTAAGTTGGCAACAAGAAATTTTAGACCAGAATCACTTCTTGGTGAAGGAGGTTTCGGTTGTGTATTTAAGGGGTGGATTGAAGAGAACGGAACAGCACCTGTGAAACCTGGGACAGGACTTACTGTTGCTGTGAAAACCCTCAATCACGACGGGCTTCAGGGTCACAAAGAATGGCTGGTTTGATGCTTTCTTTATTTGATTTGCTCAAGATAGCTCTCATGTGTGTGCTATTTTCTCTTATTTTGTGTTGAATTATTCTAAATTAAACTTTTATTTGGCAGGCTGAAGTAAATTTTCTTGGTGACCTCATTCATCCTAATTTGGTTAAACTAATAGGATCCTGTATTGAAGATGATCAAAGGCTGCTTGTGTATGAGTTCATGCCTAGAGGAAGCTTGGAGAACCACTTATTCAGGAGTAAGTATCTAATAGCTTCAATGTATTTTTCATCAGTGAACAGATTTTATCTACTCTCCTTTGTTTCATATTTCATTCTTATCGTAGTTGAACCATGATTACCTTCACATATTTTTTTTCCTTAATATGTCCAATGTTTGGCTATATTTACCATTATTGTTTCTAGGGTCTCTGCCTCTACCTTGGTCTATTAGGATGAAAATTGCTTTAGGTGCTGCAAAGGGTCTTGCTTTTCTTCATGAGGAAGCAGAGCGGCCGGTGATATATCGTGATTTTAAGACATCTAATATTCTGTTAGATTCAGTAAGTTCCAATGTTTTGCAAACTATGTTTGTGCTGACTAGTGTAGGTAGCTTATCTAATAGCTTATTATTCCAGGAATATAACTCCAAACTTTCTGATTTTGGACTTGCTAAAGATGCTCCGGATGAAGGAAAGACTCATGTTTCCACCCGTGTGATGGGAACATATGGTTATGCGGCCCCAGAATATGTCATGACAGGTAGCACTTATATGCCTTTGATTATAGTCTTGCCTTTTCTTGATGCAAAACAGCAAATGAAATAGAGATAATGGGTAAATAATATATGAGGTTGAAAAAAATGGACGAAGAGAGTAAGGATTAGAGAGATATTAGAGAAAAGTAACTTAAGAGAGAAAAACGGTTTACTGCAAGTTTGAAGGTTTGATATATAGTGACGTCATGCCTTGAACTTGTGAGACATTTGGGTGTGGGGTGGGTTGTGCTGGAAATGGCTTTAGAGGGAGGAAAGTTGAAAGCGTCAGAGCCGTGTACTACACTCTTTGTGGGGGCTACCTCTAGAATCCCACATTCTCCATTGTGATGTCAAATGTGTGGACCTTGATGAAGAGGCTTCATGGATTTAGTCCCTGGAGAGGGCGGGGATTATGAGATACTTTCCTGTTTACTTTCTTTGAATAGATAATGAACACAATTTTTTATGTTGGAGGCGTCTTTTGAGTCTGTCTTTTGGTTGCGTGGTTGTGAGCAAGCCCAACTAATAGGTTCCTTCAATATACGGACTCCTCATCATGTGCAGGGACCTATAGCCTCGGACAGGGACAGTCGGGAGCTTAAAATGCACCACATTCACCTGGTGGCGTCATCACGGATTAATAAGGAAACAATATCATGTGTGCATCATATTTTAAGCAAACAAGTCTTTTAGGCGTCAATCCTTATACCATGCATATATCTTGTGCTTATCGAGAAATGTGCTTGTCATTGCACTTACTGCATCTCTATCTCCCTAGTGTGGCTAACTTACCCTAAAATGAGTTTGTTGTTTATGTCACATAATGCTACTGTGTCCTACCAGTGCACAAGTTTCGTTATTTTGATAAACATGTACAACAAAACTCAGAAAGGTAGATTTTTTTCCACTTCTTTCCATTTTCATTCACATAAAAATGGCTTGCTATTTGATATTCCTATTTGGCATAGCTTCAATTCATAAGTTTAATTAGTATGTCTTAAACATCCTTGGTCATTTTCTGGTTCATCTATGCAATTAAATTTTTGAGTGTTCCCACTTTTCCCACTATTTGTGACCTCTTCGGTACTTTTTTGCTTTTCCATACTTCTGTCATAAAGGGGGTAAAAATAGGGGTTTGTGACAACACCTCTTCTGATGCAGGGCATCTTACATCAAAGAGCGATGTCTACAGCTTTGGTGTCGTTTTGCTCGAAATACTCAGTGGAAGAAGATCAATGGACAAAAATCGGCCTAATGGAGAACATAACCTTGTAGAATGGGCTCGGCCTAATCTGGGTGAGAGGAGACGGTTTTATCGTCTAATAGACCCTAGACTTGAAGGCCATTTCTCTATAAAAGGTGCCCAAAAAGCTGCACAGTTGGCTGCACGCTGTCTTAACAGGGATGCAAAAGCAAGGCCTTTAATGAGTGAAGTTGTCGAAGCTTTAAAGCCTTTGCCAAATCTCAAGGATATGGCCAGCTCTTTGTACTATTTCCAGACGATGCAAGCTGATCGTGTGAGATCGAGCCCAAATGCTAGAAATGGCCTTAGAACGCAGGGCTCATTCTCGAGAAATGGTCAGCTTCAATCAAGAAGTCTCTCATTACATAATGGTTCTCATGCTTCTCCATATCATCATAAGTTTGTTCAATCACCAAAACCAAATGGCAAAGCATAGAAATGGATCAGCAATTATGGTGCTTCTTTTCATTGTGGTCAGAGTATTCTTTCTTTTGCCCGTATATACCATCTGTCCATTATCCTTGGATAACTTCAAAAGGAGCAGGAGAGTGCATAATTATCTTGCCACTGTAAAAAGTTGAACTCCCACTGGGGAAGATTGTAATGTAAATAGGAGCTGAATCTGGTGGAGTAAATGTTTAGCCCTCTCTTTCTCTCTGTTTAGTGCAAGTGATATTACCTCACTTGAAGTCCTGGTAATATCAAAGACACCTATTTTAACACCCCCTAAATTTAGATATCTAGATTTGGAGATATTATCACTTACTTTATTTTAAAATTATAAATGTGGAAAATGATTAAATTTTTTTTGTAACATAAGGAACATCGATGACTTGTTATTTTAAAATGACGTGCTTAATGAAATATAGAACAATTAAATAGTTGACTTTAATTATAAAAAATGAATTTAAGATTTAAATATTATATTACTAAGTCGGTGACATCATGAGTCATCATCTCGAATCATCTTGTCTTCATCATCTGAAAATGGTGATGAATAATAGGAATGAGCCAACGCTCGCTAAGAAAATCTTATAATTATGATATGTACATAAATTACTCTAAAATAAAAATATTTCTTTTATTTTTTAAAAACTTAATATTGACGTCGTGAGCTTACTTGATGTATCGTCTAATCAATTAGAATGTATTGGACAATTAATATTTGGAATCCCGTTGAGTTCTATCGATAGTAGCGCAAAGCGGTTAACATTAAACATTACCACTGAATATTGGTAAGGTGAGTCGGTCTTTCACCCCTCATTTTCTACTCATGCCTTTCATGACATAGACATACACTTCTTAATAAAACATTCGAAATACATATCTCTAAAATATTTTTTGACCATTGACATTTGTAAATTTTTTATTTCTTGAAACTTCATGTACGCTTATTTATGAATGCATTTCTATGTATGAATAAGTCACGAGAAACATTTATGACGTAAAAGTAATGATCAAATATCATGTTTACTTAAGGACAATTTAAGTAACACATTTATACATTTAACCATATAATATACATAGAAAAATAAGGGGAGGTTTACTTACATGAAGTTCTTGGCAAATTTACTTTCAGAAAGACAAGTGGAGATGTCCTTATTCGTCCACAAAGTAAACATGCCAAAATCCTAATTCATTTTCATTTACTTAGAAACTTCAATAAACCTATCAAAATATTTTTATATATTGCACGATATTTTAAGATACTTTTCTTGATGGTTCAATCGATAATGCTGAATAGTACTAAGGCGGATAATTAAGCATAATTTTATTAACTGTATTTCCCGACACCGTCAATCTTTCGTGAAATTTACAGAAACTCTATGTTTTACTTCAAATTTCACTTTCCATTGTTTTTTGTATAGATGTTCCAACGCTTTATTGTCAAATTCCTTCACCATTTCATTCTTTTAGATACTGAGAGGAATAGATAGTGACATTTATTTCTTCAGTAAAGAGTAGAATTAGGTCATGATTTATTTATTTACTTTTAGAGCCTTGATATTTTATGACCATATTTTGATAATTACAGAAAGCCCATTAATTGACCCTATTAATTTTCCCATTTCGTGCTAATAAATTATTAAAACTTCTCATTCGACTCCATCAACCAAACTCCATTCCAAAATTGGTTTCAGTTAATTTAATTAGAATCGATCTGTCTAATATGTGAGAATGATTGATTACAAATAACATATTAGGGCCTGTTTGATTGAGGAAAATTTTTCATGGAAAATGGAAAAGAAATTCCATCTTCCACTTTAGGCATGTTTGATAGGTCAAATTTTCTTGGCAATTCATTTTCTTGGTTTTGGCTCACACGGCTAGTTTTCCATGGTTTTTGTAATTTTTATTTTTTATTTTGGATAATGGAAACAAATTCAATCCCTAATTGTAACAAATTATATCCCTTTAATTGACAATTTTCATGTAAAAAAATGTCAAATGAACGCCAAAAGATTCAAAATTCAATATTTTTCACGTGGAAAATTATACTAATTAAATAAAATTAATTGAGAATTTACAGAAAAAACAATTTTAAGTAATTCAATTCCTTGGAATTCATTTTTTTCCACTCAACTTCCACTCTTACAATCAAACGAACTCTTAGTCTGCTTGGGAGTTCTGGCATAAAGTGCAATAAATTTTTTTTTATAATATAATATATTATAAATTTAATGAAATTATATTTATGTTTAATTTAGAACTATTAGGGTCTGCTTAGGAGTTCTGGCGTACCGATTATGAGCGTTTTTTTAAAGTATTGGTTATGATCGTTTATAAGTGGATCGGTTATGAGTGATTTTAGTAGCGATTTTTAAAACAATTCAACTCATGTTTGAGAATTTATTATCCATCGATTTTAAAAGTTTTTTTAAAAAATAAAGTTACATATACGTCTTCTAGTGAAATTTTTAGTTTATAATTTGTTGTATGATTTTTTTTATAAGCAATATTTTACTTATATATAATTTTTATATATACTAGTTTTTGCCCGTGCATTGCACGTTTTGTTCTTGTCGAGGATATATTAGTGTTGCATCAAGTTCTTGCCAGTTGCTGCTTTTATTTTGTTTAAGGTTGTTGAAGGTTTTAGCAATGAATTAGCGAATGAGTAAAATAATATGAGCTAAAAAGGTTGTTGCTATAATGTATAGTTTGTTGTTGAAGGACTATTACAATATGTAAATGTGTTAATAAACTATTCAGTTTGAGAAAAGAAAGAATGTAAGTTAATTGAATTGTCAAATGTTTTACAAAATTGTAAATGACCGGTACAGAAATAGAATAAATCCATGATATGACCAAAGACGAAATGGAGGATTAAGGTGGTGAATGCTGAAATTATATCTATACAAATACACAAAACATAAAAATTAATTAGACTTTAAGCAAATATAAGTATTGCTATTGAGATCAAAAGATTTAACAAATGAGTAATATATAAAAAAGAACTTTGTGTACTAAGGCAAATTTGTTACTGACGATTTAAAGCTAAATCAGGATAAGTGACCATAGTTGGCTTGTCTTGATTTCTATGAACTGTAATGGACATAGAACCATAGCCAGTTCGCAAAACATGTTCTTGGGTGAAGAATGTTGGAGTTAGATTATAGACAATAGTTTAGAATCATGTTATATAAAGTGTTTACTTCTAAGCAATTCTCATTCAAGAATACAGATTTCATATGCGAGAATATAGGTAAGTTTGATTTTCTGATGTTAGAACTTATATCAAAATGTCATTTGATTAAGCTGAAGTTAGTTTTACAATGAACTAATGAGTAGATGCTTATTTACTGCAGTGATGTGAACAAGATAAAAGTAGACAGTAATATGTGGTTTTCGAATTTGGAAAAAATAATAATAAAAACTTTACCTGGTATATGTACAAGTTTGATATTGGTTGAAGCCTTCAGTTTGCATCGAAACAGTATACAATTTTTTTATATTTAGAATTCAAATATTTCGTTCGCCTATATTTTGTAAGTGAACACAAACAAATATCATATTAAACGTTTTATAAGAAAGTATATCTAGGTAAACAAAACAATTAGAATTGTGTGGAAATTATTATTTATTTGTGGTTATATTTACCTGAAGTTAATTAATCGGACATGTAGATTGAAATTAGCAACTGTGAATCGATTCTTGAACTTCTAGCTACAAATGTAATTATAGAAAGTTGATATGTTAAAAACATCAGCTACACCATTAGACCAGACAGAAGTTTCAGAATTTGACATAGAAGTCAATTTCAAAGATATCATTACGATATTTGAAGTTGTCTTCAATGTCAAATTCTCAAACGTCTGCCTGGTCAATGGTGTCGCTGGAGTCTTTAATATCAACTTTTTATAGTTGCAGCCGTGTTCGAAAAATTTCCTGCAAATGATTTGTAAGGTTAAAAGGTGCCGATGGAATTTTTACAGTTGAAAAACAAGCAATATAGCATCATTTAGAAAGCTAATTTTACACTTACTCGATTAGGGTGTTGGAAAAAAAAGTATGCAAACTGAATATATATTCATTTCGATAGATGATTATATTTATAGAGAGTTTGAATAAAATATAAGAGATATGGGGTTGAATGACGGTCAATCAGAAGTGAAATAATTGAATATATTTACGGGTGGAAGGTGTTGAGGCTAGTGGGATGACAGTTGAGAAGTGGGTAGGTGGAGAAGTATGTAGGTGGAGAAGTATGTAGGTGAATGATGGATTCTATATTCGATTGATTTTATGAAACGATTGGCTAGTTGGATGGTAGGTGAGAAATGAATAGGTGAAAATTAATAGAAGATAGATTAGGGAACAAAACACACAAGTGAATCTGTAAAAATTCTATGCGAAAGAGTTAAAATTTATGTGCAAGAGAGGAATATGAAAAGCGTTTCCTACGGTTTCTTTCAATTCTAGACCGACACAAATGAATGGAACAAAGAATACATAGTTTAAATGGATAAATTATTGGGTCTTAATCTACCGTTTAAATGGAAGAATTGAACACAAACAGAGCAATGAAAAATAATTTTCTATTCAAAAGCAACATATATAGATAGGAAGAGGAAAAGCGTACTTCTTTGAATTGATTGAAAAATATAAAGACATGGCAACTGCGTATTGAATTAATATTTTGATTAATTGAATTGCATCAATTTGATGTTTAAAACAAAGAGAGAGAGAGAAAAAAGAATGTTACTCTCTGTGAGCACACGGGGAGAGGTTAATTCCCCGTGCACGCACGAGGAGATAGTAACTCGCCCTGTGATCGCACGGAGAGAAGGTAACTCGCCCTGCGAGCACGGGGAGCAACTTGCATTTCTATTTTTTTCTTTATTGTAAATATCATACTTAATTCAATCAATTAAAATATTAATACAACTTGTAAATATATAATATTTATTATGTATTTATTTGACATATAGTATATAAATTTTAAAAAATCATCGAAATAAGATTGTTATTTCAAACAATTTTAATTTAATTAGCACATGATTTTTTTGCTATATTAGCTATTAGTTTTGGATATATACTATATTGTCCCGTATTAAAAAAAATCATCATGATGCCAGATAATTTTAATTTAAATAGCGCATATTTTTTTTATACATTAACTATTAATTTTGGAGATATATTTTATGCTTTCTTTACGGAAAAATATATTGTCTCGTATAATTATTGCTAAATATATATTATTTAACATAGTTTTTCAACTTATATAATATTCTCAATATTGAAATCTTAATTATAAATGGAGCATAAAAATATGCCTCCAAAAATAATAGTTAATGTATCTGAAAAAATGTGTGGTATTCCAACTAAAATTGCCTGGCGTAATAATATGTTAATATAATTTGTCAAATAAATAAAATTCTCAAATTTAATAATATAATAAATATTTTGTATTTACATATTGAATTAATATTTTGATTGATTGAATTGTCTGAATGAATTATTATATCATTATTATTGTTTTTATATTTAATGTACCGATTTAACGTTATAAAGTAAGTTTGTTTTTAATTTTAAATAAAAATGAAAGATTTAAATATGGAGAATATGTCATTTTAAAATATATATTAAATAATATATACTTAGCAATTATTATGCGGGACAATATATATATTTTTTTGTATGTGTAAATGAAACATAAAATAGGAAAAATGTGTGCTATTTAAATTAAAATTATCTGGCATAATAATTTTGTTACGATGATTTTTAAAGTTTATATACTATTTGTTAAGTAAATACACTTTTCAAATTTGCTATAATAAATATTTTATATTGACGTATTGAATTAATATTTGAGAACCAAACTCCTCGTGCGTGCACGGGGAGCAACTTCCATCTTTTTTTTTTCTTTTTCGTTTATTGTAAATATCAACTTAATTCAATGAATTAAAATATTAATATAACTTGTAAATATAACTTATTTATTATATATTTATTTAACAGATAGTATATAAATTTTAAAAAATCATCGTAACAAGATTGTTATTCCAAACAATTTTAATTTAATTGAGACAGGAATTTTTTTCATATATTGGCTATTAATCATATTTTATGTTACGGAAAAATATTTTTTCTTATAATTATTATAAAAAACGTCCTTATGCTAAATAGTGCAGTTTTGTTTATGCATTAGCTATTAATTTTGGAGACATCTTTTATGCTTTCTTTATAATTACGGAAAAGTATATTGTCCCGCATAATTATTGCTAAAGATATATTATTTAACATATTTTTTCAAATCATGTAATATTTTCAATATTCAAATCTTAATAATTGTAAATGGAGCATAAAAATATGCCTCCAAAATTAATAATTAATGTATTGGAAAAAAATGTGTGGTATTCCAACTAAAATTGCCTGGTGGTGTAATAATCTGTGATTACGACGAAGTTTTGTAAAATTCATATACAATATGTCAAATAAATAAACTTCTCGAATTTAATGATGTAATAAATATTTTGTATTTTCTTATTAAATTAATATTTTCATTGATTGAATTGTCTGAATTGATTATTATATGATTATTACTATTTTTATATTTAACGTACCGAGTAATGTAATAATGTAAGTTTGTTTTTAATTTTAAATAAAAAACTAAAGATTTAAATATTGAGAATATGTAATTTTTAAACAAATATTAAATAATATATACTTAGCAATTATAATAGGGGACACTATATTTTTTGTGGTAATTGTAAATGAAACATAAAATAGAAAAAATGTGTGCTATTTAAATTAAAATTGTCTGGGATAATAATTTAATTTTCTTATGATGATTTTTAAAATTTATATACTATTTGTTAAGTAAATATACTTTTCAAATTTGCTATATTAAATATTTTATATTTACATATTGAATTAATCAAATTTTTATATTTATGTATTGAATTAATATTTTGATTAATTGAATTGCATCAATTTGATATTTAAAACAGAGAGAGAGAGAGAGAGAGAGAATATGATGGATGTTACTCGCCGTGCGCGCACAGGGAGTAACTTGTATCTCTTTTTTTTTTATTGTAAATATCAGAATTAATTCAATCAATTAAAATATTAATACAACTTGTAAATACAAAATATTTATTACATTACACAGGTGTATTTATTTGACAGACAATATATAGATTTTAAAAAATAATCGTAACAAGATTGTTGTTCCAAACAATTTTAACTTAATTAGCAAGAAATTTTTAACATCTCAAAACATTCATATATTAGTATTACTTCCGTTTGTATATACTAAAACTTAAATACGTAGTGTATTTAAAGTGTTTAATATTTGAACAAATAGATAGATTAGTAAAATATTATAACTTCTTCTCATATTTTATACACATTAAAACTTGTAAAGTAGTATTTTGGATATAGGATAATTGATTGCAAATTATAATTGAGTTTGAAAAAGTCCACATTTTCCTGCTGATCCAATCCTTCATATAAAATTACAAAATGTGGTCCATATCAACCTTGATCATTTTTATATTTGTCAACCAGTAATATCAGAATTAGCGAGGATGCATGAAGTATTCATTGTAGCAGATATCAACGGCAAGCTTCTGTCTATACGAGATCATCCTGTCTGCAGAAACTGTTTGTATTGGATAGCCTAGAACAAAACATTCTATGTATTCGAGCATAAAAATTCAACAGTTTGTCCTACAAAATGAATAATTTTATATTCAGTGTAATGAACACAGTAAATGTAAAATTATACAAATGAGGGAACATAATATTATAGTAATAAATAAATGCATTATATTTTTAACCGTTATGCACAGCAGGGTGATATTGTTTGATATCAATTGTCAGTGGTCTGTTTGGAATTTTCTTCACATAGCGTCTGTAGTTTTTAAATCTTACGGTCATCAGTATTCCTCTTATTAAGTCAATCATTGCGTTTGAATGTGCTCGAATTTCTTTTGGTGTATGAACGTTGTTACTGCAGTTATATATTTCAACTTTCCATTCGGGAATGTTCACAAAAAAATAGATACCACGTGTTGCCTAAGTCGGAACATGGAATCAATAGGTATTTGCATCTTAACCACGAACGACCAGCCGCTGGTAAATAGCCATTTATGTATTGCAGTATCACGGGTAAATTTCCTATATCTCCAATAGTATTTCTGTCTTGAATTTCTAAGTGGACCATCATTTGACAAGTACACTCTGTTTCATAGTTGAAGTCTAGGATTTCATATTCTTTTGAGGTAGGGGAGGATTTGTCGTTGATGAGCCGCCGCAACAATATTAATTCCTAATCAATACTCTAGCAGAAAAAGTATATGTAATTTGAAAATATTATCTATGAAATTTAATGTATTATGAAAAATGGATTTTACTAACCATAATAGGTATGTCTTGAGTTGTGTCTATGATAGATTCGAGGAAATTCCTTTCATGTAGGTTGTTGCACGGAGCTTTCCAGAATGTTCTGCACAACATAATTTAATTTAAGTTAAAATGTACAAAATTCAAATGATGTTATGGAAGAGGATGAGATACAAATAGATTTATTACAGTGGATCATTCTTTACTATCCAATCTGTGACTGTTTTGTATCTTTCTATACAACAGTCTTCCAAAGGATAATTTGTTGGTGGTATGGAAAACTGTTCCTTTTTTCCTTTGCTTCTGTGGAAATATTTTCAGTCTGCTGAGATGCTGATGCATGCTGTACATTAGGGCTCATATGTACAGGAGTACTTTCATGGAGAGAATGTACAAGATTTTCCATGTGTGATTCCTATGTGGATAATTTGTCAAGAAAGTTGACATTTTGTTTGTTAATGTAAGTTCGCACTGAACTTAAATTGGTATCCACGTGGTTTTGCATGATAGAATACATGACCTGATGTTCTTCTTGTGACATCTGATGTTGATTAAATAATTCTCTCTATTGTTGAAGAATGGTGTCATACCGGTGTTCTTGTTTTTGTGATTGTTCCATAATGGTTGTTTCCAAGTTGTTGTAGAATTGAGCTACATCTGATGCAATGTTTGTTCTCATATTGTTGCATAAATGAGACACATCTGATATAATATGCTGCCTATGTGTATCTAACAGTTCTTCCATTTCTTTTCTTGTGATGTAGTTAGAACTAATATGAGGAGAGTCTGAGGCAGTTGGAATGGAAGTAGGAGGAGCAGGTGGCGCGGTATCAAGTTGATAGAGTTGTTGAGGGATACTGTTCGATTCTTATGTGATAATTCTATGAAGTATGTTATGTTCGTTGTCTTCTGACATTGAAAGAGATATATACCAGATTGTTTGTAATTCTTCATTTGTAGGTTGTAATATTGTCTTTGCTAAAATCTGTAAGTATAATAAAATATTTAAATAATGCGTTTAAAACTTTTCCAGAAGTAAAAAAGAAAATTTAAGTATACTGCTAGAAGGAATGTAATGAATACGTGAAATACCTCTTGGGTAGACAAAAATTGCCTGATTGCATTTTCTGTTAATACTCTCTGCGGCCTCCCTCTGTACATTCTTGGTGTTCTTATCACTCTACCTCTAGGTTGTCCAAATTTTCGACCAATCTGAGGAAATGCTTCGTATATCCAATACTTATATAAGTAGAAATATATACTAGATATATAAGGTTAAAAATCAATGAATAAAATATAAATAGAGTATATAAAAAAAAAATAAAAAATAGAAGAATAATACCTGAAATGCAAGTGGGTATCCATGTATTGAATATTTTGATTCGGGTTGTTCATACTGATGCATTCTTTATACTCGTTCTACATGTGATGCTTGTAATGATTTTAGTAAAACATTATATGAATGACGACCCCACGGATATGTAAGGAAAGCATTAACGTTTTCAACCATGGATAAAGTTCTTTGGTCAATATATCTTCCTGTAGGCTTCAAAATGCATTCTACGAACATTACTAAGCTAAGTTTGAATTTGTCATCTTCGTTTTCACAAAGGTGAAATGCTTCAGATAGAGTTGTCATTTTGATTCTGCTCATACCATTGAAATATTCATCCTTAAGTCGATTATCAGTAAAATGAAATTCTAGAGGTATCTCGTGACAAGGTAATCCTGTTATGAGGCAGAACTCATGCATACTAAAGCGGGCTAGCTGATCATTTAATTTGACCCAAATTTCATTAATTTTACCACAATGAACAAGGCGCATTATAAACTCATGAGCCAGTTTACCACTAAACTGTTGTTTTTCTTCAGATCTATGGAAAACATTGCATATGAATGCATGGAAGTTACTACCCATTAAATCTGCTTGCTGTTCTGCGTTGATAAGCTCTAAAAAAATTCCTAAGATACTGATGATTAGGATATTGAGTTACGCAAGCAGAATACCAATAGTTTGGATGAAGTAAGTATTCCAAAGACATCTGTATAGATAGAAGATAAGGAAAATATTTTAAATGTATGACTAATAAAATTGTACTGATTTATGAAATTTATGTTTTCACGTATTTCATCTATTATTTTTGAAGCAAATAAGAGGGAAAAAAAATTTAATCACAATTTATTGTATTACTTGTAATATGTGATATTGTACTAAGAAAAATACATAGTGTTTTACAATAAGCAATTTTTCATTTCAAGGTTATTACAAATTTATAACCTAATATTGAAGTTCTTGAAACCATATTTGCAACAAAAGTTTGGAGTTATATAATTCGAAAGACAACACGTTTTAAATATACTATAATACTAATTTGTTGTAATTATATCACAATTTATTGTAATTATATTATAATTTGTTGCAGTATCTTAAAAATACTACAGTATATCAATTTTTAAAATGACAGTAAGAATGAATGTATAGATTACTAAATAACGTTAAAGATACAAATGAACGATTTTATTATGAAATCATTGGAAATATAAATTATTGAATATGAATAAGATGAAGATGAACATACCTTTTTTCAAATAGATAGTTCAAAGTTGAGTGCCGGTGAAATTATATTTATGGAGAGAAACTATTCAATGTAGAAAAGATAAGTGGATTTTTCTTGCACGAAGAAGGCTTTTTGTTTTACTTTTTGCTAGTACGAAAGGTTAAATAAGTGGTTGTGTTTGAATGATATGAAGAATTAAATAAGTGGTTGACAAGTTGGGTTTGGTCATGATCATTTATTCGTTTGACTTTACAAGTGGAATGGAAAGATTGGTAATTTTGTATGGTATGTTAGAGGTAGTGGAATGGTAGGTAAGAAGTGGGTAGGTGAAGACTAATGATATTACTATTAATATAAGTATATGATTATTATTGTATTTATATTTAATGTGAAGATTAGTGTAAAATTAGTTAAAGAGTGTTTAATTATAAAGTAAGTTTTTTTTTTTAATTTCAAATGGGAAAAAAAAAGATTTGAATATTGAGAATACTACGTAGTTTAGAAAAATATGGTAGATAATATATACTTAGCAATAATTATAGGCGAGAATATATTTTTCGATAAATGTAAACGAAGCATACAATATGTTACCAAAACTAATAGCTAATGTATCGAAAAAATTCTGCACTAATTAAGTAAGTTAATTAAAACTGTCTAGTATAAGTGTATAACAATCTTGTTAAGATGATTTTTAAAATTTATATACTATCTATTAAATAAATGCACATGTGAAATTTTTGTACTGTAATAAATATTTTGTATTTACGTGTTATATTAATATTTTGATTCATTGATTTAAGTCTGACGTTTATAAAAAAGAAGAAAGAAAAAAAAAATTGGAATAAATGTTACTCCCCGTGTGCGCACGAGGAGTTTGGTTCTCCCCGTGCACGCACGGGGAGTAAGATATATTTTTTTCAACATGATCAAATTGATGCAATTCAATTAATCAAAATATTAATTCAATACGTAAATATAAAATATTTATTGTAGCAAATTTGAGAAGTGTATTTACTTAACAAATAGTATATAAATTTTAAAAAATATCGTAACAAAATTATTATGCCAAACAATTTTAATTTAAATAGCATATATTATTCCTATTTTATGGTTCATTTACCATTACCAAAAAAAATATATTGTCCCGTATAATAATATCTAAATATATATTATTTAAGATATTTTTTAAAATTACATATTCTCGATATTTAAATCTTTCATTTTTATTTAAAATTAAAAACAAACTTACTTTATTACATTAAATCGGTAAGTTAAATATAAAAAAAATAATGATCATGTAATAATAATGCATTCAGACAATTGAATCAATAAAAATATTAATTCAATAGGTAAACAGAAAATATTTATTACATTATTAAATTTGAGAAGTTTATTTATTTGACAGATTGTATATAAATATTACAAATCGTCGTAAGATATTATTACGCTAGGCAATTTTAGTTGGAATATCACACATTTTTCCCGATACATTAATTATTATTTTTGGAGGCATATTTTTATGCTCCATTTACAATTATTAAGATTTGAATATTGAGAATATTAAATGATTTGAAAAAATATGTTTAATAATATATATTTAGGAATAATTATACGGACAATATATTTTTCCGTAAAGAAAGCATAAAAGATGTCTCCAAAATTAACAGCTAATGTATCAAAAAAATTTGCGCTATTTAAATTAAAATTGTCTCGCATAAGGATGATTTTTTTAATAATTACACGCAACAATATATTTTTCTGTTGCATAAAATATGCTTCTAAAATTAATAGCTAATGTATCCAAAACATTCCTGTCCTAATTAAATTAAAATTGTTTGGAATAACAATATGATTTTTTAAAATTTATATACTATATGTTTAATAAATACATAATAAATAATTTGTATTTACAAGTTGTATTAATATTTTAATTGATTGATTTAAGTTGATATTTACAATAAACAAAAAAGGGAAAAAAAATAGAGATGCAAGTTACTCCCCCTGCGCGCACGGGGAGTTTGGTTCTCCCCGTGCGCACACGGGGAGAGGGAAACTCCCCGTGCGTCCATAGGGAGTTTGGATCTAACAATTTTTTTTTTGATTTTTTTTTTCTCTCCCTTTGGTTTAAACATTAAATTATGCAATTCAATTAATCAAAAGTAACACTTTTTTTTTTCTTAAGATCATCAAATTGATCCAATTTGATTAATCAAAATATTAATTCAATATGTAAATATAAAATATTTATTATATCAAAATTTGAGAAGTGTATTTACTTAACAAATAGTATATAAATTTTAAAAATCATCTTAACAAAATTATTATGTGAAACAATTTTAATTTAAATAGCATACATTTTTTAAAATTTATATACTATCTATTAAATAAATACATAATAAATAATTTGTATTTACAGTTTGTATTAATATTTTAATTGATTGAATGAAGTTGATATTTACAATAAATAAAAAAGAAAAAAAAAAAGATGGAAGTTACTCCTCGTGCGCGCACGGGGCGTTTGGTTCTCCTTGTACGCACACGGGGAGAGGGAAACGCCATGTGCACGCACATGGAGTTACCTTCTCCCCGTGCGCACACGGGGAATTAGCCTCTCCCCGTGCACGCATAGGGAGTAACAATTTTCTTTTTTCTCTTTTCTTTCTCTTTGTTCACATCAAATTGATGCAATTCAATTAATCAAAATATTAATTCAACACGTCAATATAAAATATTTATTATAGCAAATTTGAAAAGTGTATTTACTTAACAAATAGTATATAGACTTTAAAAATCATCGTAACAAAATTATTATGCCAGATGATTTTAATTTAAATAGCATACATTTTTTCTATTTTATGTTTCATTTACAATTACAAAAAAAAGGTATTGTCCCGTATCATAATTGCTAAGTATATATTGTACACATACATATTAGGTGAGGTAGTCTTTACTGCCTATTGCTTCAAAAGAAAAGTTAACGTCATTCATGTTTTTTTTGAGGTTGGCGAGATTGCGCTATCGCTGATATGAGAACTTTTGCGAGCCTTCTTTTGGGGGGTTCGGATCTGGTTGAGCAGTATCATCTGATCGAAAGAGAGACCTTTTTGGATTTGATGCAGTTGTTGCCTGAGTATTTACGAATGTTTCAGTATTTGAGGTTTGTGTCTTTCCTTTGGTCTTTGTGTTTTTGTCGTCTCTATTTTCTTCCGATTCAACTGAATTTCTCACAGTAACTATGTTAGTGGAAGGATTTTTTTCATCGATTGTAATTAAAGGTTCGTTTTCAACCATTGTTTCTGAAGAGTTGAACGTAAAGATAATTTCAAAATGGCATTCCGAAGGATTTTGCCTCTTTTGTGTCACTTTCAGATAAAATAGATAATCTGTTTCACTTTCAGTTTTCATAAAACTGTTGATGTCTACATCTGGTTCCTGCAATAGAGCAAATATGTTTGCATAGCAAATATTGAAGTGTAAAGAAAACAATATTTAAACATGTTAGAAGTTTGATTTTACCTTTTCAAAATGGGTCATTATCGCGTTACCAGTAGTTTCTAATAATGTTTCTGCATCGCTTCCTATGATGCTTGTGTTTAACGCTCCATATTTGTCTTGTAGGTATACGAAAGCATTTGCTCTGAGCATTAATTTTTTTGGAAAGCATATATTAGGTAACTTTAAAACTATGTTAGCATTAGATAAAACCTCGATATGTGTTGGATAATGTAAATTACCTTGGGATAGCTTTTGCATGTTCACACTTACAAAATCGGCATTTGTGAATTTCTCCAAGGTCTGCGTTAGATAATTTGTTGCAGTTGTCGTAGGACATATACTAGAACTTTTGATTTTTCGAATTGATCTTCCATTGCGCTTTGACCCAGTAGAATTTTTTCTATAGGTTTAAGAAATAGTGATATGTACTCATAAAATATATAGTTAACATATTTATATTAATTAGAGATATATTTGATGAAATGACTTGGAAAGTACCTCTGGATGAATTCCTAGTAACTCGGCAATTGGTGTGAATTTGTCTTTGGTTGGAGGTAATATTTTCGGTGGTGTAACAGGAACAGAACACTGATTTTGTGTGAGTTTGTCAAGTCTCTCTTTATTAGCTTCCAACCTGTAGAAAGTGATTATATATTTATTTATAAAAATTATAAATGTATTGTTTTTTTTGTTAGTTATTTCAAGTACCAATCTTTGTAGTTTGCAATAGCCAGTACGTCAGAATTGATGAAGAATGTGCTGTTGATTTTGGTTGATAAAGTAATACATGCGAAAGCAAAGAGAAAATAATTAGTATTTTTGTAAAGTAAATGGACTTAGACAAAAAAATAAAATTTAAATCAGTATTTATACCACCGAACGAAGAAACCTTAAGGTTAGTGGCCCATATGACTGGTCTGTTGGCTAGGTTTGCAATAATGGTAAGACATTCTTATTCCACGAAACTGTTTCATAAGGTTAGCATTACTGTTTGAAATTCTTTATCTATCAAAATGATATCTTGAAGAATGACCTCTGTACGAAAATGAGTTTGGACAGTGTTCTTCTGTCTAACATCCACAGCCATTCCTATGACACCTGAGAAAAAAAAATTGTTATGATTTTTTCATGCAATATACTTCAGAATCATATATAAAACTGTATAGTATTTGATAGGAATTTGAATGATATTGCTGTTTTTATCCATGTGGTGTTCTAGTTCTTGAAATGGAGTAAGTTGATATTGTGAGAAAATGAAGTTTAAGTTATTCTCATGCAGTTCTTCAATCTTTGTTCTTCCAATTATGGTCCAAATTCTTTGATCAGATGAGCTTCTGAATGGACTTTTGTTCTCATTTACTGTAGCATTTGAGATAATATATGTTTTTCCTAGTTCAAGTTGATCGTTAAGTGCAGTAATATTTGTATCATACAAAGTTGCTGTAACCTCATTACCCTGTTTAAAAAAATTTGTGAAAGTGTTTACAAAATATACATTCAGAGAAAATAAAGTGGAAAAATTATTTAGCTCCTACTACATATGTACCTCTAAATCCATCAGTAGAATAGTTTGGTATCTTGTGCTGGAATTACGAGCAGTTTTCGGTGTTTGCTTTCTGGTGATGACTACTTTTGCGGATCAATTAATTTCTGAAATTGCAATTTGTGGGATAAGTTTATAGTGTGTAGCCATGTCTGTGTTTAAGATTAAGAGAAGTGTAATATATATTTTTTGTTTGAGATGTTTGAATTCTGAGGCATAAAATGAGGGTATTTATAGAGGACATACGAGATCGAATAGATATTTTAATTTTAAGAAATAAATATTTTCATTTGGGTTTGAAAAGGATAAACTTAACAATTTCAAGTTTCAATGTGGCTACGTGTGTTAAGAAATATCTTTTTTTCTAGAAGATGAGCTGTAATTGTCGGTTTGTGTATTCATTTAGCAGAAAAAATCTGTCGCTAAATTTATTTTTATATATTATGTAAAAGAAAATATATATTTATAGGATAATAAAGTTCTATAAATTTGATTTTAGTTTTTTATCCGGGAATACATCTTTATTTTTTTCATTCGTATTTGTATTAATCTGTAAAATTTGAAAAATTACCATATGAATGAGTGCTAATTGACTAATCGAACACAGTTAATATCTATAATGAATATTTGATAAATATATGTTTTATTTGAAAAATGCATATTTGGTATGTTTTGTTGTTTCAGAAATGATAGTAGGGAAGGTAATAATAGGCCTGTTTGGAAAAAAAAACATTTCTGTATTTTTTTTTATTTTAGGTGAAATTTTAAGTTTTATCATGTTATTTCAAAGTTAAGAATTATCAGTAGTGAAAATATTGCTATTAAACAAGATGAAATAAACGTAGAATGACTTTCATTTTTATGAAATAACAAAAAGGAATATGGAATATTGATATTATATTTTTGCAACGTTTTATGATATATTTAAAAAATTAAAAGAAAATTGAATAATATAATACTACACTTATGAAGTATATAAAAAAGGAATAACATTATACATAAAACAATAGTAAAACAAATATTTGTAAGTGAACAAAAGTTGAAGCTGAGATGTATTGAATGTATCTCTAGGTCTATTCTGTAAACAATATAAAACGGCATTTTATTAATAAGTGTTTTAAACCGACTAAGGACAGTAATATGTGTTGTCGGTACACATTGAAGTTACTGATCATCAAAGATTTGATTCTTCAATTTGCCAAATATGGACCTATTGAACAAAAAGGAAAAAAAAAACTGTCATTAGATAAAGACATGTAATTTAAACTAATGTATATAATAATAATAATAATAATAATAATAATAATAATAATAATAATAATAATAAAGAGTATTTAGTTTTGTTGTCATAATTTATAGTATAGCTATAAGGAAACTGATTTGCTAATAACAATAATATGTCTTTTTTTTTTTTTTATGAAGTGAAAGATGATATAAAGTGTATAAATTGATCAAGACACTTCATTTGTTTTTCTGTAAAGGTTGTACAGTTTTCTTCCCAGTAAAACATGAATGGGACAATATAAAAATATGTTTATTTATACATTTTGCAATTTAAAGAAATTTACATCTCAAATGAGAGGAATAATAATTTTAATTGTATTGCAATGAATAAAAGTTTATTTACCCAGTAATGAATGTAGTTGAAAAATAATTAGGTTTATATAAAAAACGTAGTTTGAATATAGATTGGAACTATCTCATATTATATGCAACACCAATTATATATTTATATTACTATATGTAAAAAGGGAAGAAAAAAGGGGAAATAAATACTAACACATGGCTAGTAGTGGAAGTTGTGGAACAAGAAGCTTATTATACTCTTCGGTATCTGTATCTGTATAGTAAAAAAGTAGAAGATACAAAATATGGATTTAGTTGAAAAAAAATATAATAACTAAAAATGAATAGTATAATATAATATGAAAAAACCGTATGAAAATATAAAAGTATAGTTTCAATTCTACCTGGTAAACTTGTAGTAGTTCAATGATAGCCTTTTTTTATCTACAGTGAAAGAACCTCTTTATATACTATATTTTTGGTACATCTTTTGTGTAATGGATCAGCAATTGAAGTCTTAAGTAAAACTTTCTTTATTTATTGTCATTGCAAAACAAGGTCGAATTGGAAATTGAGTTCTTTTAAATGGAAACGAAATATGATTACTTTAAAGTGGTATAAAAGGAATTCTTGGTAAGAATACATATTTTCCATAATATTCCCCTGATGCAATTTCAGCAAGAATTACATTTTTCTCAAATTTTCGACAAGTAAGTCGTGTTCCATTGCATAGTCCTTCAAAAGGATTAATATTTCGTAACAACCTAACATGACAGTTCAATTTAAGATTTAACTCATGTGGTGGAATACCATTTGAAGTTAAACTGTTAAGAAATTCTTCTTGTAAATGATATCCTGATTGATCGATTGCTTTATCAAAACTATAATATATAAAAATTTGACCAGGAATTTGTTCTAATAAAATTTTATTAATATAATCAACACAATTATTTCGAGGTGTAAGAATAACTCGGTTTGCCATCGCATGAAAATTATCAGTATATGCTTCTATATTTGGAAATACGTTTTGTATTAATACTTTCAAAGATGCAATTTCATTCTCAAATGGTATAATTATATCGTTTGGAAGTTGAATACAATTACAAGAATGTTCTTCTTCTGTTCCATTTTCAATCCTTAATAAATAATCACAAAAAATAGGATCGAATTTTGCTCTCATATTTTTGACTAAAGGCAGATATGTTAATAAAGGCCCTAAGTAAGAAAAAACTAAGCTTGCATTGATTATGTCTTCTTTTTTCCCTTTTAGTACAACTGGTAAAACTTGTCGAAAATTTCCTCCAAGAACCATTACTTTACCACCAAAAATCAAATTACAATCATTAATATCTTTTAACATTTTATCTACAGTTTTAATGGTACATCGATTAACCATAGGCGCTTCATCCCAAATGATTACTTTGCACATTTTCAACAAAATACCTAAAGCAGATTGTTTACTTACAGAACAACTTACCTCACCTACTGTTTCCAAATGAATTTTAAACCTTGAATGAGCAGTTCGACCTCCTGGTAAAAGATATGCAGATACTCCAGAAGACGTAGTTGCTAAAGCAACTAAATTTTGAGAACGTACTGTACGTAGTAATGCTTTATATAAATATGTTTTACATGTGCCACCTGGACCGTAAATGAAGAAAGCACCACTCAATCCCAACGTTATTTTTTCCATAATCATATCATATGCAATTTGTTGTTCCATAAATTTGTTCCATAAATATAGCCTTCATCAATATTCAAATTTGTTGTCTATTCTTCAATCATTCTTTTCAATCTATCAATTTCGTTTATATTTATATTGAATGATACAATTTCATAGTCATTTATATTTTTAACTACAGATTCTAAAATACAATTAATATTCTCTAAAGCCTGTAATTCAGTATCATGTAAAGAAATATTTGCATGTATGTAATCCTCAAGCATATAAGATTTGAATGTATTCCATAATAATTTTGGATCATTAGGACTGCAGAGGATAAGAAGTGTAGCAAAAAGACGTCGTAAAAAAGTAGGCATTTCATAAGTAATAACTTCGGATAAACATTCTTCACAATGATTATCTACACCTAACAAACCATGTAAAAGTGCTGCTTCTCGATACGTAATAACATAACTCCATTCAAAGTTCGTAAATCTTGAAATGATGTAGAACCTCGAATATGATTCATAAGAACACGAAGAATATAACGCTCTCCTTCGGATGGATTTACTGTAACAATTCGTCCTATAACAATTTGTTTCTTTCCGTGACTCCAAATTTTTTTTATTTGTATTCCAGACAAAGTGTGTTGGAAAATCTCGATACAAAAGTGTATGTACAAACTCATTTATTTCATTCATTCGAGAAAATTCAGTTAACATTGTTTTTTTTCGTGTTTTCATTCTGAACAACAGTACATAAATTATCTTAATTATCATAGGTTATTTGTTGATAATTTTCGATATGAAGTTGTAAAGAATACACAGTTGGACAAATTTCTGTAGATTAAAAGAAAAAAATTTCCAATAGCTTTAGGTAGAGATATCCATCTAGCAGATTGGTAAGTAGAAATTTTATCAACATTTTTCTCAGTGTCGTGTGTAAGGATTGAAAAATTAATACGATCATGTCCTTTGTAAACATATTTGTACAAATATTTTAC